>CM026205.1:3869866-4264866 GCA_014839995.1 Xenentodon cancila
GAATAGATCTGCTCCCTGAATCATTTATCACCTATATTAACTGCTCACTCTGCCCAACACAGGAAACCTGCCATTAGCGTCTGAAGCAGGTGCTGTCAAGCAGACGTTTCAGTCTTTGTGCAGCAACATGAAACATGGCCAGCACGTCTGCATGTCAGAGTCTGAAGGTGAAGGCCATTTACAGCCTCTCACGTTTGCTGAAAACAAATGTTATAATGTAACCAGATCTGTGTTGTATGACTAGAGTCCGCAAGTCTCCAATGGATTATTTCAGTGTTCAAACACAAGTTTTCCACAAGAACTAATTAAAAGTACATGCTAGTATGATAATTATAAAGCCCCTCCGAGGTGACTGGTGCATAATATTAACTGCTTCATTGAATGTCCACAGCAATTCTGTCATTACAACGTAATTCATTCAGACTAAACCAGAGAGAGAGCGGTGAAACATGCGCAATATTTATCATCTGCATGAGATGAATCTGTAGAGGTTTCACTCCGTCAGGAGTTGTAGCAGAAATGGAGAGAATAACTCTGATGTAGGTCTCACAGCACAAGCAGAGTGATGGGAAACAAAAACAAAAAATAAGGAACGCCACAACCCCAGTTCAAAGGACCAAGGGAGACACATGCAAATATTAACTACAAACACGATGCTCTGATATGCAAATGGCATAAACCCATAAAAAAAACATGTAAAAAAAGTCTGGGTGGGAGTATATGTTGACCTGAAACCTGTATGTACCTTGCAGGATCGACATTCCCATGGATGCTTGATTCTGATTTTGATTCATCTGACCATGGGACAGTTTTAAGTTATTTTAAGCAAGCTTTGGTCCAGAGATAATGGCAGTATTTCTGGGTTGAACTCACCTCACATATGGCTCCTTTCTTGCATGGAAGAGCTTTAACCTGCACTCGCTGATGGGAGAGTGAGCTGTGTTCTTAGACAGTGATTTCCGGGGATGCTCCTGAGCCCATGCAGTGACTTCCATTACAGTCATCCAGTGCCCCTGGAGAGCTCATGTGCATCCTGAACTTCAGCCGTTTCTTTTGCGCAGACATTTCTCAAGATTCTCTAATCTTTTATTTTGTTCAGTATTTTCTGAGATATTTTAAACCTTTCCTGTTTTTATGCCAAGGAACATCATTCTGAAATAGTTTTTTCATTTGCAGATGCCAACTTTTCCAAGGTTGGTGAACCCCATCGTTTCTAAACCCTTCTGTAAAATGCTCTTTTTACAGCCAACCATCTTAGTGAGCTGTTGCCAATTATCTTAATTCCTTACGAGAAATACTATTTACCTTTCCAGCTCAGTGGGACATGTTGTGACTATTAAAAAGGTCCCGCTTTCAACATTTTGATATATTTTCTATGTTTTATTGTGAATAAAATACGGATGTTTTGGAGATTTGTACATGATTGCGTTCTGTTTTTATCCATCTTTTTACAGCTTCCAGCATCTCTGGAACTGCGGTTGTAATAGCTTTTATTTAAAACCAGGGAACTCATTCACATTCCTTGAAATCGTTACGTTTTCCCCACAATGCACGGGACGGTAGGTGAGAGGAGAGGAAACAACCCCTTTCAGAAGATAGAAACCTCCAGGAATACCAGGCTCAGGAAGGCCAGCAGTTTGCCGCCACTGTTTGGGGACAGAACAAAGACATCAGCAAACACAGAAAAGATTAATACAGGGGTAACTGCTACGATACAAAGAAAATAAGAAGACAACAATGTTTACAGAAAAAATTATAATATCTCTACAAGTATGGAAAGTAAAGAGAGCAGTGAGTGGAAAAGTGCCCAAAGCATCATGGGATGCCTTCCAGCTATCTCAGCATCTCTAAATCCCTAAATATAAGATTAATCAAAAAGAAGGTTTAACGCATAATCTTTAAGATCAAGAGGGTGTCTGCTGCCAGAAGCTATAATGGGAACTGTTTCCACAAGAAAAGGACCTCCTATTCTACTTTTGGAAGCCTTCAGTTCTGCAAATGAATATGTTTATTCTGTATATTGATGTTCTGATACAGTAAAGATGACAGAACAAATAAATACAAGCTTTTTTTTTTTCTTAGGTAAATTTTGCATTTTCCAGTTGTTCACCCACCAAAGTCGTGGGCGTCACCACTTTGTTAGATAGACTTAATAAAATCGCCGGTGAGTGCCAACTGTGGGCAGGACATTTCCACATTTTGTTTTGCCTTATTTTCTTGCGTTACTTTCTTTGTGTACAGACTTAAAAACAAGACTTTTGCTGTTCGCTGAACCTGTCCTGCATCGCTAACCTCCTCTTTGCGTACTCGCCTGTTCACTCCTGAGGTCTACTGGCCAGTTTTCTTCTGACTGCCCAGAGATCTGCTTTCTCTAAAGGCGAATCAGCAGAAACCCCCCAAATTTCTGTCAGAATCTCATCCTTGTTTCTGTTACTATTCTGTTAAATTGGTTTTAAGTGTTTGTGTGCAGTAGATTCACAGAGAGGTCAGACACACCAGTCAAGTCATTTTGAACAGCTCAAGCATGAGTGTGCTTTTGTGTTGTGAAACCTTGCTGCACACACTCCTCCCACATAGCAAAGAACATATATCCTGTTTCCTACATCACACTGAGCCTCCTTCTCATCATTTGACCTTCCCGTTGAATTGTTGCTGCAAGCACACCTGTCAATCTAATGGGAGTGCTCTTCTTCTGTGGTTCTCAGTTGACAGCCAGTCAGGATAAGCTGCACCTCCTGACCTGTGCGCCAGTGGCTTTAGACACATTCCTACTGTCAGGTTTCACTGGAAGGGTGTCTTTTCATTTGAAGCATATTTGTTTGCTTGGATAATTAATTTTATGTTTTGATGTCAGGTTGCCAGCATTACAGTAAAATAGGTTATTGTAGGACATCTACAGAGACATTTCTGTGTATGGATTATGTGGTATACAGGAAACACAGCCACAACCTGCATATGCAGAACAGCAAACTGGTAAAACAAATGCATTATAGTTTTAGGTGAAACTATATCAAAAACAAAAAGGAACCCCAAGTTTGCCAATAATGTGACCAGCAAACAGTCCCATGCTTATGCCTGACTTAAAGTGAATAATACATTAAAATAATAATATTGTTGGATTGTGAAGTCAGGGTAGGCAAAGATTTTTTTTTTATAACTTCAGGGGGTGTTTGTTTGACATTTATGACTGAGGTCATTATAGGCGCTGTGTGGAACAGGTGGATGGGGTTGAGCGGTTGACTCCACCTCCTTAAATCAACGGGTATAAACAGAGCTGAGAAGAGGGAATTGTATTCTTTTTCTTTGGTATTTTGACCAAATCATGTGAAGGACAATTCCTCAGAATCCCATGAAAATGTGTTTACTTGTGAAATAAAGGACACAAGTTGAGAGTACATGTACAATATCAAAGCCTAAATGAGTTTAAGATCATTCCTTGTGCTACTCCAAAGATAAACTATTACATTTTTAATGACAGCGATAAAATTCTGAGCCAAAAATAAAATCCTCTGTTTACATGCGCATGTTTAAAAAAACAAAACAACGCTGCTTTGATAATGGAGTCTGGAAGCTTGTCTTACAGTGGTGCTTATCTGACTTGCTGCAGTATTACTGCATGCACACAGAGGCGGACTCACACACACCGAGGAACAGTGCTGTTCTGCTTCCTTTCTGGTCTCCAGCGAGTTCATATTTCAGACATGAAAGGCACGAAGATCCCTGACCTGAGTGGTTCCAATGGTGAATCACGCTCACAAAGACACTGATTTATTTATACGCACTTGCACAGAGCAGAGCTGAAATGTTTGGCCTGCTGCAGCGGTTCAGTGAGAAGAGAAGGAAGACTCATTTACACAAACGATCCTTTCTCTGGTCAAGTTCAGCAGTTAGGAACATATTACAGTTTCTTTGTAAGTGACTGTAAGTGAGCTTGTATATATATATATATATATATATATATATATATATATATATATATATATATATATATATATATATATATATATATATATATATATATATATACATATATATATATATATATAAATATATAAATTTTTAACACTGACTTTACCTTCTTTGCAAGACACTATAAACCCAAGTTACTTCATATTTTCTTCTCAGCTGAATTTTACATGTTAAAATTAATCAATGTTTGCATTTTTTGTGCAAATTCAATGATAGTCAGAATATGCAAGAAAAAAAAACATCAAGTTAAACAGTGATTGTATTGATGACTTAATACAAAAGCCATATCCATGAAAAGCTAAATCAGGAGACAGGAAAGTTACCAGAAGGATCTCCGCTTTGTCAGAAAATGTGTGGGAAAAAAAATCATTTAAATACCTGCATTGTTCCTCAAAGAATGAAAGGGTCCTGCACATTCATTTTTCTGCAGGGCACAAAGTCATTAAATAAGTGAAGAAATCCAAAGAAACTTCAGTGACTGAAGGTAAAATAGAGAACGTCGTCAGGAACATTCATTCATCAACAATTGATATTACCACAATTAAAAAAGGATTGCTTTGCTAAATAATTGTCAGTCACAAATCACGTTTAAACTGTACTGTCCAAATAAAAACCTTGTGACAAACTTGGCTACAGGCGCCATCGACATCTGTGGGCTCCAAGGAAACTGGGACGGACCAAGCACCAAGGAGTTTCCAAGCCAAATGTGATTATCATCAGTTATCATCATCTGTATTATCTTAAGAGACAGCAGAATGGGATGCAAATCACATAAAACAGCAATAATAATAAGTTAATAATACAGACATCACCAAGAGTCACTTAAAAAGCCAATACCAACAGGAGACAAGTGAATCTTAGAGTAGAGTATCCTTTAAATAGTGTTGCCTGCTTTACAATTCAGAAATTTGCAATACAATACATACACAGGTGAACATTTTACACACAGCATCAACAGGCTACTTGAAGTTCAAGTTATTGTCAATTATGGTGCCAAGTTATTTGGACTAGTTCAGCAGACTGATTTGTTTGTTACAGCAGGAGAGACAGAAGGAAAATTATTCATCTTGGTTTGTTTTTTTTTATGAAAGACAACTTGCACCTGTTTATGAAATCGGACACCACAGGACCATGACCAAGCAAGTCTCCAGTGAGACCTGGATCTGGCCCAAGGCCTCCTTCCAAGGAAACATGTCTGAAGCACTTCCCCTGGAAGGCATCCGCCAGGCATCCCAGTCAAGTGCTCAAACCACCTTAACTGGCTTGTTTCGATTCGGAGAAACAGTAACTCTACTCTTAGCCCCTCCCAGATGACTGAGCTTTCTCATCCTGTTCCTAAAGGTTTGCCAAGCCACCCTCAAAGAAAGCTCATTTCAACAGCTTATTTTAGTGATCTCAGTCTTTCAGTCACAACCCACGCGTCATGTAATGTAGTCTCTGGTAAACTGAGAGCTCTGCCTTTTGGCTGAACTCCCTCTTTATCACAGAGAACCGGTACAATATTCACACCACTGCGGATGCTGCATTAGTCCACCTGTCAACTTTGGGCTCGTCTCCACTTGAGAAAGCCACTAGAACCACATCACCTGCCGACCAAACCCTCCGTCTTCCTATTGCACCAAGATATGCTGTTCATACTGTAAAGGCAAAGAGCAAACGCCAGGCCTGGCAGAGTCTTAACACTCTACAGAACGGGGTATAATTTACCGCTGGCAATGCAAAGTTAAATTTCACTCCAGTTGCACACAGACCAAGTGGCCCATAGCAGAGGGCCTGATAACCCGTACTTCTGAGGCTCTGCCCTCTGAAGACAACAGGAGACGCAATTAAAGGGCTTCTCCAAGTACTGTTGGGCTTTTATTGCACTACTGAGAGGCAAAAACCAGGCAGGTAGCTGGGCATGATGTACAGTAAATGTACATACAAGGCTTGTACTTTCAGTGTCCATGTAAAGTCATCACATCATCTATCCAGAATCCAAAAAAAAGAAATCCAAATCTAATAAATTTCCCATTCCATCATATACTCCATAGTTTTCTAGATGACAGATATGCGTGTATCTCTTTCTTTGCATTGCTGTCAGTAAGATTTGA
Source organism: Xenentodon cancila (assembly GCA_014839995.1). Classification (NCBI taxonomy): domain Eukaryota; kingdom Metazoa; phylum Chordata; class Actinopteri; order Beloniformes; family Belonidae; genus Xenentodon; species Xenentodon cancila. The sequence goes on from CM026205.1 coordinate 3,875,929, forward strand.
TGCATGTTTGTTGTGGGTTTTCCTCTTTTTCTCGCTTTAATGTTCCCTCCTTTGTGTCCTCTTTGGCTGCAGCTCCAACAAGACCTCATTTACCAACTCTTCTACCTCTCACTCTTCCAAAATATCTAAAATATTAGACATTTGATTAGTCTGTGATGGACAGGACAGCCTCACATTTCACGGCTTTGAATTGTTCTGCACATAATAACCAGCGGCTGCCAGTTTGCCTTTCAACTAGCTGTCATCCACTATTTGTCAGTGACATGAAAATCAGTCTTAAAATCTTGTGGGGAGAAACTGGTAATGTGGCACCAACTTTAATTTTTTAGGTACTTTCAGCCTTGCTGTACTTGCGTTTAACGTTGTGTCAGCACGACTATGTGCAGCATTTTTACATTATAGTAGAATTTTATGATGCTCAAAGATGTTATTTGTTGCTTACCTACTATTGGGTTTCAGCTCTCTGCACCATTTTTGTCACTGCACATTTTCCACTCTGTATTTGTTCTGTATTGGAGGAATGTTAGGAAGGGGAAGACCTTCACTGTAAATAACAGGTGACAAATACATACATAGCTGCCCTCCTCTTCCTTTTGCTCTTTTTTATAGCCTCCGCTTTCCATCACCTGCTTTAAGCTGCTCACACTCCTGCACTCAAATCATTCTGACAGCAACAAACAGAGATGAAGGGTAGCACGAAATTCAATTCATTTCCTGTGCTATGAAAGCTTTCCCCTCAAAGTTGATGTGTACAAACATGGAAGAAGACCAAATGCAGAAACTTGAGAATCAAAAGTAGGAAAAGACAGAAAAATCATTTGCAGTTTGATTACTTGCAAATTACAAAAGACTGCAGTGACTTTCATACATCCTTGACAGTAAGATACAGGGAGAAAAATAATAAATGGCACCTTCTGATCAGGTTTTTCCTTGCCAATTCCTCCACCCTAGGAGTCCAAACAGCAATCCCATGCCAGCTGGGATATGTAATCTTTCCAGCAGGGTGCCCCGGGGTGTCCTCCACGTTTGACGTGACAGGCATAGAGTATCTCCACAGAGACACATGTAGAGCAGTAGATAGCCACCGTCAGTGCATAAAGCACCGCAACTGGTTCCTCATTTCTGAAAAGGTCCCAAAAAAGCAGAAATGCTTAACACTACTCAGTGTCATGGTACCTATATGTAGTATATGTAGTATACTGGGCACCTTGGTTTTCTTAGGTGATGTCTCCCTTATGAGGCAGTGATGACATGTTTGCTTTAATGGAAAGTTTTGAAAGAGCAGAATTTAAGTTCTTTTTTCATTCTCAGGTAATGTCAGGGTGCCAGGACAATTTAAACTTCCTATCAAATATAAACAAATTTAGTTTAGTTGCTAAACTTAACCAAACTGTGGCAGAAAATAAAACAACCCAGAGAATGGTTGCTTTGGGCTTTCATGCTCCCTTAATTCGTCCAAGTGCGTTTCTACTACACTAATTGAATCTCTATTGGAATTGTTTCCATTATGCCAGCAAATTAGTTCAATAGATTACATGCCAGCACCACTTGATGTGCTCTGCAACCGGTCATGGTCAATTCACATATTTCTGTCAGATCAGACTTTTCTGTATAACTACTAAAAACCAGAAATGATTTAATAAATCTTGAGGTGGTTTTAAAAACCATCAATAAATATGGTTAAATCAGGAAAATGTGTGTTTCTAACCTGTTTGATAATTTCATGTCTAATAAAGTAGTTTAGGAAAAAAGCCACCTAAGTTTTTCCAAAATAGCTTACATGCAAGACAGTTGCCAATCTTCCCAGGAGTGGATGTTTCAGCAAGTTCAGCGCAAGACTGAGCAAGACTCCAAGAAATGACAAAGAAAACTCAACTGGCTTATAGATTCTACAAGCTTTAGTCACCAGTAAATCTTAATGTTCATGACAGTAGCAACAAAAAAAAACAGGCACAGTGCCATGTTTGGTAAAAACCAGATACGGCATTTCAGCACAAGTGGACCATGCCAACTACTAGGTACAGGGGAGGGCAAATGATGATTAGGGATTGTTTTTGCAGACACAGGCCTCAGCACTTTCTGCATCAGTGTGTAACTATAATTTACACGGTATTTTATTTTAGAGACTAATGTGACGTCTTCCAATAAAAATTGGCTGAAACTGAGTAACACAAGGAGAATGTTGTGTATTCCAAACACACCAGCAAATCTACAATATCTTTGAGAAAAAGAAAAAAAAACAATTACGATGGCTCCATGAAAGTCCAGAACCAAAGTCATGCAGAGAAAGATTTATGTTTTTGGACAGGTATCATTGCAAGAACTTTTGTCACAACAGAGAAACAATTTGACCAGTTAAAGTCACTACAAGCGATAAACTAGAGAGCGCGAGAGCAATCTGCACAGATTTCTGTTGGGGGGTCATGTGTTGCCCTAGGACACTCCCTCATATGAAGAGTTAGGGGAATGTAACAGAAGATATGATATAATATCTTCCTTTGGCAACACAGCCATGGGCACTTCATCATCATGGATTACAAAGCTGGTAATTGAACCACTAACTTTCAGGTGGGAAAATGGGGAGAACTGTCCTACTAGTCTACCACTGCTGATGTATAAACTGAAGAAGAAAAAGAAAAAAGAATCAATACTGTGTTTGGAGAATTACAGACTATGTTCGCTGAATCAAGGGCTAAGACTTTGTTACATCACATGGACTCAGTAGCCAGTCAGCTTTGGTACTTTGATGAGAACACCATGTCATTTATCATTCATGCTCTCACACTTGCTGCTCATGATTACTCGTCTCTTTTTATCTTTTCAGCTCCTCCTCTTCTCTTCTGAATTAATGCCCGCACATCTTCTTCCCCTCCTGTGCACCTCACCGCCTCTTCAGTTTTTCTGCACCCCCTGTGGAGAGAAAAATATGCAGCTCCTGTATGGCAGCCATGAACTGCCTCTGCACCCCCTTCATCACACTGCAGATGCTAAAAAACATACAAAAAGCACAGCGACTCAAAGTCATTTTCTCACACAAACGTGCCTCTAAAAGACCAATATTTCTGTCATTTCTCTCTCACTCACATGGGAAAAGTCATACATTCATAGCAGGTTTTCCCCATAAGAGCAGTGCAATCTATTATTGAGTAGATGGCTGTCGTTTCAGGGCCTCAAGGTCACCAGCATCAATAACGCTGCTGGTAGCCACGAGACTCCCACACATGCCACACACATACACAGGCCTGATCCATGATGGAAACTTGGCGCTAGTAAATCATAATCTGAGCAAAAATCAAGGCCTCAGCATGCTATCAACAATTTTGAGATGATGGCACTGTTGACCAAAGCATGCGATCACTTCTGCACTGCAGTTCAGATTAAGAGAAGGAGAGAATAATACTCTATTGACATGGCAGTGACCTGGTTTACAAAGCCAGGCCTGTTGTGCACCCAGTTTGCATGGGAATAGCTATTTCTGACCTCCACCCAAACTCTGGAGTATGTCTAACACCAGTGCAGGTGCTTATGAGCCAAATTAAAGACTGAATTAACACCCATTCACTTCAGCTGACTAAAGAAAGAAAGAGTTTCCACAGTGATGAGAAATTTGAGCCGTTTCTGGGTGACTTCAATCCTTGCTGTGGGTCAGTCTCGTTAAGCAGTGGGTTAACGAGTGGCTCTACTGCGTTGGTGTGTTTATCCAGGTGCAGCTCAGTTATCAGGAAAGCACCGTCTACTGCAGCTCTCACGTTGGTACAGGTTTGCCTTTGAGGAAGCAGAGTGCTGCTGTGAGCACATCAGCTGCACGACGAGACAAAGCAACAGAGGCATGAAGGGTGGGCAGGAACGCCATCACAGAGGTCGGAGAGATGGAGTTATTGCAAAATGATAAAGTCAATACATATAGAAAAGAGGAATGTTATGGTTTGTTACGCTGATATCCCTGACAACCCAGATAACAGCTGTAGCTGTGAGCGGACATTCCTATTTCCCTTTTCCTGCTCTTCCCGGCCGGCCTTCAGCAGGAGGATCCCCCCCTTATGATCCTGGTCCTGCTCAAGGTTTCCTCCCTCTTAAAGGGGAGTTTTTCCTTGCTACTGTTTGGCTTAAAGTTTTTCTCCCATTAGAGGAGATTTTACCTGCCGTTGTTTATGTAATAATTGCTCGGGGGTTATTATTATTTGTTGTAATAGTAGCTATACAAATAAAACTGAATTGAATTGAAATCAGTGCAGTGACACAGTTGTAAATATAGCCAAGGTACTGCAATAAGAAAGAGAAGCACTGTTTTTTTAATTATTATTGTGGAATGCAGCAAAATGCATTGCTGTCTTTATAGATGTATTTTAAAGAGACTGGAAAATACAAACAGAAAATACTGAAGTGGGGTTCTTTCCAACCTAAGTATTAGAATATCATGTGGAGTTCAAAGGTTTCTTTGGCCAGTGTCGATTGTATAAATAAAGTTTGCCATGTGTGGTTATGTGCAGTCCTGTTATAGTAAAACGGATGAACGGATGAGGGAGGAGGCAGAGTAAGCACGTAAAACTGGTTGTAATGATTACATGTCAAAGGCCATCTGGACTTATGAAATGAGTTCTGGCTACTCTGTGCATGTGTGTGGGTGAATATTTTCATATATATCACTGTGAAGTCCTTTTTTTTTCAAATTCCACATTTTAGACATGTTGAAGTGACACTTCTGTCAGTCTTCATTTTCTAGAATACATTCAATAACCTGTTTGATGAGTACAGCCTCATTTTATAGCTCAGAGTTGGGTTTAGGTGTACGTTTGCCTACAGAGGGTTTCCTAGGGAGGGTTTGGGTTAGGTTAATAGGCACAGGGATCCATTATGTCCTCACATATATATGTGTAAAGGTATGTGTGTGTGTTTAGATGTGGGATTACAGCATCATCTGGCTACACAGAGCAGAGTTCAACATCTGACTACTGCAGATTAACTGACTGACAGACTGTCCGCTTTGCTTCCCTTTAATACACGATTAAAATACAACGATTACAATTACACGTGCTACCAAAACTTTGACTTCCAGTATTTTACTACTTCCAGTATTATTGCTTTTAAATTATAAAAGTACAACAATCTCCTCTATTATGACAACTGTACGACCATGGCACCATAATGACCAGTCTTACTGAGATTGTTTATTCCAGGGGGGGTTATATTTGTTTGTTTTCTTTTGTTGCCAAGATTAAAACTACAAGAAAGAAAATGGTTTAACTTGGTGAAGAATAATCAAAGGGAAAATTGATTTATTTCATGGTCTGTCCATATGCCTGCCCCGTTCTCTGCGATCACGCTTGATTACAGAAGCCCGTTGTGTATTGAGAGTGCCAGCTGTTTCTCCTGCTTCACCCTCTCTATAAATACCAGATTGTTGCCTTCACTCAGGGCCAGACTGTAAAATCCATTTAGTTATGTTCCAGCCAAGTACTTCTGTTCACAGTGCTTGCTATTCTCATCTGCTTCTTGTGTAGCCACAGATCTCAACATTTGATCATATCGACACCTGATTTTTTTTTCCTACGTCTGAAAAAGGATAGGATACTTGTGTCAACCTGCAGAACTGCATTCTCCAGACGTTTTGGTTATAAAAACACATCAACCTGCCATCTTGGTGTTTTACTGAGTTTGACTGTGGGTATTTACTCATTAAATGTTAAAACTCACTTTTATTCAAGTATTGTCTTTGGCACAGAAAGTGCTCTTTGATCACTCTTCTTCTGCTGTTCTTTTGGAGCCTAGTTTCGCTGCACAATAACACTTTTTTCTGCCCTCCTGTCGATTTTTTTTTTATCTAATAACTGCAAAAGTTCAGACCATCCAAAACAGACTCACTCATTCAGAAATGTGTATTTTCATCGTGCTCCTGTCTCATCTAACGCACCCTGTGGAGAGGAAGCTTGATCTGCAGCACGCGTAGCATCTTTAGGTCCTCATATTGGCTCCTGGCTCCTTTTACAAACGTACCCCAAACTTCAGTGCACACCCACAACCCCAGCATCAGTCTCTGCAATTGTTCCCTTCACCGAGTGTCACCCATTTGCCATTTAATGCTCCTGCAATTCTCCTGACTGGCAGCTCATTTGCCGTAGAAATTCTCTTTGTATTCTATTACCTTTATGTTAAAATGTAAAAAAGTTTTTTAGTTTTGGGAAACTGAAACCTAAATTCTTTAAGTGGCAAATTTTGAAAAAGTCAAATCCAACCCAAATAAAGCTGAATAGTTATAAACATCAACAGAGAGTAATCATGTAGAAAGAGCCTGTTCATCTTTTATGGAGATGACTTTAGATATTTGCACATTCAATCCCAACCGGCAACATTACAGTCGCTGCAAGAAATACTCTACAAATGTAATGCATGATCTGTCTACAGACCACTTCTTTCGCTGTTTATTTAATTTAAGCAATTATCACCTTAATTTTGATACAGACATCCATACTTAGGCTGCTGCCTTCACGACTCGAGGTTTTCAGTTTGTTTTGTTCATTGTCTTGTTACTTTTCATTTCATGTTATCAGTGCATATATTCTGTTTCATGCCAAATGAACTGCTCTAGTCTTTATTTACCTTTTAAAACCCTTGTCATTTAATATTTTTTAGACACTCTAAAACAGACATATGCAGTTTATACAATTTAAAACCACTACATAAAATAACAGATCTGCACTTACTCCAGTATAGGTTCCTGAGAATATGAAACCACAACCTGAAGATCACCATTTCCATTGCTTGACGAAGGATTTCCCATCACAAAATACTGGTTTAATAACCATTTTGACTCATTACTTTTGGCCACAGGCTCCTCACCCACAAAGACTGTCAATTTGCTCTTTCATTACTGACGCTGCCTCCGCTGCTGCTCATTGAGGGACCCCTTCTCACATCATTAAAACATTAATGATGGGTTCTCTTCTGGATATACTTGCATGTGCCCTGATATCACTCACCCCAAAGGTGTAGCAAACCTCTTTAAAGGTAATTATTGCATGTGATGGTCAGGTGAAACAATACATTTGAGCAAAGTACAAAGTGCAAAGTACGCCGATCTGGTTTCCCATTAGTGCAGGTTTGTAAAAGCTCTGCTGTCCATGACACAGTCTGACGCGTCAGGTTCAGTTGAGCGCCACCCGGTAAACATGCAGTCATAGGCTACTTGAGTTGGATTTTTCATTCACAAAATGGTGTTTGTTCAAAAATAAATCCTTTACGTAGAAAGTTCAGTTTGTTTGCAGGAAATACAGATGGCCTCTTCTGTCTTTGGAAGTCTGATGAGATCAGGAGACAGACCTCAATTAAAGTGTGTCATAGTGGATTCATCCATCAACATTAGGTTTTCAAAGTGGAGTTACTTTGTCATGGACTTGCTCACCATTCTCATCTTCACCATCCCACCAGCAGAGCTGGCCCACACAGCGGAGCACCGCCTCTCAGTTCGTCAGTCTTTGATTATGACGCTCTGCCTGAAGCCGACCTTCTCTGCGTCTGTCTGTCATGGCTGTCAGGCCGGAGGCTTCACAGATGCAGTCAGTCACTGCCGCCTTTGACCCTAAATGTGTCAACCATCATCAGCTCTGAAGTCTTAATGTCAGAAAGCAACACAACAAGACACAAGCTTTCACACCTTTTTCATCGTATTATTTCATCCCATTTCCTCTCGTCAGTCATTACCTGCTCAGTACGATGTCCATGTTGCACTCTTTTTCCCTTTTCAGTGTGCTAAAACTATCCTTGAGGGCTTTTCTTTAGCCTTGTCATTTTGCTGATTAATGGTGGGAATGACATGGAAATTGCTGAGTTGTCTGCACTTGCAAACTACGTCAACATGTACAACAATGCAGACATGCAATCTGGATATAATGTTGTGACTTCTAATTCCTTAAAGGTAGTTTTCACTCTCCTACAGAGCAGATTTAAGCTGTCAAAGTTGAACTTGAAGTTAATCTGGGTGAACCTCCTTTGTGGCAGTAACTCCAAGCAAGTGCTTTCAGTATCTCTGAATTAGAGGTGTACGACAGTGAGGAGGAATTTTTGATCATTTCTTTTACATAATTGGTTCATCGCAGACACATTTTTAGGATGTCTGATGTGAACAGCCCTCTTGACTTCACTCCACAGCATCTTTATGGCGCTCAGCTCTGTTTAGGATTGGTCTGCTCCAAAAAAAGGTTATATTTAATTATTTAATAAAGTGATTCTTTTGTGGATTTACTTCCATGCATTGGGTCTTTTGTCCTGCTGCATCACTGAACGTCTACTTAGCTTGAGCTAGAGATATTTTGGTAAACTTGGGAAATCATTATCTGCTCCATGATAAGAAGTGGGCAGCATATACGCACATATACACACACACATACACACACACATATACACACACACATACGCACACACACATATACACACACAGCGCTGCTACCACACTTCTATTTACACAATTGACTTGTAATGTCACTAGTAAATATCTGTGAGTGTTTATGACAGAAACACATCTCTTCACAAGCTTCTGGACCCGAGGGACCAATTCACAACTTCTGACATAAAATATTGTCCTTGTTCATCTGTACTGCAAGGAAATATTACACCCCATGTTCAAAAAGCTGACACAATCACCTGCTTACCACATGTCGAACTCAAAATACCACAGGTACAGGAAAGAAAAGCAGCCACATCTGTTCGGCTGTGATTGCAGCAGCTAGATGAAGAAGGCGGAGTTACCACCTCGACTCCAGTACATCTTCCCTCGGGTGCGCCTCTTTTAAAATCTTGTAAGGTTTTGTGGTACTGACTACTAGAGGTATGTCAAATGCATCAAAATATTAATTTTGGTAGAGTTACAAATCTGCTCTTGACGCAGACCATCCCAGCACTCGGTGTCAAAGTTAAGAAACTGTTAAAAACACCTCAACGTGTCCAACTGCAGATGAACCTACAAACCACAAAGACAAAAGAAGTAGAAGCTGATTTTAATGAATAAGTTTTTAATTTTCAACAAAACTGTTGTTTTTTTGCCTTCACAGTAATCTGTTATTTTGACTCCAGACTTTGGTGGCAGATTTAGGTGGCAACAAAAGAAGTGATGGTGTCGTGGCACTTTTATTTTTATTTGTTTAAGTTTTAAAGTTAGTAATTACCTATTTTATACACCTGCTTTTTCTCTGTGAAGCCCTTTGAGTTGCACTGGTCTTTTGATACAAATCAAATCTTTTCTTTTAGCTCCAGCCTCTGTCTGGATTCTCCACCAACACAAGAACCACAAGCAATGCCAATCTGTCTGATCATGTTCCCTGAGGAACATTTGATCCAGTATTAGCAATATTGAATATGAATGAATGTTGCAAGTAACTGTAAAATGTAAGGTCTGCGAACAGCAGTTGTGAACGTAGGAAAACTCTTGAAGCAACATGAAACTAGGCTAAATTCAATTTGTATTGTACAAAGGAATTATAACAAGATTTTGGCTGATATATAAACAGCCAGTAATTAATTCCGCATTTCTAATTAATATTGGTGTGAAAAATGAAAATGATCCCGCTGGTCTAGTTACCCATGAATGAACACCTTGGACTTTTTGGTCTGGAAGTGTCTTGTTTTATCAAAAACACAACTCGATTCATTGAGCAGCAGCTTGTTTAACTAAAAACAGAATTAAACTGAGCACGAAGACAGTCCACAAGCAAACCTTTATATACTGAAAGAAAAGAAAAATAGTGGGGGGGTGGGGGGTCGGAGCAGTCACTGCAATTACAGTAAATAAATATATACATTTATGTGAGGTGGACCTAAATTCAGATTCATATGCACAGCTCAAGAGCTATTTCCTAATTTCACTAAATAGGTCCTTTTTAAATAATCAATTTCAGCCCATCGTTTGTGTGTGTAGATGGAGGTGTAGCGATGGCACCATCACAGAACCTGGATTAGAAGTCTGAGTCTGGAGACCGAGACATCAACACAGTTTTCAGTCTTTCACACTAGAAACTGGCAGTAATTACATTATTTACTGACATGTTCTAATCTGCTGAGGAAAGAAATCATACAACTGCCAACAACCCCCCCAGTGGTGGCATCTAAGCAAAGCGGGTCGGCGGAAAGACGGTAAAAGCAAGCGCAGTGAAAACGGGCAGATTAATACAAAGCAAATACTGGAGACAGATGCCATAAATGACTTCCTCTTTAGTGTGTCCAGACCTGAACGAGCCCATCAGTCTTTGTCAGAGCTCAGTAAACACACACACTAAAAGACAGAGGACAGAAGGAGCAAACTGCAGCTTTGCATGTCTGTGCTGAAGACCTACCAAGCAAGGAAATGTTTGCTTGTCTGGAATCTGCAATACAGCACTGGAGGGAAATCCAGAATATTGCTGGAATGTTGCTGTTCCAGCTGCTACATTATGAAACTCCACATTGGATAACATGACTATGCAACTTTAATTTGGCACAAGTAGACTTTCATTTAGTTTTGTTTCTGTTTTGTAATCAGATTGATGTGTTTTGATTTAAATAAACGCTGCTATTTCATTAAAGCATTTCTCTCTTTTCATGAAGTGTCCACCACCAGATTAGTCTTTTACTTTTAAGCACCAGTTGGCTGACAAGAGCTAACTAATGACTGCAATCACAACAGGAAAACTCTCCACAGGAAACTTCCAGCCATATACTTGGAAAGCTGTCTTAAAAGACAAACTTTTACCATTAACGGACTCCGTCAGAGAATGTTTGTTGGAGTACTTTAACATTAATGGGGTCACTCCGGATCATTTCAGCAAGAATGCACGTGTCCAACGCATTTCCACAATTACACACCTAGAAATGGTAAAACCTCAGCGTAACGTGCACTGGTAATGTAATGTAACTTACAACGAGGAATCTCAGATAAGTGAGACTAGAGGAGGAATAAATATGAGGCAGGAACAGGGTGGGAATGTTATTTAGCATCATGTGTTAGCACGTGAGCTAAGATAAGCCAAAGGCTAAAAGCTAAGCAGAGCTAAATGGCTTGTTTGTTGTAACGTGAGGTGGGCATGATCATTGCACTCATTGTCCCATTTTCGGATTAACTGTGGATAAGCAAGTGTCTGGTGGATTCAGAATCACACAGCAGAGACTTTCAGGCTTCAGAGGACCTCTTTAGAGAGCCTGAGTGACTTCACAGGGGGCTCTCTAGGTCAGTTAACGGTTTGGTCGCAACATTTTGTGAATTTTCAATCAGTGAAAGTTTTTATAATCCCTGCGGTCTTTGGAGAAAACGATGTGTGCACATCACATGCAAAACAGAACTGCACTACTAAACATGCTAACAAGATTGCCGACCAAAGGAAAGGTCAGCTTTCTTTTTTCCCATATAGGATTCATTAGTCCTGAGGGCCATAGGGAAAAAACAATAATGAGTATGTGATGTGTACTGCAAAATGCAGAGGCAGACCAGGAGCTGCACTGCAGCGGCCGGACTACAGCGTTGAAGAGTCGGCGCACAGCTTCAGGTATTACAGCTACAAGCCACTGATGAGGCCTGAAATCTGGCTGTAGTCGTGGACTCAGACCTTCAGAGACACATTAAAACAAGTACAAAGTCAGCCTTCTGTCACGTGAAGAACATCTCCAGGATGACAGGACTAGTGTCTCAGCAGGACCAGGACCTCCTCGGTGCGTTTGTCTTCAGTCGAATTGATTACTGCATCAGCGTCTTCACAGGTCGGCATAAAAAGCTACAGCTTCTGATCCAGAACGCTGCTGACCGAGTTCTCACTAGAACCAAGAAAGGGGACCACATCACTCCAGTTCTGAGGTCCTTTCACTGGCTCCCTGTATCTCAGATAATAAACTTTAAAATACTTCTGTTAGTTTAAAAATCACTAATGGTTTAAGACCCAAATGCGACCATCCAGACCTCTCAGGTCTTCTGGTTCAGGTCTTCTGGTTCAGGTCTTCTGGTTCAGGTCTTCTGGTTCAGGTCTTCTGGTTCAGGTCTTCTGGTTCAGGTCTTCTGGTTCAGGTCTGCTCTGTGTCCCAGAATCCGAACCAAACATGCAGAAGCAGCATTTCAGTCTTTATGCTCCACAGATCTGGAATGAATTTCCAGAAAGCTGCAGGAATGCTGAAACCATCAGTTCCTTTGAATCGAGGTTAAAAACTCATTTGTTTACAGCTGCCTTTGACTGAATTATTTAAAGCCTTCTGAACGTAAACAATGTTAATGTCAGTACAACACTGTAAGTCTAGTTGAAGTCTAACTTTTCTTTTCTATGCCTTCACACTGTGACTTTTTTTTTCTCTTTACGTTTCATGTTTTCATTATGTAAAGCATGTTGAAGAAACGTTTGCTTACAACATCAAACATTACTCAGATTGGGGTTTATAACTCAACCAAAATGAGTCCAAAATATGGCACTCTCAATTATAAGAGATACTGCAAAATGTACTCCACACGTCTCCCCATACGAGAGCTTTGAAAACAGCTGCGTTACACAATACAGAGCTGCGTACAAGGTAGAAAACTGAGATGTAACGTGTATCCTGGTCGTCTTTAGTACGTCACAGTGATTAGTTAACCGCTGAGAATGGTATTTCACTTACACAATGTGAAAAACCTTTGCCCCACAAAAACCATTCAAAACAAGGCCATTAAAAACAATGGTAAAAGAAAGCGATAACCTCAGTGGCACGCTTTTTTGCCAGCCACGTAATTAGCAGGTAGAAGACACATAAAAGAATGAAAAGAGGGTACAGGCGTAGTGGCACGCACAGGTATGCTGCAGAACAAGTACTCTAGATCTGCTGACTCTGCAGATGTAAGAGAGCAACGTGAGAGGGGTAAAAACGTGTAATCTAATAAGGACAAAGCTCTAATACAGTGTGTTAGGCATTACATGCATCCCTCTAGATGTGGCGCTGCTCCTGTCCAAATGTTGTTGTTTTTTTTATGCGCAGCTAACACTGTTAAATGTTTTTTCTTTTCTTTTTCTTTTTTTTGCCAATATACAGCGAGACTTAGTACAACTGGGAAAGCAGCTGGGTATAGGGGAGTTCGTGTGGCGAGTCTGAGGTAGCTGCATTTTGGCAGACTGTAAAATTCAGTTTCCCTGAATTGAATGTTCAAATAAAATAACTGTTGTGCAGCAATGGCGTCAGGAGGGATTTCCTGTTGGAAGGAAATGAGCACAATAAGCCTTGGCATCTACAAATACAGTCCATTTTTTCTACTTAACACAGAAAGTGACAATAGCAGGAGTCACCATGTGACATTTATTTGTTTTGCTGTGGATTTAGGTGAGTAAGAAAGTCTCTGTGGTAGATGGTTGAGTCAGAACTGCTCTGCTGCTTCCCATGGACTCTGATTAGATCACCGTATCCTCTATCAGGCTCTGCACTGTTTGGGTTTTAGTTGAAATCCTTTATGTTGGCTGCTTACACTGTCAACAGTTTAGTTGTTTAGTGACAGAGAGTAAGTCTGCGTCACTGTTGACATGTAAGCCTTATTACAACAGACTCTAAACAGAAACTGAGTATATCTGTTTGCCATCACATGTACAGGAAGTTAAAATGATTTTCAGAAAATCCACAGTAGCTCTAGGAAGTTGAAGACTGTGAAAACGAATGCCTCGTTGTTTTCCTTTCAGGGTGACGGGCTTGTGGTGAAGCGTCCCTAAGCAGGACACTGACCCCACACTGCCCCTATTGCTGCAGCCACTCCGTGCTGGTTCCAAGCCCGGATAAATGGGGATGGCTGCGTCAGGAAGGTTAATCCACATCAATATGCAGAACATGAAGATGCACACAAAAGGAAAAAGCCAGGAGAAGTTGCATCAATATAGAAGAATGTACCTCTCAAAGGGCAGGTTACCAGTTTTGATAATTGTTGCATCTTTTTGGTTTGTTGTTTTTTTAAGTTCCATTCATAAGTGAAGAAATTGAATTTGACAAGAAAATATAACGTCGAAACTGTAGATGAAAGAAGAAAGATATTTGTGCCAGTTTGTTTTGTGCTTTTTTTTGGTTTTGTTTTTTTTAATCAGAGATGAAGGCGGAGCTCCTGGTCTTCCCCCTTTTAAACTACACATGCTTTTGCATTGTGTTTGTGCTCAATTTTGTTTTATATTGTTTGTTTTTTTTATGTTTAACCTCTGCAGGGTCCTTTGTCCTAAATTTAGATTTTATTGCTTCTGTTTCTTTTTTTTAATTCAGTGTTGTTGTTTTTTTGTTTCTAATTACAGAAATGAGGCCTAAAATAAGAGATTTCCTTTTTTGTTTTGTTTTTTAACTCTAATTCAACAATAGTCCAGGTTCCCATTTGGTACATTTGTGCTTCTTCTTTGCCATTATTTTGAGTCCCATGTTTATTCACTTATATCCACTACAAGTTTATGTGTGCAAATAAGAAATGAACAAGCACTTTTGTGTTTAGGAATATAAGAATGTAAATTAAAGGTATTTCTACCTGCTTCAGTCTGATTCAGGGTCTCCTGAAGCCTCTTTTTTTATAAGTGTCAAAATTGGGGCCAGTTATTTGCAGAATAAGTTATGTAACACATAAAATTGCAAATCAATATAGTCAGTTATTAAGTATAATTCAAGATTGTCAAACTACACCAGTGCATATGTTTTTTCCTTTAACAGTGAGGGTGAATGTTTCTTCTTTTTAAAAATATCTTCCATAGCCTTACAGCAAAATTAGAAATATTCACAAAAGTTAAGTGAGTCATGCCCCCACAAAGATAAGCTGTTTTCATCCTGATGAGCACCCTAATAACTACATAGAGGAATATTTTGTTACTGCATTTCATGAAATACTCAAACTGCAAGTCCAGATTTTGAACCACATATGTGTCTGTTGGATAGAACAATAAAGTTCCCGATTGTGGGTGTTAAGAAGTGGCTTTATTCTGAAATGTTAGAGATTTAAAAGAAAATTGTCCATCACAGGACCACCTATAGACAAACACTCACATAAACTCCTTTGGGCAAAGACAAATCACCAGTTAAAGACACGTCTTTGGAGCACAGGAGAAAACTGGCGTACGCAGGGAAACTCGCACGTGCGCGAGGAGAACGTTCAGGACTCCACACAGAAAGGCTTCAGTTGGATTTGAGCCAGGAGAACCACCAAGTCACCGTGCTGCCCAAAATAATAATCAGGTTTCATATATAAATGCTGCTTGAGGTTCTCAAAACAATATTTAACTATCATCGTAAGCTGTGGGAACATCTATGGCTGAAGAGTCTGAAGAGGATTTTTTTTTTTTTTAATTCATTTAGATTTGGACTAAAAAGGTAATAGATTAGATTGTGGTGGTCAGTTCTGATGAAGTCAGCTTTACATAAACTGTGTATTTGTTGCCAGTGGCCTTTATAATTTTTTACACCATATTAACATGATGATATAACTTATTTTATTAATTATTTTATGACAGGATCCATGGATAATGCATGAATAAGCTCATTTTAATGGTTAATAAAACTGTATATTGTGTGCGTGCGTGCGTGCGTGCGTGGGTGCGTGGGTGCGTGCGTGCGTGCGTGCGTGCGTGCGTGCGTGCGTGCGTGCGTGCGTGCGTGCCAGTGGCGTCGTGTTTTGGATTATCATTCTGAGAAGGTCACTAGAAGGACTGGTATTCAAATACTGTGAGATCCAATTCGGGAATTCCAGCTATACTCTTGGAGACGTTTGACGGGGCTCATGGAGAACACCTCCATCACAATCATATTAAAAACATTATGATGACTTAGAGTGAGGAATTAAAATCTAGAAACTAATTAGTTGTTAATTAGAAAGCTACAAATAAAACTATAAAGTCTTTTTTTCTTTCTTTTTTTTTAAAGTATACCTTATTATTTTCCTTCAAGCTGTGCTCCTCCTGCCATGTGTGCCGTACTCCGACACAGAGAAAGAAGCTTTTGAAAAGTGTCAATAAAGAAAGCACTTTATTTCCACTGGGCGAGAACAGAAGCCGACACCGGCTCTTCAGCGTTACTTCTAACAACCGCCAGAAAAACATGTTTTACTTATTTCTGACCTTTATGGTCAACCTAACAAACTCATATTAATAAAACAACTCCCTCGCTTAGTGATAAAAAGATGTCCCTTGGCCTTTAGACAGTGCGTACCAACAGAATCTCACGTTGTATCTGATTACTTGTTGCCTCCACAAGTACCACCAAGATGTTGGTGACCCATCTGGAAGCAGAGGCGTATTAAATAAAATTCTCACTACACAAAAGAGGACTGGCAACCATAGAGACCAGCCAAGGGACATAAAAATGACATGACTTCTGGGTCCACCCTTACACTCAGCCTCCCTCCTCACATCACTGACATGCTCACACAGGCTGGACTTTGTTCTGCCAGCAGAGGTGACTCCACTCAAAGGACTGTTAAATCCCCTGCGATCTTTACGCATGACATCTTTTTCATATCAGCGCTATTCTTCATGTTTCAAGTGTCTTATGAACTCAGCGCTTGCTGTCTATTGACCTTGAAACACCATGTATATCAAAATGCACGTGCAAGACAGAACCTAGAAATAAAACACTGAGGTTTTTGAAAATGTTCATGCACTGGGAAGATGCAGGTCATAGGTTGTGAAGACTTTTTCAGTATGTTAGTGTATCCTTGGCTTTTTTTAACTGGCTCTTGCTCACAGTGTCTTGTTGCTTGAGGGCTGTCTGGTTACAGAAGAAGTATCTGTTCCTGACAGTTAATTTACTGAGTAAGCAGGGCGGTGTAGAGGTCTGCAGCCTGCCTGAATCCAACTGCTGCCAGTTGTGGGGATATTTTCATATTCATCTGACTATTCTGGAGCTCCAGGTGCTGATTGTGAAAAAATAAATGTTACTCAAGCTTATCAACACAATACATTGGAAATCCTGCAATACTTTCTGGTACAGATGATTCCGTCCCACAGAAACGCCTTTATGACTTTATCGTATTTCAGTATTTTATTTTTGCATTTAGATATTTTCCATCCTTCCATCAATTATCTATTGTACCTTCTACATCTTATTCAGGGTTGAAGGGGTCTTCTGGAGCCAACTGTTATGGGTGAAAGGCAAGAGAACAGGTTGCAAGTCCACAACAGCCTTTGGAGATGAATAAACTGACAACTAACAGGCTGATGATGCAGCCGCTCCGTTGACTAACTAAATTAAACTAATAACCAAGTTCGTTTTCTCACTGGAAGCATGTCTTGTCTGTTAATTTTGTAGTTTAGTACGGCTGACTGACAGGTCCTGGTTTAGGTGACATCGTATTGGAGTGGGCTACCATCCTCAGTGGATGACCGGTTGACTCGATGGCTGGATGACGCGACCGAAGAATGTGATAGTAGAAGTAATCACAGTAGCAGCAGGTTGGGTGGAGGTCCATGTTTGTGGTGATGCAGGTTGACATGTACAACATTTAGTGTATTAATTCAGCCGGCTGCAGACCTGTCAGGATGTATCTGTGTACTCAGATGATGCTGAGTCGCACATGAGTGTGCGTGCGCCTGTTGGAAAATTGCTTATGTACAAATGTGCAGGTTGTTTTGTTTTTTTTTCCAATGTGGAAAGAAAAATCACAGCTTTAGTGTTTTTCTTTCCAAATCATAGCATGTATGTGAGCCTACTATCTATATTTTTATAATATGATAACAATTTAAACCATCATTCAGAGAAAAGCAGCTCAGATTAAATTACCAATCTAAAAAATGTGATCACCTTCCTTTAATCAGCGGTCATTTAGGACGCCAGACGGAAACTCGGTTCTGGTCGATCATTTTGGATCAGAAATTGTTTTCTTCAATAATGTGTACTGAGCCTTTCTGACTTATTTTTATAAAAGAAGTGTCATTGAAATCATAGTACCGATCCCGTTCTATGAAGCAGTGGCCATAAACCCTCCTTTTCATTTTACATCCATTGTGCGTCTAAATCAGCATACAAATATCTTATTGGCCAGATCACTTAAGCACTAATTTTCTCAGTTTCTTTGTAATGATATAATAGAATGATATAATTAGATTTTTCTGTCTTTGTCACTTAACTTTAGACATCATCTTCCTCTTTGCCTTTGTTTTTTTGTGTTCCTTTTTTATCTTTTGCTTCTAGTCCCCATTTATTTATTTATTTATTTCACATTTACCCTCCATTTTCAAATGTTCAAATTCTTCTCCACCTGCTTGGCTGAATCTCAGCACCCTCCTCTTCTACTTCTCTGAGACAAATGGCCACCTATCCTCCTTATTTCAGTGTTTTACAGCTTAGCAAAAAAGAGCTCTATGGTAAATTTATCAGAACAAGGTCACAAGAGGATCTACCTCCTTCTAGGAAGCATTTCTACCCAGAGAGTGTTAATAATAAAAAAAAGACGAAAGACAATGCAAGCGCAAGGAAGTCTTGACCTCTAATTTTTGCATTGTTGCCTGTCTGGATCTTCAAGCATCGTAGATTAACGGTTACAAATCATCCAACATTGCCTCCATCAGTTGAACAGTTTGTAAGTTGCTTTGGGTAAGAACTCCACACTCAGGGAGAGGGGGAGGTGGGGCAGAAAGAGGAGCGGAGATGGGAGTGGTGATGATGTGCAAGAGAACTAAGATCTCAGATGTCCAAAAAGATGTCTTTTATATTCTAGTACTGTTTTTTGTATTACTATTATCGCTTATATTACTGTATCTCCAGTTTAATTGTTACTGTGCTGCTGGAACCCTAATTTCTCTTTAGATTCTGTCTAATCGAAATCTAAATATGATGTCATCATTTAACTTTTTGGTTTTTTCATCTAAAAAAATGTGACATTCAGCACTTCCAAATAATTTATTTTGTAAATGTAATTAACTACATAATATACAATTTTAACCAAAGGGAAATCCATAGTATTGGAGTTTCAAAAGTTATACAAAAATAAAACAAACATTAGTTAAAACATGTTAGAAGGAAATGTACGACAGAAAATGATATATTTGATATTTCCAGAGATAACCATGAATGCATTGGGATGTTGTGTTTGTAGCCTGGAGCATGATGAGGTTGTCATATAAAAAGTTGGCAGACAACTCAGGTAATGTCTCATGAAAAGATCATGGAAGAACAATATTCAGAGTGCAGAGAAGATCCTAACGTGTCATGGATCGCATCTTATTTTGTTAACGAACACTGCGGTCTCACCTACTTCACTGCTACCCCTCTGTCTGCAGTCCTATTCAATCCAAATATGCTGAAATAAATAAAGGGTTGAGGTCCAGGTCTATAAGTAAAACCAAAAGCAAAAACCAAAAGGCTTCCAACAGAAAACAAAGAAAAACAAAACAATTACTGGAAAGCCAGGCAAACACACAGACTGCAAAACCCAGCAGATTTTCAAAATAAAAGAGGAAATAGGCTGTAAATACAAGACCAAACCTGAAGAACCAAGAAAAACACAAGAAAAGACATCCAAAACCCAACAGAAACATTGACCATGACACTGGTTTCTGGACTCATGATGTGAGATCAGAGATTTACCCAGAACCATATAATAAACTATTCTCATCCATCGACTATTTGCATATCAATCTTTGTGCATCCAGGTATCCAGTTTTTTTATGTCACTCTTTTTTTACAAGTTTTAATCTGTTGGAAATGTGACAGAAAAGCTGCACAAATGAAAAATGTCCTTCTGCTGGATGACTTACTGCACAGACTGAACTGGGTCAAAATAGTTCATGAAAGGAGATCAGATCAGACATATTTGTTATAAATATCCACATAAGCTTCCAGCCTTTAATAAACACCTTCACCGTTGAAGAATTTTTCTGTTTATGATTGACGAGTTTATCAAATATTTTTAATATTCTCTGTTCCACGTAAAAGCCAGCAGGACAACAAAATAACTGCAGAACATGTGACTCATGCTGTTATTTTGAATATGCATTCAATAATATCAAATAGCATAACAAGATTAAACTTGGATTATATTCATATTAGTCTTTATTTTAAGTGCGATTCCACTTGGCTGCACTCACTCTCTGTGTAATGTAACAGACACCAAGGCGGCTGATGAAGAGTGACAGTTCAGGCGGTAAGATGAGAATGATAAGGGTGTGTGTTTGTGTATCGGAGGGCGCCGGTGTGTGTATTGTGTGTGTATGAGACAGTGTATTTGTGTGTCACGAGGACACTTCAGCTCTATTGACAACAATCACCTGATACGTGTGAGAGCCAAGGGCCTCTTGTCTAAATATAAACTGCACCACATCATCTGATGGTAACATTTTGGGCCGTTTGTGTCGTGCATTTGAAGTGTAATTTGAATCAGTTTACAAAGAGTGTGAGTACGCTATGTTGATATTTATTTATCATTGTTGTTACATTGATTACATCATATGGACCTAGATTGGGGTCAATAAGAGATGGTGTTTGTACGTCAGTGTTTAAAGATGATTCCAGCAGATTAACCCTTTCTGAGTTCCCACTGCGTGCAACTCTGGGTGAAATCCTGTGTTCTCACCTCAAACTCATAAATCATAAATCAAACTGTGCAGTCCAAGGGGAGATGGTTTCCTTTGTTTCAATTTCACAGAAAATTAAATATAACTGCAAAAGAGAGAGTTAATTAGAGTGAAAGTGAAGAAAACGAACCCTTCATATGAAGAAGTACTGCATAACCGTTCTCAGATGCAGAAGTACTGGTGCTGCCATGAATCTTTGGTTAGATGATAACAAGTCAATCATAAATTAAACTTTCCAACCAGAGCGCTTATGTTGGGTTCCCATTCAGCACTATGGCCTAAATACATGTCAATTGAGGAGTAAATATGGTTTGGCTTCAAAACCTACATACTATCCTCAACATTATGCAAACATTTGTAATATCTACAGTATCTGAAAATATCTGCCTGGAAAAACATCTCTAGTATGCAAATGACCTCACACACTGTATCCCACAATCCAATGTGCTTTCAGTGGTCCCAACATTCTCTAAGACTGAACTCACCCCTTACTCACTACATACTGCACTATATAGTCTGTTTGCTATTTTGTAATACTGTCCAAATATATATAGTTAGAACCTGATTTAGTGCACTTAATGCACTGAACGATGCATCACAAAAAGTAGCACCAATGGTCCCTACATTTGTTGGCATTTCATTTCATCTTTGTGGCAACTATCAGTCGGTTCATGAGGTTACTTCACTGTCACCCCTGCATAGCAGGTAATGAACTATCCAGTCATTCTGATAGATGTTCCCCCTCTGCCTGTTTTTCCATCGGTCTGATTTTTGGCAAAGCCATGTTTACTTTCACTTTCCTAACCTGAGTTTTTTTTTTAATAGCAACATCAGAAAAGAGGATGGATGGACTAATGAAAATAAGGTGATGCTACCTGGCATAATAGGATTGCAAGTTCAAAGCTCAGCTAAAATCGATGTGGTACGGAGGTAAGTTGGGGGTGATACAGCTACATCCGGGCTTGTTTATTTGGCCAGTTCATCCATTTTTGGATTAACTGGTTTTGAATGGAGTCGGCTGCTGCTAACTTGTTAGTCCCCATAGCTTTGAAATATGGCCTTCAAAGCCAGAACCTCTTCAGAAACCTACGGATGATGTTACAGACAGCTTGGTCTAGTCTGAGGTTCAGCTATGCCTGTAATGGCACTGATGTTATATATTCATCTAAATCATATTGACCTAGTTGTCGCGGGTGTTTTGTTGCTTCATCACAAATGTCCACATCCAAGATATCCTACTTTTCAGCATTTATTGCATCGTTTCCGCAGGAGGTTGGCACGATTATAAAAATGACCATCACAAACCAGTGACTCAGAAATCTCAGTAATGAATACATACTCAATGAGAGCATGCAGAGAGCTTTTTCACAGCTCACCCGCTGACATGCTTAAAGTGAGTTGGCGCCTCTGTGGCACATATCGGTGATGATGAGAGAGAGAAAGATGAAGGCAGAGATGCATTTACTTATAGCACGGGTGAGACGCACGTTGCATGGCTTGGCAGAGGTTCAGGAGTAAATATGTGTGTGTGAGTTTATATCTGTTTCTGTATCCATGAAGGAGAGCAGAGCACGCACACAGGATTCATACTGCACAAGAATGCAGTTTAGGTTAAAACTACTGACCTCATGAGAATGTGCGGGCGCCTTTTTTTTAACATGACACCATTCTTCACCTCCACTGAGTGGGAAAATAAACTCAGTACAGCTGCTTTCTGCTGGGCTGTAGAGTTCCTGTAACTGAAAAAGCTGTAATAAACTGAATTCTTATCCAAATGGCATCTGTTCATCAAAATATCTTTTCTTCAATTTTGCTAAATAAATCGTGACTTCTTGTGCTCTTCTCCCTTCTGTCATTACTGAGGATTGTTTTTATCGAGATAAACAGTAGATGGCGCCAATTCTCCAGCCTGAAATGATGTAATTGAAGAAACGTTGTCTTGGAGAGCTAGAATTTAAAAAAAAATGCCAGCCAAATCTTAACTTACGATAAATAGACTGGGATTAAATGATCATAATAGAAACTATGACAGTACGACTGGCTCAGAAGACGGAGCTGTCATCCACAGTCATGTGCAAAAGATGCTACACCTCATTGTGGGTACTAGTATTATGGAAATACAACGTCTTTATTCATCATTTTGTTAACAACTAAAGGAGAAAGGAACTATGTGGCTAATGCTAAACACCTCCTTTACTTTACTATAGGATTTAAGAGCAACCCTCTGGCTAACCGCCCGACTTTGATCAATTGTTCACCAGCATGTGTGCAGACTTCTATAAAGGCAGATATTTTGGCAGCTTTTTCTAGTCCAGGTGTATGTTAACACAATGCCAAAAGGAAAAGACATTAGGCATTGTCTTAAAGAAGCAGTTCTTGCTGCAGCTCAGTCTGAGAGAGGTAAAAAGGCAAATTTCAGCAGAAATGCCCCATACCCACTGTCAAGCACGGCAGTGGGGGGGTCATGATGTGGGGTTGTTTTGCAGTCAAAGGACCAGGACACCTTGCAGTTACTAAGTCGATCTTAAACTCCTGTGGGTACCAGAGTGTATTTAAAACGTAGGTATGAGGCCATCTGTCTGACAGCAAAAGCTTGCTCAAAACTGGGTCATAAAACAAGACAGTGGTTAAAAGCACACCAGCAAATGTACATCAGAACACATAAATAATTAAAGAATCAAAGTTTTTGAATTTCCTAGTCAAAGTCCAGACCTCGTCTCACTTACAGTTGAAATGATTCCACCTCCCTGGACTGTCAAAAGCACTTTACACTGTATTTCTTAGTCAACTTTTCAGTTCTTTTGTCACTGTAATAAAACACTGTCAAGATCTGATGTGCTTGACAGTGTTTATGTCGTAGGTCCTTTCTGAGGACACGCCAGCACAACTGTTGGAGGACGGCCACTTTACCCACACAACCAAACTTGAAACAACAACTCTGATACTGTCCTCCTTTGTGGGAAACTACATCCTTATGAAGTTTGAACAAAAATACTAAAAGGGCACACAATAAAAGAAGTTAAACATGCCGATCCACTATGTGAGGTCAACTGTGCTCTAAAGTGTAACTTGTGTCAGTTTGAGGAACTTGAAAATTGGAGCAGTTTAAATTATTTATTATGACAAGTTCAAAATGAAGATTTGATGATTTATTATTAATAAATTGGCTGTAGTTTTAAAATTTGCCCTAATATAGATTAAGGATTTTTCTTTTTCTTTTAAGAATTCAGTGACTGCGTAACATTTTTATGTCATTATGGGGATCGAAACCTGACTTGACACCAGCTTACAGGATCCTTGTAAACACTGAGACCACATTTCTCTCTCCTCAGGTTTAAGGCAGTTTTTTGGGAAGAGGTTTGAAGTTGGTCGGGTGAGCAGTTACGCTTGAAGCTTGAGAAAGAAATGTCCCAAAAGAAAATCCCCATGAAGATCCTGAAATAAACATTAGGGCTATAAAAATACTCTGAATTGAATTGT
The DNA here is from genome assembly GCA_014839995.1 of Xenentodon cancila. NCBI lineage: Eukaryota > Metazoa > Chordata > Actinopteri > Beloniformes > Belonidae > Xenentodon > Xenentodon cancila. Next base: position 3,899,898 of record CM026205.1, read on the forward strand.
GTGTGTGTGTGTGTGTGTGTGTGTGTGTGTGTGTGTGTGTGTGTGTGTGTGTGTGTGTGTGTGTGTGTGTGTGTGTGTGTGTGTGTGTGTGTGTGGGAGTATACATGTCATTCCAGCTCAGCTCAGCATCTCTCCATCCCCTCAGGGGGTTTGACTTTGGCTGCTCCTAATTTCAGATCAGATCAGTTGTCACTTCAACAAACACACACAGTCACATTTTCCATACTTCAGAGGACATTGCACTTACTTGCCTCAGTCAAGACTCACTAACCTTAATTTTGCAATATCATTAAATCAAACCAGCAAACTAAAATGTAATGACTTGTGCACTGAAGACCTGCTCTCAGGGAGCCACGGCCTAACAATATGAGCGTGTGTACAGCTTTATGTCCCCACAACATGAGTCAGAGAGCTGGCATCAAGAGCCATGCATGTGTGGTTTCTCTTCTGGTTTCCTCTTCTGACTGTAATGAGTTTAAGGATCAGCTGCAATTAAACAGCCACCACACACATTTAGATGTCTTACACATGAGAGCTGGCTCGCACCCTGAAGCTTCCATTAGAAACATAAAAAGTTCATCTGACCATCGTTGCTGAGATGACACATTCAAGCAGTAAATCTGCGTCCCATCACTCCATGGCTCATTGTACCCCACTGGCCTTTGGCCGCCTGAATAGAGTCACTAATTCATTACTTACAAAGTGACTTCTGAGTCTACACCAAGTTATTTAAAGTCACTTCTTGAGGCTTACACTCCTGTCCGATCATGGCACTCCTCTACAGGCTGCCGTCTGGCGCCGCCACCCGTACATACAAAGCAATCAGGGCTGTTCTCATTTGTGGTTAAACGCTGGTAGAACGAGCTTCCAGTTTTTATCTGAGCAGAAGTGTCGCTCTCTACTTTCGCTTCAAGGAGTATCTCGTCTCTGAACCCCTCTAAAATACTAATTTATCTAACTCACGTCTAATCTAATGGACATACGTATAAGGTTTATGCATTTCTTTAGGTTCTCTAACTGTTCTAGTTTGATTGTTGTTTCTAACTTGTAACCTACTCTGGATACAAGTGTCTCCTTAATGAGTTAACTGTAACTGAAACGTTCATGTTCTGCTTGAAGTTGTTCTCTGTTACCTGCCTGTACTTTACTTATTACAGCCATTCAAGTAATAGCTATCTTTTACATCGTCTCCTTATTGTTCTTTTTGTTAGTATTTACAAAATACACAGGCTATTAGTTTATTTTAAATAATACTAATACAAACAAGACAGCATTTTCTGTTTAATAACATTTAAATAAATGGCTTCAAATGGACTTTCTTTTGGATGGAAACAGCAAGGTTCATTCATCTTTGAGTTTTTTCCAAAGTAATTGAGTTTTTCTCAAGATTGAAGAACTTGTAAATGTTAGCCAGCCCTTGCCTGCTCATTATGACGACAGTAGGTGGAAAAAAGAATGTGTTTAAATTGGAAATTAAATCAATAATCACCCTATAGCAATTTGTAATCTAAGTGGTCTGACAGAGCAATTATAGCCTGTATCTCTTGTGGCCTCTGTTTCAGCCTCCAGAAGTGTTTGCCCAATTACTTGTAGTGTCAGCCAGAAATGTTGCTATTGGCAACAAGTGCATAGACATTTAAAAGAAGGAATGAAAAGGAGAAAATGGAATTGTCAAAACAAGAACTAAAAAGAAAGTCTGGCAACACATGGGATAAAACACTGCAAATAGTTTCCACTTTTCAATGCCACTGAACCAGCTCTGGCTTCTGAGCTGGCCGCTCTTCTGCTGAACAGATCAGCCTCCAACATTGTGTTGGTACAAATGAACAATCGGTTTCCTCAGTAATAACTCAGAAACGCTAAAGCCCATCTGTTCAAGAGCGTTTACACTCCTACTTGGCTGTCGTAGATTCTGCAGGTCATAGAACTTATAAAAATCAAATCAGAATGCAAGTCAATACAGTGTCAAGCATTAAGTATCTAAAGTAAGGACGTGAACTTGATGGGAACCGTCAATCAAAAGACCACACCCTTAATTATTCACCAGTTTTTGGCTTTATATCATTTTACCTGATGTGGTACATAAAGATAGCCTGGTAGATCAGACCCACATCTAGATGAGGAACCTTAGTTCCTCCCCATACAAGGGGCGGGGCCAGCGGTTTCTTATCAAACTGCCTTTGCACGCAGCTTGTTAGCGCTGGGACCAATCAGAGCCACAAATGAGGTGATGTGTTCAGAGCGACAGAAACAAATCAATGGGCGAGTGTGTTGTGTAGAAGAGGAAATGCACCTCACAGAGGAATGATGCGAGTCCCAACTTCTGTTTAACTTTTTGAAGAAAAAGTCAGAATCTTTCACTGTCGACGTCAAAGCCAATTCCAACATCCGTTAATCCTCAGCTGCAGCCATCTCCACTTTTAACAACCAGATTACATCACCACTCTTTTTTTTTCGACTTTTAGGCACATTTAATGAGCTCCAATGGATGGTAGCTGGACGTACCTGCAAAGCAAACTTAAATTTGTTAGTGGTACATCTGGACATTTAGGCTAACTTAAAAATGAACACCTTTTCAGTTGTCATAGATGTGAAATGTAGTTATGCATACCAAAAACCTTTAGTACGCCAGGCTGTAAGACAGCCAGGTTGCTCCACCCACTCAGTCATGACTTTATTGTGAAGCGTGCAAAGGCAGAAACGAGTAACATTTTATTCTGCTGCTGCTGTAACACCATGACAGGTTGAAACAGGCAGAATGAGTGTTGTGTGAACTATAAATGAGGAAAAGCGTTAAGGGCCATGATGATGGCTGTAAACAGAACAGATGTTGGCAGAAGATGAAACTGGTCCTAGTCTATAAAGAAGCAAGTGAAAGATGAAAAAAGAGAAAATCCCAGGTTTTTTATTCAGAGTTTGGAGAGGCAGAGAGTGGCTGAGCTGGCCATAATATGAACTTTGTCATTCGATTCGGGGCACAAGTTACTCAGCAAACTCTACTGCGGTGCTTAGCAACCTGGAGGGACCTCCACCAGCTGAAGCCAGACCAGCTCCCTCTTGGAGCTGTGATAAAACCTCAAACACCAGCAGCAATTGGGAAAAAAGAGGTCAGCACTGCTGTCTGTTACCCACAGGAACAACCAGGTTGAAAGGTAATATTGTTTTTAAATTGGCATCTATTCAACACTTTGTTTTATTCAGTTCCAACTGAAAAAAGCAATCAGCGACCAGAGACATTAGGGACTTGTTATCAACCGTGGACCACAGAGTAGAAGAATGGGAAACTGACCTCTGATTGTTGAACGCTGTAATGCTTTATCAAAGCACACTGGAGAGGGAATACCGTGCATTGTGGGATCACTGTGAATGGAGAGTGCAGGGTGAATGAAGGGACCTCCAGTAAGTTTTTACTCTGTGATCCACTTTGCAAATTCTAGTATGTCTTTACAATAAAGACATATTTTTGTGTGTGAGGTTGGTTGATGAGCGATAAATGTTTGTTCTCAGGGTTCTCCACAAACATGGGATTGTTGGAAGAGTGGAATTGGGACCAAAATCAGCCCAGAAGACCTCGAAGCAACTTCAGAACCTCTGTGGTGAAATTCTTACACTTTCTGAACTCGATGAACTCCTATGAGCCGTCTTGTCTCTCTGATTTGAATTTAAAGGACTTGATTCTCAGTGGATGCAACAGGTGCTTCTCTCATATTCATGTTGACAAGATAAAACACAATTCAGTCAGGCATTTGGTAAAAGAATGTTGGTATCTGGTTATGTTCACATTTTAAATTTGACAGAGAGTGCATGTTATTTTGTTAACATATTCCTCCTAAAAAGTGTTTTCTTTGCAGCATAATTTTGCAGGTATTCTATATGCGCTGCACTACCAGCCATCTTCATTTCTGCTTTTTCTCTTTCCTTCCTCGAAGGAGGAAAAAGTTAAGTGTATCACCTTAAACACACAACGATACACCAGAGGCTATAAATCCTACATGCAGGAATAAATCCAACAAACAATGACCTGTGCAATGCCAGGCCTTGATGCACTTCCTTTATCGTCCCCTAGGGGCTGTGGTGAGTTGTTGCTCTATTTTTAGCTCAGCCTCAGCTGGAGGACAAGATATTTATAGCCAGAGATCTTGTTACTACTATCCTCCCTGCAACACACAAACATATACACACACAGGGATGTGCATCCTCACACAAACACACAGGAAGCAAGATAAGAACTAATGCATTAAGATACACTCACATGTGCAGTCATTTAGAGGCTATCAGGTGCCTGAAGCAGATCTCCTGCATCAAACTGCTGATGAACGCATTAACAGTCATGGCACACATCTCCACGCCACAGTTAAAGCCGTATCCTTGACCACAGACCATATTAAAGCTTTGGCTATTCACAAATACACACACACAAAAACACACACACACAAGCTATTCATGCTTCCACATGTGTCCTCACAGACCTGAGAACCCTGAGCATCTGCACTCACACAAGCAGCATCCACGCAGACACAGAGGCAGCGCTTGTTCTCTAAGTGGCCCTCTAAAAGCTGCAGAACCAGCTCTCCGGCTCACACTCAAGTGTCCACTGGAGCCTGGTCGTGCTCTCTGTGGAGAGGCTCTAAACACACATTCGTCTTCCCAGATTTCTTTGGAAGCTCCAGTCTCAAACACATCAGACAAAATACAATCTGCAGACACGACGGCTGTTCGGACGCGGAGCACGTTCGGATGCCACTGCAGCTAATAACAGACCACATATCTATTCTAGATTAGTTTACTGTATATATACTATATATACAGGTAATTTTAATATAATTATTTGCAGTGCATTTCTATCACACCAGCATGGTTCACCACTCATCTCCACTTACATTTAAAATTTTAAACGACACTAAGGACCATTTGTGGTCTGTATCTCAGACGGTCCCCTGTCGGCATAAAGATGAAGCCCCTTTTACCACATTGACCAAGATATACTTGTTTACCCCCTTACTCCTTTTTAAATGTTGTTAAGCTCTGTCATGAGTCCACTGCAGCTCGGCGAGCTCGCTGCGTTGTTGCTGGAGCGTGACACAGTGGAGGTAAACAAAATGAAGTTGCTGCAAGAGACGGCCGGGATAAAAGTCTGACATTGTTCAGGGAGGTTTATGTTGACCTTAGGGACATTTAGTGTCATTTTATTGCTCACCAGACTGAACTTGCTGCTGTTTTTCAGTATTCGGTCTGGAGCAGTTGGTGCAAAAAAAAAAAAAAAACCCAACAAAATAAAATAAGAAATACAAGTCAGCCACTCCTGTGATGTATGATAGTCTAATATACAGCAGGATCTTGAACTCACAGGAGAGAAATAACCTCTATTATTCTGGGGTTAAAAAAATTTAAATTAAATTAATAAGAGAAAATAGAAGAAGAAGAAGAAGAAGAAGAAGAAGAAGAAGAAGAAGAAGAAGAAGAAGAAGAAGAAGAAGAAGAAGAAGAAGAAGAAATAAAGCAAATAAAGACATCAGAAATCTCAAATGAATCCGGATGCTGCATTTTTAAAATATAACCCTTGGAAAACCAGCAACTGCTGAGTTTCAGCTGCTGATGTTGACAACGAGGATGTGACTCAACAAACACTGCAGGACGGTCACTACAAAAATTGATGCCTGCGTAGAAGCTTATTGTTATGTTTGACCACATCAGAAAGCCTGACAGTCTTAATGACAGAAACATTCATGCTTAAAGGTTTGTACGGTGTTTAGAGCAACATATACTCCTATCTAAGAGGATGCCCACGTAGAAGAACTGAACTTCCTACAGTTCAGGCCTTTCACCAACTGAAGACATTTGGTGCATCATTAAAATGAAAAATACAACGACAACGTATGCTGGTAAGTATCGCGAACAACATTCCTCTCAAACTCCAGCAACTGGTCTCCTCAGTTCCCAGATGAACTTGAACACTTTTGCATCGTGGACGTCATTCTGGTCTGAGGTCAGGTGACACTGGCTTCAGAAAAATGTCTCACATTAATGGGAGATGTTGTTGCAGTATGTTCTCCATGTGTACCCTCACACAAGACTTCTATATTTGCACAATAGTTGTTAAACTAAAGAGAAATGTTGTTCCTTTCAGGCAAAACCATGAAAGCACCAACAAAAAGATGCCAATAACAGAAGTGACGAGGGCCTCGAGCCAGAGGATGTCAATAACTCAACACTTAGGCTCTATTGTGAAAAAAAAGTTGCAGATCCATTTTATAGAAATACAAATAAGTTAAAGAGAATCTAAATACTTTCATGATTTAGAAACAGCACAAACCTCTGCAGACTCCTCAAGCACAATTCTTCTTTCCCTCCTCTGCTTCTGCTATAAGTCATTAATATTTGTCATCTTGTGCTATTTTCTCATTCACTGTGAATCAATACTGGGTTGTTTTTGTGTCACTCTAAATTTAGCATTTCTCAACTTGCCCTTTTTATCAATAACTTAGACAGTCATCTTCAAAAAATCTTCCAAACTGGTGGAAACAAACAGACAAACAGCTCATTAGGAGCAAGTGTCTGACTGATGATGGATAATGAAACAAAGCTGGTAAAAACGTATCCAGACAACAGACGGGTTGTTTTTTGATTGTTTTTTAGGAGGCTCACCAGTCAAACGCTGCTAAACTACTACAGACAAGACAAAGACAAAACCGTGCTATGAACAGAGGAGAAACACACTACAGCCTCTACATGTGTAATCAGTCTTGTGAATAAAAGTCGAAGGGATATGAGCAAACCAAATAAATGACAGAGTTTCAAGGAAAAGCATGTGAACCCTTTGGAACACAGAGGTTTTCTTCATTATTTAAATCTTGATTACATCTCTAATATACCAAAACACAAGTTACAATCCTCATTTCATTTTTAAACATAAAATATTAATTTTTCAGTGAAGCCTAATTACTTCAATGAAAACTAGTTGGAGTCAGTAGTTTTCACAGCTTGAGTCAAATTCATGGAAGGAGTTTGGTGGTGTGGTTTAGGAAAAAATGTTTTAGGCTTGCTTTGTAATAGAAGCAGGAGATCTCCAAAGACTTAAGATCAAGAGTAGCTGATCTGGAGAAGACTGGGAAGGGAGACAAAGTCATCCATCAGTCTGACAAATGGAGACGTTTAGTAGTGTGGTTTCTCTTCCTAGAAGAGCCTCACGATGACACTGGAGGGACAACACAGATTCTTCAATAAGTAAAGGAGAAGCTGCAAGTAAAAGCCTGAAGACGTCATTGGAACTGGTAAACATCTCTGTCACGATCTTTTACATGGAGACACGGAACTAACTGAACTGGTAAGAGAAGTATCAACTCCACATGGGAATGTGTTTCATGAGCTGATGAAAGAAAAGTTGAATTATTTCTAAAGATTAATCTGCACCGTTTATGGAACAAAACGGGCACCGCTTACAATCATCAAAACGCCACCCTGATGGAAAAGCCTTTGGGTTTGCTTTCCTGCCTCAAGGCCTGAACATCCCACAGGTGAATGTCAGTGTGTCTTTGGACCCACCTGGCCCTCGTGGCACTGCCGTATCCCAAGTTAAAGTAGGTTAAAAACAAATCTGGGCCCCGTTGGGACACCCTCCTGGTCCATGCAGCACTTCCCTGTGCCAGATACAACCCAGATTCAGCCCAAATGCGTCTTTTATAGGGACTAAAATCCCTCAAAGACGACATGCAGGACTGATTAACAGTTACCAGAAATGTTCAGTTTCACTTTTTATGTTTATTTAACACATCGTCTTTGCTAGAAGATAAGTTATTTTGGATCTTTTCCCTAATTGATAAATTCAGTCTCACCCGTAAATGCGTTTGTCTACTTTCAGGAACTGAATTAAAGTGTGCAAAGTTTCATACTTTCTCCTTGAGATTGTCGTCCGTCTCTCGTTTCTCTGAGTTCAGTTTGAACTGTGGGAGAAGGAGGTGTGGATGACAGCCCATCACAAAGTTCCTGATGCAGCGCAGCAACTACCACCAAACTTTCGTTTGCATCATTCCTGTTCTTGTTTCTTAAAGCTAAAAAGGTAGACCTGAATGACCCCAGCATTTATACCGCTTACTCCTTTATTTAATATTTTAGCCTTAAACCTAAATCTTGCAGCACTGATTTCTGTTCTGTTAAATAAATAAATAAAAATCCGGTTCTTCTTCTTATTGAATTTTCACTGTTCCAGGCTGTTAACATTTAGATTTAATATTTTAGCACTGCCGATTCTGTTCTCATGTGAAATGACGCAAGCTCACATCACGGGTTTCAGCGTGGTTTTATTGAAGCCAGATCACAGCAGCTCTGACGGCTTCTGCTGCTGCTCTGCAGAAATCCCAGCTGCTCCGTCATCTCACTTACATGTGGGTGAGTGAGATCAACATCACAATTTTGGCAACACTTTGAAGACATCATGCTTCATCTGAGGACGAACGGCGTCAAATAAGTTAAAACTACAATACGACTTAACACAATTACAAAATAATAAATTATACACAACTGCTACACAGATTGTAAAACAACATCATCGGCAGGTTAACCATGTTTATTCTACAGCAGGTTAATAATAATAATAAAAACAACAATATTAACAACGATGTGCAGAATCTGTTTTGACTTGGCTCTCAGTACATGTCAGGATAAATAGTCAAACGAAAATGATGTAGATTAGAAACAAACATTTTTTCCAGTAACAGTCTCCTTCTCCCTCTAGCGGCAGAGATGTGAAAAACAACTGACGTTTTTGTGCCCCTTTATGCAGACAAACAATCTCATCAACGAAGATGATGCTTTGTTTATGAAAAAAACCTAAAATCTTATTCAGATCCCGTTTCAGTTATGGAAAAAATGCAATTTGAGGGAAGTTGTTCCAAGTCTGTTCCAAGTAGTAAACTGTTTATTATTAATAGTATTAATCAAACTTTTAAAATACAATCAGAACTGCACATTTAGCACAATCAGTACAGATCCCCAACTATAACGTTTGGTGCTTTTATTCGCTGTTCTAACCACATTTTATGCCATATTCATTTTGCATATTATATTTGACTCTAAAATGGCCTTTGAAGAGGTAAAAGCAAGGGAATTGTTTTCCATAGAGGACCTCTACCGTTTTGGCTTATGTCTCAGTCCTCAGTGTCTCCAACTCCGTACCTCCTGCTGCTCTGCTCCATCCTGACATTCAAACTGATGGGAACAGCTCAGCTCGCTCCAGCTGAGCGGCTCGGCGTCGCTCCTTACGCTCGCCACACAGCAGCTGATGCAGCACAACGTAAGACTCGAGGCACGCTCAGCTGTCTGCACGTCCAGGTGCGGATGGAGCCAGAGCAAGTCGAAAGATAAATTATTATTTCTTAAATCTCCTTTTCATCACGAGAAGGCTAAAAAAAAATGCATTTGTAACCGGGGCATGTAAACAAAAGCTGTTTATCAATCCAGCAGACACAGAGCAACATTAGTAAGCATTTGGACTTAATTACATAGTAAACCATTTACACATATTGAAATTGGAATAAAAGTTGAGTATTTAAAAAAGAAAAGTCAATGTTTGTCTCTTGAATAGGATAAATACAAGTGGGAAATTTGGCCAAATCAACCAATTCTCTCCAAAGTGGTTCATTTTTAGGTGAAAGATGACTGTTGAATGCAGCCTTTAACTCATTTATATCCATTATCTATTAAAAAAGCCTCAAATCTAAACATCTGCAAGAAAACGATTCACTAAAAATCATGTATTTTCCTCGATCTAAACTTAAAAGCAGAGGGGATCGATCCTTTTCCTTCACTGCCCCCAAATTATGGAACAGACTACCTTTTAATATCAGATCTGCTGAGACCACTGAACGTTTTAAAACCCTGTTAAAAACACACCTCTATGCATTGGCGTTCCCACCATCCTGAGCATGACATCTTGGTTTCTTGTGTATGAGTACTTGTATGATTGTAGTTTATTACCTTTGTTTTAATTGTTTTTAATTATATGTATTACTTTTATTGTACTGTTTTATGTTTTATTTTAAATCTGCACTAGTATGGATATTTTTTTTGTTTATTGGTCAGTCTGGAATTTTCCTGTTCTTATGCTGTACAGCACTTTGGCTAAACTGAGGTTTTTTTAAATAGTGCTTTATAAATAAACTTGAATTGAATTGAAAATGTATTTCTTAGTCTTGAAGATTTTTATTATAAATCAATGATGTTGATGAGATCAATGTTATTGATCTGCATTACATCAGGCTTAAACAGTAAAATAACACACTGCACGTTTTAGGTCATAATGGACTCAAAAAAATGTAATTTTGGCCACAAATTTTAAAAAAATGAATGTGAGATCCTGATTTTGTTTATGAGAATTTGCATGCACGTCTCATTTGTGAAAACGTGAACCTCCAGTGTGATACATTCTTTTGATGAACATCATGAATCTGACCCAGCTCATGTAAAGTGGCTGTTTGCTGACAATTAACCCTTTCTGTATGTGGTATTTGCATATTGAGCCATCTTTCACTACAAAGATGAACCACGTAAAATGTTGGAGTGGGAACAGCCGTTTGTCAAGAAATGTCTCGTAAGACAGTTAAAATGTGTTGCAGGTTTCCACAGGGCACTCAACTTTAGAAATCCTACACTGAGACATGACCTGCACTGATTGAGCAGTATCCATGGCAACAGCTATCCTCAGGTGCACATGTGCAAGGAAGTAGGTCGGCTCTGTCCTGTCCGGATTATTTTATATCCACCTTTTAGCCTTTTATAAATGAACAACCTGGCGGAAGAATCAGTTGTTTTGGGGGGTGTGGGGGGGGGGGGGGGGGGGGGGGGGGGGTTGCCTTAATGATGCTGAGGAGGATGAAGACACAAATGTGACATGTCACCTTTCCAAACACTGGAATGAAAGTAAATTAAAAAGAAAAAAAAAGTGCATTAAAATCTGCTTATGGACAATGAGGAAAAATGTAGGAGGGGAAATGGATTCAAACTAAGAGGATAACTCCGCTGCAGTCTCCTCCCTGCTGGCTTTTCCTCCTTTACATTTTCCTTCCAAAGCCTTTACTAGATCTTCTCCCACAATGAATTTCTTCCTGTCTTTACGTCGCCTCCGCCCCCTCTCGCTTCTCTCCATCTCTCTCCTATGCGACCTAAGAGGTATTTTACATTTACAACACATTACACAGCCTGGGATGGTGACGGTGAGTGTAGCTGTCACTCTTGATACAGGGCTGCTCTGCCTCCAGGTGGGAAGGAGGAGACTTTTACACACACTCACACACACACACTCACACATACACACACACACACACCGAGTCACCTGTCAGTGCAGGTTCAAATCAAACATTTTACACACACCCACACAAATGTTCGGTGTCTCGGCGTTGTAGGTATCCCACTAACACACAGACCCTCAAACGAGAACATGCTGCCAACCTTTTCCAATGTACGACTTCTGTCTCGTGCTGAGGATCATGGGAAATTAGTCAAGGTTATAAAAGTACCTCTCTCAGACAAGGCTCTGGGGCTTTGTAACAATAACCTTAAAGATATCTCAGTGTAACTTCAAAATTGTCCTTCAAGTGATAATCTGAGCAAGCCTCTACACTTCCTTAGTGTCTACGAGCAAGACACCACAAAACCAGCAGCCACACACCCGTAAATCCTTCATTTCATATCCAGAGTGTCATGTGAAACGCAGTCTCACTCCAGAATGTGCAGCAGTTGTTGGTGCACATAGAGACATTTAGCAATGTCACAATAAAAGCTCAAAAACTGTTTAAAATACATTCTTCATGCACAAAATTTGATCAGCAAAGCTATCACTTTTTACAATCAGAATTATGGCTGCTAATACGTAAATTATTAATATTACTTCATTGTTTTCACATCAGTCTTGTGATTGTTATTAGTTCACTTTCTTTGGTTTATTCTCTGTAAGTGATTACATTTCATTAAATATGTAATAAAGTATTACTTACTAGAAAACTGTTGCGTGTCAACATCTACTTTTTAAAATCCTAACATGACTAGATTTTGTATTTTATAAAACTTAACTAAAAGTCAAATCTATACCTGATGTCTGTGGTGACAGATAAAAGAGTTTGAATCCATCTGGTTCTGAAATTTTACTTTTTATCTCAACTGTCAATTGAGAAAAAAAAAAAAAAACAGTTTAAGGCTAGCATTTAAAAAAAAAAAAAACAATTTAAATAATATTTTGTTGGTAATGTTAACGGTGCCTCGCAAGAAAAAAATAGCTGGCAAAGGAAAAGTTTACCATCTCACAATTTCTCTACTCTTATTTTGACATTTGAAATTGTTTAAATTGAAACTGTGATTAAAAAAATGCACCTAATGGAAACATAATTTTACCAGAACTCCTATGTATTACAAAAAGGATGAATTGTTTTATATTCTGGTCATTTAAAGAGCAAATATATCACAAAACTGTGTTGGAAACACCTTTTTTGCATCTACAGATCACGATGTACCAAAAAGAGTCACGTTCTCGTTTCTATAGGAACCGTCTCCCCTCGGCGTGATGGGGTTGACAGACCAAGAGGAGTTTATCGCCTCGTATAACTCATCAAAGGTTTCCATTTTGGCTCTTGTGTGAAATCGTGGACAATGACGTCCAGGAATCCCTCAGACTTTATCAGCTCCACGTAGGAGGAACTTGTCTTGTGGCAAATCCTTACAGGCACCTTTTTTAAGGAAAATAATTGATGGAAAAATGCAGATAAAAATTGAATCTGCCAAAACTAAAGAGGTTTATAGCATAACTTGACCTATTTGAAAGAAAGTCATTTCATGGTTGATTTTTTGTAAATACATTTCGGAATATCGCTTACGTTTTGCACCAAACCTGGAATGGCTACTACCACTATGTTTTAGATATCTGCAAAAAAAAAAAAGATCCAGATGAGACATTATCTTGTAAAACTGGGGTGTCACATATGTCCCAAATCAAATTAAAGAACTAAGTGGCTGAACAATTGTCCACCTAAACAGATGTATCTGCGTTTTATATTGCACACACTCCTGCTACTTGAGCCCGCAGCTTTCTGCTGTTTATTCATTTGTCATTTCCCATGATTAATAAAAAAGCCAAAGCCAACGACCTTCAGTCAGAAGCCAGCTTGAGTAGAAAACACAAAACAAGGTTCAGTTTCTCCAGAGAACTATGTTAAATTTGTTTACCTTTGTTTGAAGTTTACGTAATTGTTCGCTGAACTTTCTTTTAAAGTTATGAAAGTTTCATTACACTGATTTGCACCAAAAGGGACTTTAGGAGAAGCTGCAAAGACAATCGTAAAAGTTCCAGTTGCTAAAATAAACTCGGTAGATGTGAGCATGAGCACACACAGTGGCCATCAGCTGCTCTGAAATCTGATTAAAAGCACAGATTCCGACTCCGGCAACAAAGATGATTAAATCTCGGCATTGTGTCGGCTTTTTCTTTGCAAAGCAGCTGCAGCTTCATTAATAAATACTTCTGTCTAGACTTCAAACGCTGATAAGTTCGTTCCTTCCTTCCTTCCTTCCTTCCTTCCTTCCTTCCTTCCTTCCTTCCTTCCTTCCTTCCTTCCTTCCTTCCTTCCTTCCTTCCTTCCTTCCTTCCTTCCTTCCTTCCTTCCTTCCTTCCTTCCTTCCTTCCTTCCTTCCTTCCTTCCTTCCTAGCGGCAGGGGTAGAAGCCAGCAGGCGGTGCCTGCCCCATGGGCATGATAGTCAGGTAGTTTGAGGGCACGTAGCCTCTCTGACCGCCTCTCGTCTCCACCAGGCTCCACTCAGGGTTCCCTCGTTTGTCGTGGGGCTCCAGGACACGAACGGGTTCACCAGCCCGAACAGAAACTTCATGATTTCCTCTTGCAGAGAAGTTATAGGCAGCCAACACCTGGAAGAAAAGAATGTTGCGTAAGAAACAGAAGTTAAAGTCTGTGCAGTTACCATTTCTACTCCAGATCTGACTTTGATTTCAGGCTCAGGGGCGTACACCAATCACCAAAGGCCCCATCACAACCAGCGCAGCTTTGATCCTTAAACAAAGGACTAAGGACAGCAAAGTAAGCCTGATGTAAAGCATTGCAGAAGACTAAAACTGCAAACGCATACATTCTCAAGAAGACGTCGGCGCGACGTTTTCTGAAAAGGTTAAAGCCACTATTTATGTAATTTCAAATCCCGGTGGTCGCGCCACGCTCACACCTGCGGAGTGACGGCCTCCTAATGAGCCGCGTGTTGGAATGACAGAGTTCTTCAGCGGTGCTAAACTCGCTGCTCGGCGTCGTTAACACAGCCTTGATCTCAGCTCGGCTCTAAACTACCACATCAGCTCTGCATCCAAGTCTACACTATTAGCATTTAATTAGCATTTTGCCAGGTGGCCACAGGCAGAAGAAAAAAAAAAAAAAAAGAAAATGAGGTGACGATTTCCATCTGCTAACGAGAGAATCTCCGCTGACAAGTTTCGGAGGAAAATATGAGAAGTGAGGAGTGCCGAAGAGCTCCACAGAACCTTCCTGTGTCGGTTCATGACCACGACAGCGTGACAGCGCTGGCGGGAAGCCGTTTCTGCTTGTGTGGATATGAACAACAACTTCCACACCAGATTAGATTTGACGGCGTTCACTGGATAGGCTGGAATGCCTCTACGTTCTGCACGTCCAGTAAGTTAGGACTAATACCGTGGGTTTAAATGCAATTGTGCTCCTCAGAAAGTTCAACACGACTACAGCTGTATGTCTGGAAAAGGCCTTTAGCTCGGTCGATTGTGAGCCTCCGGTTCCGAGTATCAGTATTAGTTATTAAAGCAGACTCGACAAACAGGCAGCCGCGACCGGGACTGAAACGGATTCTCCACTCGCTTTGCTTCATCTCTGGCAAAGCCAATTCTTTCTGTCTTTATTTTACTGCCTGTATTTCACAACCTGTCACATTATTCATTCTTTTCACATTATTTCTTGATTTCCTTTAGACAGTCTAGTTAGGAATCACAAGAATATCAAGTTTACGTGTTAAATTCCAGCTCCAGGTTGATGGAGTCCACAACTCGTTTTAACAAAGTACATTAGAAGCACAGTGTTGAAATAGGTTGTTCATGTCTTTTCATTTAATGGACAGCCCAACAGAAATGATTTTCCCCTAGTTTGTGTTTCATCTACAACAACACGGGCAGCACGGGGTGTTTATGTTTCGTATACGAGTGGACTCAGGGTCACGGAGGATGGATGGCGGGGAGGGGGAGGGGAAACCACCCGCATAAGGTCACTGGAGCAATCGCTCATTTTAACAGCCGTGGCATATCTCTGTCTTTCTCACACACACGCACACACACACACACACACACACAGGTCTCCACAGCATGAGTAATACAGGGAGCACGAACACGCAAACACTCACCTAAATCTCTCATATACGCACTCATAAACCATCGCAAAATTTGCAGGCCCTGCATCCTTCTCTATCACACTCACATGGTCGCAAATGTAAATCAATCCAGCAACACGCCGCTGTACACGTACGTACACGCATGTGCACACATGCACACATGCACAGATGGACAAGCTTTATCTTAGCCTGCAGCTCTGCGTCGCATAAATTAAGCTGCAACCCTTCATACGGTAACCAACTTACAAGGTTAAACAGCTAATTATGGACCTTTCCATTAATAACGCACACGGACACGCACCCACTGCTTTCAATCACTGTAGGAACCACGGCTGAATAATGCACTCTTACTGTACTTATACAACTAAAACAATGTTATTAATCCTTACCCCAAAATTCAGCCTAACTGTGCTGTCCGGTCCTTCCCATCTAAAAGGTCCTCAGGTTAAAGGTAATATTTAAAGAACATACAAACTTCTTTTGACCCTGACAAAGGCAGACTTCCCAGTAAAACTGATGACAGATTGATGCTTCCCGTCCCATCGATCACTCAGCTGTTTGTACAACTTACACAGCGTCTGACACATTTAATTTAGAAAATGCGACACTTTTCAGGCTCCGATACCAGATCATTTAAAGCCATGGCAGCAACCTAAGTTTCTCAAATGAGAAACACCCTGAATTAAGACGCCCGCAGAAGTCTCCACCTAGACTGGTGGTGGTCTTGAATAGGGCAGGGACACCCACTGATACGGAGGTCAAACACAGAACCGCGTTCGGCCTCGTCCCACCACGTTGTACAACTGTGGTCATCAAACGTTCCAGCTCCTCCCTCTGAAACTTGTCCATTCGAAACACTGAAACCTTGTTTTATTTCCACAAATAACAACCACAAGTGCAGTGAGCATGCAATAATTCATCATTGCAGAGGAGAATACAGATACGTGTACAACCGTTTTTGCACACAATCTTACCATTTTATTTTTTCGATTTGCAAATATTATTTATCTGAAATGTGTCTCTTTTGTTTTGTATATGGCTACTATTGATTTGGTTTCTCTCTAATGTAGATAGATAATTCCCTACACATACAAATACTACACCTGAATCTGACATCAATAGTTCCTTGTGTGTATTTGGTCGAACACATGACTTATATAATCGTGTGATGCATGGCTTCTTTTTGGATTTGTTATTTCTGACAGATCCTGTTGGGGCGGCTTATAAATCAAAGTCTGCAATGATTTACCTGGAAGCAAGGCTGGCTCACGACTCGAGGGGGCTGGCTCTCGGGACTGTAGGAGTGTCTTCTGATTCCAGTCACGTCCATCGGTACGGTCAGGTGTGGCGAAGGGGGCGGGTCATCCACCGCCATGTGATAACGAATGAGCTTTGAGGAGGGAACGTAGCCTCTTCTTCCTGGACAGAAACAGATTTTCACTGATTTTATCGTTCTCGTGGCAGCCTGAAGCCAGAGCTGTACCTTCATTCTCTGTGCTGGTTGTGATACATAAGGTCTTTCTGTTCGCAACTCCGGCACCTGTTATGATGAGTAACCATGGCAACAGGAAGGTTACTTGAACATGTGGGAGCAGCTGATTCGGTTTGCAAAAGCTCAAATAAACTGAGTTGACCTCAGTAAAGTCGTTTTTCTAAAGTTGTTGATCTGAGTATTGTGAACACAAACGCATTCCAGGGTCCCTTCACCTTTTGTTAACCCTTAGGGGTTGCCATAGTTACAACACATGTGATGTTGGTGAGAGATGAAGCGTCACAAGTATTGTTAGAAAAATCCTGTTTGCTATTTTGTCCCAAGTCACAGTTACCCATAATCCAAAGCAGCAAGGGATGAGAGTGTTAAGGGAACGTGTGTAAAACGAAAGAGGAGTGAGGCCTCATCAGATCTGACAAAGACCAGAAAGGGAATGGAGTCCTTTTACAAATGAAATCACGAATGTGAAAGCAATAATAACTGAGTACTTTCTCTCCTGGTTCACTGAGGGAACCGAGTAGAGTTTGGAAACATGTGAAAACAACCTTAAGAGCATAAACTGGGCACCAGCTTCAGTGTAATACCAACAAATGTCCACACGGTGGCGCCAATGAGCTGCTTTGGCTCCAGCATCCTTTGCAGGAGATCCTGTCGTTATTCTCATACTGTACATTTTCATAATCTTCATCTTTATTTTCTTCACTTGAAGTCAATCTAAACAGTTTAAACGTTAACAGCTTGTGATTAAACTTGAGATCAAATCAAACTAGAAATGCAGTTTTTAGTTCATGAATCTTTAACCTCGGGGCACAACAGAAATCTGTCTGTTGAATAACTTTTATTGTTTTCTATAAATCTAATGTCCTTGTGCAGCTTTGCTGAGACTATGAATAGTAAGAATGCATAAACATTTTTAGTGGTGTGGATTGCGGTTTTCACCTCCTGCATCAACCAGCCATCTCCGCTTGTCTCCGCGGGTGTCCGCCTCGCTGATGACGGCCACCATCTCCCCCTTAGACACGTTCAGGTCCAGGTCCCGGCTGCCCACCACAGTGCTCATCACCTGGTAGATCTTTCCGGAACCATGCTTATCTGTCAGCTGCTTCAGACGGCGCTGAGAGGATGGGCTCAGAGGCTGACAAAAATAATTTAAAAAATTAATTAAAAAAAACACACACACATGAAAGAAGGAAAATACGGCAACATGCAATGAGATGTAAAAAAATGAGGGTTAAAAGGATATAATAGGTCAAAGCAGGACAAAAAGTGACCTAAGTGTTAATCTAGTGAGTGAAAAACATTTTCCTGCATTACAAACCAAAAACCACATAACGTGAACCCACATTCGCTTCTATGTAGGAATGTTGAACCATTTAAACACTTGACATCCTGAAGTTTTAACCTTGATAAGTAAAACAAAAACAAACAAAAAAAAAACCACAAACATAAGACAATACAATAATGACAAAATTATGATTCAAAACTATTCCTGCTGATGACGGCTTGGCTCAAACAAACGTTTCCTGTTACTGAATGTGTGCGCAGGCAGGAAACCGTGAAGAACGCTGTGGAACAAGAAGAGGCACATTCCCAAACATTAATAAGCTGTTACACATGAACGACGACGTGGCGACTGACCTGTCAGACAGCACAGCAACTGTTGACATTTATTCGTGGGTTATTTTTAAACCACAAAACAAAGCAAGATGCAACTATTTATCTCACTACTTAAAAATTTGTGGAAGCTGCTTAAGCAAGTTTTAAAGAGTCTGACTAACTTTAAAGGCTCATGACTGGTGATGTGTCAAGAAACAGAGGCAGGAGTGACAGAAAATGAATAAATATGTGTTCTTGGTTATTTCCAAAACTAAATCTTCATTTTGACCGGTGAAAACACACCCAAGACACAAAAGAAAAAGAAGAAAAAAGAAAAGCAGCTAAGTGCTTTCATCTGCTCCAAATATGTGTTGATTCATTTCTTCCCCTTCATGCTTGTAGAAAGCTGATGTGAGGTGATATTTAAAGCACAATATCAAGTTAGGACATAAAACGTGAAAGGGGAAATGAGGCATTGGGATGTAAAGCTGCCACTAACAGTTTTCACTAGTTTTTCTTTAAAGAAATTCCTTCATATTAAGAACACGTGTGACGTTTTCTAGGTAAGAACATTCAGTTTCTTTATTTTTCTCTAAAATTCTGGTAAATAACACCTTTTAAAGGGCTACAACTTCCTGATTACATGTACTCAATAAGAAACTAAGAAAGGCGGCGAACAGCGGTTGCTCAGCAGATTTCTCATTTACAGTTTGTTGATAAGCCTGTTTGTTGTTGAGGATAACGCACCAAGTCCGAGTTGTAGGGAGGCAGTCAATCAAACTAAACAAGTCAAACATTCCTCAAACAATTCTTCAGCAGTCTTGGTCAAAAACGCGGAGAAATGCTAGAAAATGACAGCGCTCTAATTCCAACCTGGACGACTGGTGCGTTGAGCGTGTCCTCCACACATGCACACAAAGTCTGCAGCTTTCTTGCACCTTCAAGGACTGCAGAGTCTGCCCACTCCCAGAATGCACTGGGAGGGAGAGAGCTGTGAGGGAGCTGCAAGAATACAGACGGAGAGAGAGAAACAAAAATGGAAAAAACATTTCAAAGTTGAATGTCACCCATAAACGCTTCACTGAACTGAGAAACACAACCCACATCTGAACTGTCTTACCCAACACCCTAAACGCAACCTGCTTACAAAAAGTAGTTTTGCTTATCTGTGTCATCTGTGTGCGCGGTTCTTGGAGCGTACCTGTTGTGCGAAGCTCTGGAAGAGCTGCTCCATGTCTGCAGCGAGGTCTTTGTGCAGACAGCTGAACGTCCCCAGCATGCTCCAGATCATCTGCAGAGCCAGACCGTTGAAGCGAGGAAGCTCATTGAGGAGCAAAGTGTTCATTGTCCTGAGAGCCGAGGAGATAAGGAGGAGGAGAGGAGGAGAGGAGGAGAGGAGGAGAGGAGGAGAGGAGGAGAGGAGGAGGGGAGGAGAGGAGGAGGAGAGGAGGAGGAGGGGAGGAGAGGAGGAGAGGAGGAGAGGAGGAGGAGGGGAGGAGAGGAGGAGAGGAGGAGGAGAGGCATTTGCATTTTAAACTAGAAACCAGGAATAAGCTGAAGAGTGAATACATATCATGGCCTTTTGTTGTAGATCAACACATTTCCTGATGCATTATTCAAAAGTCTGACTTTTTTTAAAGCCAAAATATTACAGACACTTCTTGTAATCCGTTATGAAGGAGCTGGTTTGATGGATTGGAGTGTGAGTGTATGCAGTCACTCACAACAAGAAACACTTAGGATATTAAGGGAAAATGGGAACTAGAAATGAAGGTAAAATAAAGGACAAGGGCTGGGATGAATACTAATATCCCACTCTGAAAAGCCCAGATACTTCAGGGCATCTCTAATTATATTAATAATACATATAAATTTGACAACAGCAAAACAAATTTGTGCTGGAGGGGACCTTGAACAAATTGAAGGTCATATGAACCCGGGTCCTCCAGGTCCAAGCCCACCGCTGTAACCACTGGGCTATCACTCTCCTTTTTGTCATAATAAATTGAAAATAAAACCTCCCATTCTTCTACTCTCTACCTGTACGTGTTGGCCACAGCTTGCTCCTCGTAGCTCAGGTTGGATTTGGCTTCAATCACTTCGTAGTCAAGCA
This sequence comes from Xenentodon cancila, assembly GCA_014839995.1. NCBI lineage: Eukaryota > Metazoa > Chordata > Actinopteri > Beloniformes > Belonidae > Xenentodon > Xenentodon cancila. Next base: position 3,920,496 of record CM026205.1, read on the forward strand.
GCTTGTCGAGCCTCTTCCTGATCAGGTTCCTTGGGCCTGTGAGGAGGTCACGGAGGGCACACAGCGGCTTGTGGATCAACGTCCTCATTCTCTTTTCCTGGTTTGATGGAGAGCAGGGGTGAAACGTTTAATGCATCACGATCACCTTCTTTTTCTAGTTAAGTTGCATTTGAAACTCTACATTTTCTGCTGTTTTCTTTTCCATCAGTGAGACATAAATGCAAATGACTCACAAATGTGGGAAGGATCCACTGTCTGAGTGCAGTGGTGATCTCCTTGTAGCAGATGGGAGCCTTCTCTCCATCCATATCAAAATCAAACTCTTCAGTCTTGCAGGCCAAGAACATCTGCAGGAGAACAACAGAACAGAGAATTATGAAGAATAAACTGACTTCATGAGGCCCAGAGGAAACGTGACAATTAGAGCTCATCCATCTATTTGTCCGTGAGACAGATGAATAAGAAAAAAGTAGTGAAGAAGTGTTAAATGGAAGAGTTAAAAAAAATGTTTCTATCTGTTTCTGGGCAACTGAGAGGGGAAATAATGCGTGGAGGATAATTTTAGTGTGTTTAACCTCAGGGCCTTAAAGTAACCACTGCGTTTACACAAAGCCGCTCAAACATTTGGCAAATTATGAATAAAAAAATATACACGTGTTTCATTCCTCCATTAGTCACTGCTGGACTGGAAAAGTTTCCGGCTGGCTTGTAAAATCTAAACGGGGACAAACACAAGTGGTTGCTGAAAACCTTTAAATATAGAGGAAACAAACCTAGAAAACAGTTAAAAGATGTGCTCACAATCTACCTGTAGAATTAACTGATTTCTGATATGAATGCATGATGGAAACGGGTTTAGGCTGCAAAACACCTTTAAAAAAAAACATTGTGTCATTCTAAATGTTTTATCTCCGACATGCTTCAAAGATTAAGCTTTGATTAAGATTAAGACGTAATCGTGAACAAGGAACAAGACAAAACAATCGGAAACAAGATGAGCAGTTATGACATCTGCTGATTCTCTTATGTGACTGAAAACTAAAACTCGTGTTTTATGTTAAGTTTCTAACAGAAATACATACTTAAATACTTATACTTGGTTCATGGCAAATAGAAAAAAAAGGGAACAAAAGTTAAGATGTTTATGTGAAGGTCGACAGCAGGAACCGTATAGTTCTGGTATCTTAAGCCTCGGGCCGCTGTGGCCCTCTCTCTGCGACACACATAAGATGACCAGACGGGGTTTTCACACATGCTTTTACAGTATTTTGTTAAACTGAACTGTGATCAATTAAGTACTATGAAAACATGAATACCTGTAAGTGGAGCAGGTACGTCTCCACGTTGTCAAGAAGCTCCAGGATCCCGTTCTCCAGGACGTAGAAGAAACCTTCCAGGGCATCAAACTCTTCATCCACCAGCTACAACAGAGACACAGGGGGAAATAATACACGTATGTGCACAACTTAGAAAAAAATTAAATTAAATAAAATCACAGTCAAACATAAGTTGTATGATTTTTTTTAACCATACTTAAATTTAGTGAGATTTTAAAGTGTTTGTTCAATTACTGCAAAAAATACAAGCAGAAAAAAACAATCTTTCTTGATCTTTTCCATCACCATTTTACACCGTTTACATTCCATAAATCTGTGAGGGCTTCAATTAAAAAAAAAGCAGTATGAAAAAAAAACAACATTCAAACTGGTCTGAATAAAACAAATTATAACTTTTGTCAGCAGTGTATAGAAAGTGCCCCTCGCTATGAGTGATGTATGACATCAGAAAAGCTAAACAACAGCTGAACCCCATTTCTGCACCGTCTTATATCAAGTAGAAACGTTGAGCATCCGCCACCTGATCTCCCAAAGTTAACTACGGATGTGCAGCTGAAGGTAGGGCTGACCTTTACTTCAATAACTCAGAAGCTGTGATGAGTCTGGGTCCTTCACAGACCAGCATCCTACCTTAGCTGCTATTCCAGTCTCGTGTTTTATTTGCTGACTGAGCCTGGCAGTCTTCTTCGCGATGCTGTGGGTGTTGAGGCGGTTGATCTTGTCCTTGATGGTCAGGGTTTCCGTCTTCTTGTATTTGTCAGCTACAAATATAAGAGGACCACTTTAAATCTTTGCCCCAATGAATGCTTTAGCGCACTTCTGCCATCAAACCAATGAAACAAGAAGGATAAAATAGTTCATGTCTTGGTTGTTGACAGAAGAATGTGTCTTACCAACTTCTCTGAAGCGTTTGTACTCATTGATGCGACAGTTTAGGGCGATGGAGGTGTGAGCGGTCCGCTCCAGGAGTGCGTACGCTGGGTGAGTGGGGTCGGTGTGTTTCTGGATGGTCTGCAACAGGAGGGGGTAGCGGGCGATCCGCTGTACCGGCATCACCAAGAAGAAGCTCAGTGAGGAGGCGTTGACTTCAGGACTGCAGGAACAAACAAGACCTCGAGCTTTTGAGAATTCACTAGGAAAAGCAAAGACTCTTCCATCTAGTTCTGTTTTAGTATTCTCTCTTCCCCAATGTGAGACAACTGAAAGTGACAGAAACGTACGCTGAGGCCTTGATGACTTTCACAATCTCCTTCCAAAGTGCCTCCTTCTGTTTGTAGCTGTTCTCCACCACTGTAACCTGATTATAGTTGGCCAAATATTCCTTATAGGCTGCATCAATGTCTTCAGAGAGGCTGAGGAATGATTCACCTGTCAGAAGAGAAATACAAGTCCACACATGCGTTGTTGATTAGACAAATAAAAAATAGAGAAATGGGCGCTCTCATTCCAGTCTGACCTTAGCTTTGAGCAAGAAAAAAAAAGCATCGACACTAAAAGACTTGAATATCCCAACATCAAACACAACAGCATTACTCTTTTATCCCAGTCAACAGGCAGGATGGTCTAGAAACAGAACCCTCGATAAGAATCAATACCAATCTCACAACTTCCTGCAGGCAACCGGATCAGGACGATAACAAGCTCGTTATCATTCACTTCAGATTTGTGTTATCAGTCAATGATACGAGGGTTGTAGAAATGGTATTTGTTCACTTACAGAGAGTTTGTAAGAAGCGAGGGTCTCCGGGTTTGACTTTCTTCTGGTCCAGCAGGCTGAGGAGACGGCTCGACACGTCTATCACCTCCTCTATGTAGAGAAACATGCTGCTGAGCTGGGCTGGAGGAGGCTGTGGGTGACGTGCACCATGAGAAAAAAAAATACAAAATAAGAAAATCTATTTCTCTATACAGCAGAAACTGAAATTTTTACGTTAAGTTTAGTACAATTATCGAACCTTCATCAAAGATCTACATTCAGTGTTTCAGTGAGGCGATTAACCGATGAAAAATATTCCTCCACCTCACCTACATACAATCTGTCCTTCACAGTTCTGTATGCATCTTTCATCAACAGGAGACCTAGAAACAAGCTCATACCAATACTGATCACAGCTCCATTGGTGTTCTTGCTTAACTAGTTTTTCTGTGCCTGGGACATCGACATTTAGACTGAAATATGCCGCACATGCACAACAAATTATGCCTGCAAACAAATGTGTGCAGCCACAGCAAAGTACAGGATTCAATGGACTGCTCACAACTTCTAAAGAGAAATCATAATACCTTGTAAGTGGAAGTTATGGTAAAATGTGTTCAAAGCCTATAACTGACAGGGAGCTTAAATGATTTCTTATTTAAATGCTTTTTCAGAAGAAAACTCCTTCTGGCAGCAACAATTAGAGCAGCCTGTCAAAGTCATATAATCAGATCGAATTCAGCAGAGTAACTATAACATCACAGAACAGAAATACTGTATGTATCGGCAACAGAGATATAAATCATTTTATAAAATGTGATCATTTTAATTTGACATGGTTAAAATCAGAATCAGTAGCAGCTTTGTAGATCAAACCTGTGAAAATGCTCTAATGTGATGTGAAGCCTGGTTTGGTGCTTAAAAGTTTATTTTCATTAAATTCCTATGGCTTAATCATTATTCCTCATAAATTTAACTTATATTATTGATATAAAACAATCAAGATTTATGCATCTTTGAGTGGGCGGAGTATGATAATCACCCTCTTGTGGTCAAATCAAGAGCAACCCAAACAGAGAAAGTGGAAATAAAACAAGCAGGAAATATTTGTTTGAAAGTCCTGTCTAGTTTTGTCTGCAGAAACTTGTTTGTGTCCTTCAGCTGTCATGAATGCAGAAATGAGGAAGACGTGAAGAGCGGCAGTCACGCGTCGCATGCAAAAACAAATATAAAGGATAATTCCTCGAACTCATAAACGTTTCCATCGAGGCCAAGAAAAAATTCATAAACAAGTTCATGTAGTAAGGCTAAAAAGCAGACAAAGTGATGGAAATACATTAAAAAAAGGCAGTGTAAAAAAAGCATGATAATGACACTACAATTTTGAGGTTTGCTATAAAACTAATATTGAAATGCTGGTTTTTATGTGATTTTGCGTCCCGGTGACTGCAGTTGACAAGGATCCATTGTATTTGTCCCTGTTCACGTCTAATAAGAGAACCGTGAGCAGATATCTGGGGGAAGAAGGCGCAATCTGCCAGACAAAACAATCCAGCAATTTATCTGTCTCACAATGACACTATTCTTTTCTCCATTTCTCTCTTTCCAGCCCTCCTTCACTCGGCTGACTCTTGTCTTTCTCCATCTGTCCTTCATCTATCAATATGTTCTTTTTTCTGTGCGGACAAAATGTTTTATACGTTTTATATCTCTTCAACTATCCTCTCCACTTCACAGAGCCTTATCTTTTGTTTTCATTTGGTCTTTTCACATTTGTTAACTTTCTTTTCCTCCACTGTTCATTTCTGCTTCTTCTCCAGGCATCTAGGCATCTTTGTGCTTATCCGCAGTTCAGTTATGAAGCTGGATTCCATTATGACCGTGCTCATTTCATCAGCACGGACATAAAAAGTGATAAGAAATACCTCACACACAGTGGCGAGCTGAACAACGAGCCGCCTCATCTCACCTCGGGAGGACGATGCAGTTCTTCAACAACTATACATCTGGGAATTGAGGAGACTGAGCAGTTGCTGGAGTTTTGGAGGGGAATTTTGTCCTATTCTTGTCATTTTTTTCTTTCAAGACACACCAAATGAAACTAACCTCAGAGAAGATGGAAACTCTTATTCCATCCTTGAACACAAGCAGCACCTCGGTGCTCTGAGCTCATGTGTCCGGCCGAGCCTCAGAATCCTTGGTGTTATTTTTGACTCAGCTATGCCATTGGAGCGTCATTCTAGAGCATTAATTAGGAATTAGTTCTTCCGGCTTAATAATATCACCAACCATCTTACACTGCTGTGAAAACCAGAGTTGGAGATGACTGATTTTATCTGATCTCATTTAGACCACTGTACCAGCCTCTTTCTCTGTTTAAACAAAAAAGAGCTTGACCGTCTGCATGCAGTCCGGAACGCTGCTGCAGGCAGTCCGGAACGCTGCTGCAGGCAGTCCGGAACGCTGCTGCAAGTCTCCGAACAAACGCAACACAGCGTTAACACCTGCTTCAGTGTCTTTGCACTGGCTGCGGTGAATTTTACAATTCATTTTAAAAATCTAGTCCTTACTTTTAGAGTCTTATGTGGTCAAGCTCCTGCTACGTCTCCGACCTTTTTGAAAACCTCCGACCTCGCGCCTCTTTCCGCAGTGTGAGGTCATCTGATCAAATGCTGCTTGTGGTGCCACACACTCATTTAAAAGTAGAGATGGAGAGGATGTGGTCCCCAGGTTGTGCAACGCATTGCGTGCATCATTATGTTGCCTTGACTGAGTTTAATCTTTTAAAAAGCAGATGAAACCCTTTCATTTAAACAGGCTTTTAATTAGACTGAGGCTTGGTAGTATGTTTTTATCTCTGCTTGTTTCAATGTTGTATATTTGCTTTTACGTTTCCTCTTCTTCATGTTCGCGTGTCATGCTGTATTTTTTATATGTGCTTGATTGGGAAGCACTTTGTGGCTGTATGAGTAAACGTTCCTCGTTTATAAATGTTCTTTGGTGAAAGGTTTGGACTGCAGGCAGCTCCGTCCAGCAACTGCTCTCTTTTACTAAGAAGACATGTTGTTGTTACGGAGACAATAGGCTGTTTAGTATTCTCTTGGTGGAAAATGAAACACCGTCCCTGAAAAAGACATTGTCTAGATGGGAGAAAATGATGCTCTAAACCCTCTATTTTAACGTTGCTTTCTTATCCAGGATGTGGAAGCTGCTCATTTTATGGTGCACCGTTGCACCGTTGCATCCCTCACCAGATCTACATTTAAACCAAACATTGATAACAACAAATGCTCCCTTTCCTGTTTAGTCTGGGTGTTTCCGTGGTTTCCAAACACATTTTCAATGTCCGGTTTGTTTGACCACAGGACAATTTTCTAAGTTGCCTCAGACCTTTGTCTGCAGAAGACATCAGCGTTTCTGGAACATGTTCATTTATGGCTTCTTCTTTGCATGATAAAAAAATAACCTGCATCTGTGGACGGTACAATGAACTGTGCTCTTAATGATTTCTGCAAATGTTCCTGGGTCCTGGTGATGCTGCCTGATTTATAATGCAATGCTTCCAGAAGGCCTGACGATAACAGGCATCAAACATGGATGTTTGGTCCAATCCCAGGTGCACCGAGCAAACTTATCAAGCCAAAGTATTAGTAAAGTTTTAGGAAGTAGTGATAAAGTCCACAAACGTTTAGTACGCAGTGCAGCTGATATCATAAGTGGAGAGTACCACATTATCAGCTATAGTCTGTAAACCCATCAACGCTTCCATACCAGGGTTTCTGCTGACATTTACAGTTATTCAGATGCGGTAAATGGTTGACATACTCTCAACACCATTTTACATTCTTTAAAGCACTTGAGGTGTTTCTCGTCTACACATTCACACAAACACACTTGTGGAGCATGAAGGTAACATCTAGTTCATTCAGGCATGTACACTGAAGTTCAAACCAAGCATCAGAATGCGAGAAGAAAGGTGAGTTTCATGTGTAGTCAGAAATTGCTTATTTACTGGGGATTTTCACACAACCATCAGAGAATGGTGCTTAATAGCAACATGATGCCAGAGATCAGAGGAGCGAGGCCAGAGTGGTCTAAGGTGATAGAAATTCGGCAATAACTCAAATAACCACTTGTTACAACAAAGGCATGCAGAAGAACATCCAACCCATCCACCTGTGCCATCCTTTTGTAGCACCATGTTTTACAAAATGGACCGTTTGTTCAGTCATACCTGGAGTTTCTGCAGGTTGCTCCTGATAGTCACGGTGCTCAGCTGCAGCATTCGGAGGTAATTCCTCTCAGACTCCACCAACTCCTCTACAGCCAGCATCTGCCTCTGGGCTGCTCTCTCTTTAGCTGCTGCTTCCTCCTCCTCAGCCTTCTTTTTGGCCTCTTCCGCTTCCTCTGCCGACCTGTCCTCTGAAAAACTATCCTGTGAGGAAAGTCTTGAGTTTGTTCGAGCACTTTTCACTTCGACAAGTTCAGAGTTATCCACTGGCGTTTTCAAAAACACAGACTCCTCTGCCGTTTCCTCCTCTGAGCTGAACTTCTCCTCTCCAACTTGATGCTCCTTCTCTGTGGTTTCATCCATCTTTTCCTGGAGCACTTCTGTCATCTGACTTTTCTTGAAAACCTTTTCTGCTGTTCCCAATGGACACCGAGCAGATGAAGCTGGCTTAGGAAGAGCCAGCGTGAAGGAGGGCTGAGGTCTCCTGGGTACCTCCATGGTGGATATCACTGTCAGAGAAAAACGGTATTTAAAATTAAACATTTAAACAAGTGGTATTTTACATTTTATTTCTAACCCATTTCAAAAGCTGCATATTTAACAGAAATATCATATTTAAGAGAAATATCATGCCGCTGTTGAGGAAATATGTATTAGATGAACATCTAGAGCACAACATTTATAGACATCACAAAAAAGTTATTCCGTCATCATATTGACTTTATTTGGCCATTGTGTTTCACAGACCACAAAAGCAAAAGGAAGTAAGGAAAATGCGGAAGGAGCATTAATATTTCAGCACTGCATCCCATGAATCTTCACTGAGGCTTATGGTTCAGAGTCAATAATGCAAAGAATTTATGAACATTTCAGAAGCGTCGCTCTTCAGGAGAGCCTTTAGGGCTGCGTTTCTTTTGTATAAAAACACAACGTGAACATTTTTGTGAGTTATGAGTGGTTTTATCTGTGCTTTAGAATAAAGCCACTCTAGAAAAAAAAACTGTTTGAATGTCCATCCATCCAGTAACCCTGAACCCCCTAAATGTGTTTCAGATAAAACGTGTTGCTGCAGGCAAACTTCAGGAGTTTTCACGACCTGGCATGAACCACTGGTTGCTCTTAAATCTGCAGACGACACCACTCATTTCACAAGTCGTCATATAGGAGGGATGTGCACACCGAGTACCCTGGTGTAACAAACTCCACCTCTGACTGAACGTTTAGACACCAAGAAAACAAGGACTTCTGAAGAACCAGATGGCAGGAACACCCTTGCTTCTACATCAACGGTGAGGAGGTAGAGCGTGTCACAAGCTTCAGATTCCTGGGACTAACGGTGATTTGAGTTGAAGATTACTGACATTTACAAAAAGCTCAAAAAGCTGCCATCAAGTGTCAAACAGATCCTTTTAAATTTGTTCTCAGCCAGTGATTTTAAACTGGTGCTAATTACTTGTAGGGAGGAACACAAGAGAATTCCTGGCTAAGGCTCTGGGAAAAAAAAAATAATAATAACATAAGACTGCATGTGGCTTCAGAGGTCATTTGCACCAGTAAAATAATTTGCATTAGAACTGGTTTTATTCAGTCTGCGTTGAAGGTTTAAAGCCACTGAGCAGCGCTGTTCAGTTTAAGTCGGTAGAGTAGAGTTTGGAGCGGTAAACCATGACCTAACATTTCCACTGCCAGGTGCAGTGCACGGATGGTGGTAGCCACCTCTGCCATGTAACAGCACACCTTACCAGCGAGACACAGCGTTTCTAGCTTTTCATTCAGCTCACAGTAATACTTGCTTTGGTACCCCAACAGAAGGTTGCCAAGACTAGTAACATTTGCAACTTCTGAAGAGTCACTGAGTGCTGTAGTGCAGGGTGGAAACAGGTTACAAGTTGATGCAAGTGTGCATCAAAGTCTGACTGGGCCGTGTGGGCCATCACCTGCTGCCTCATACTTCTGGAAGGACATATTTAGGAATATTAAAACCACTGTTCTAATAGTCCCTTGTGTTTTAGACAAAACTGAGCACTTTTAAAATGTAAAAACGTCTTGTGAAAGTTCTGAAAAGTAAGGATCTCATTTAGTATCAAGTATCCGTGTGGTGCTGGTAACACGCTCTTTATAAAGTACTAACTGACACAGAAATTAAAAAAAAACTACAACAACCATCCCAAGTGTTCAGAGCTCAAAGGTGAATCAATCATAAGCAGTAAATAAAACGCGTACAAAGCCACCTTTATCTTGGTAAAAGCACTGTGAAAAATACAGACCAATTGTAAGTGATGAGGCGGTCTCTACCTTGTGCAGAATCCCTGATTCAGCTGCGATGATCAGCGATCTCCCCGCTTCCGCTATCCTGTTGTGCGAAGGCTGACCTGAAGCAGAATCTGCTGCAGAGGAGACACTGCTGCATTGAAAACACAAACGCACAGATGCAACTTTCCCCAGAGACTCTCACACAGCAGACTGCTGCTGAGCCTCATGTGGCCGGAGCGTCTGAGTGTGTATTCACAAGTGTCCGTGAGTCAGAGAAAAACTGAGTGTGTGAGGGAAAGGGGGGGATGGGAGTGGAAAAGAGGGTGGGATTCCTGTTTTGGAGAGGAAAAGAGGGGAGGGTAAAACAGAGAGTGGCCACACACACACACACAAAAACAAACACACAAATCCACACACTTGTGCTGCTGAATAAGCTGACTGACTGCAGCAGCTGTTGGAAGAGGAACTGGAACTCACCCAGGCAGATGCCGATTGGCTGACAAGTCCTCACTGTAGTTTCAAGGACCAATCAGACGGCACTTTTAGAGGCTCCATGACACACTGTGATGAGCAGGGAAGACCGAGCCCTGAGCTGATTGAAGTTTTCCTCTCAGAGAAAACAAAGGCACCGCGGGACATCCCATCCTCTTCCAATTGCAAAGAGATTGTCTGGTGGACAATTACAAAAGGAGAGATTTACAGTCACTGCTTAAACTTTTTCTTTTTAAACCAGCCAGAACTTTCAGAATACAATGTTTTCAGCTTCCTATGATATCAACATTATGTCCAGAGACTATTACTTTTATACACATGAAAGACCTGAAAATGCGGTGGTTGGTTTGTACGTGATGATGTAATACTACCGCAGAGACGCACCGAGAACAGAGAAGACGGCAGGGATTACAACCATAAACACAAGAGGAACTCGGTGACGGATCTGAGTGTCTGGCATGTTATCATCTGTGAGACCTTTCTGATCATTGTAGTAGTAGAGCTGGAGCTAATAATAGATTCTGTAGTTTGTGCTGCACAAACAAACACAAGCCAGTAATACAACTCTGTTGTTGTTTTTACGTCTAGTAGGTTAGGGATTAGACTATAACATCTACTGTAGTCAGTCATACCTGTTTACGTGGAGTACTTGAGTTACCGACTCATCCTGGAGCCTTCAAGAGCCACCCTTTACTTGTATTTGTAGACACTAATCTGGTTGTTTTTACTCAGCCTACACGACATGCTCAGCTTTTCTGACTGGTTGCATCCCAATCCAGAGGCAGCTTCCTCTGCATCCAGCGATACAGTCGAAGCCAGAGGGACCCCATTAGTTCTTTGTAACGGAAACTGGCCATAGGACATAATTGTCCTCTTTACAAGCATACATGCAATGGTGGCATTTGTAGATTTGTTTTTTCCACTCAGGGGGGTTTCGGGGTTCCAAAAATGTCAAAAGCCTGTTTTTTGGGGATAAAAAGTCAATGCAATTTAAAATAAAAGATCAAGTTCATAACATTTTTCTTGATAGTGTCCATCTACTCTACAATAAAGGTTTTGTTATATTTCTTGTCATTTAAAGCATCTGTAGCAACACGAAGGAAGACGATGCACTTTCAGAGGCGATGCTGAAAGCACTGGAAAAAAGAACATTTTCTTAAAATTGTCGGGTAAGTTCTCATTCAGTCATTGTCATTGCTCCCACTATTTTTATGGAAATGTGGCACTCTCCAGACATCATTCCGAGCTTGTGTGTTGATGGTGGTGTGCCTGAAAAGTCAAGTGTTTCTGACTAAAATCCCCTGGATGCATCTTCTGGACATTATTAAGTCCTGGAATGCGCCGTCTCCACCGCCGTGCTGCTACCACTTATATGAACAGGAGCACATTGTTTCTTGTTGCTCAGCACTAAATATAATCTCACATTGTCAAACAGATGAATAAAATCAGCTGTTTGATAGGGTGCAGACAGACTGCAGACTTCTGTGATAACAAACAGTTCCTCAGTGATTTAATCCCGGCAGGTAGGAGCAGTGCACTTCCGTAGTCACTGACACTCTTTGACTGCTTTTAACTCTTCTGTCCCGAAAAGAAAACAAAAGATAAGATCATACAGCTCGAGACACTCAGTTCTGAAAACAATTAAAATGACGTTAGTATGAATCCAGCCCGACACAATGGTGGTATTCAGAGCCATCGGACTCGATGAGTCTGGAATGAGGGAGGCGTGAAGGCAGCAGCTAATCGGCTTCAACGGATCGGTATGTCAGGCAGGAATGCTGCAGGACCATACTCCCTTATGAGATGACGTTTTCTAATCTGGAACTGAGAAAAAAAATTAAAGATGACTTCATAAAGAACTCAGAGTGAAACATCCTTCCCAGAGCCAAGGCCTGCTTTTCCAAGACGAAATATGACAAGTTCCAAGAAATTCCTCAACGGTTTCTGAGCCTGCGATTGTGATCTTTGCTGCGTTGGCAACGGGTTTAGACTGAGACACTGGCCGGAACTACAACAGATAGGTGCCACTAACAAACTTCCCATCAGGCGTACGAGAAGTGGAAAACAAAAACAGGACACCAGGTTCAGTGACAAAAATGACAATATTTGTGAGAACGACTGAACACTAATGTATAACTTTAAATTAAAAGATTTAAACAAAAGAAAAGGAAAAAAAATATTTGTTTTATGTTGACTGGGTTTCAATTTCCGCAGTGTTTCAGACCACGAAACCCGTCTGTTGGACAGACGAGCTGGATGAACCTCATCTGTGTACGAAGTGTTAAGGAGTGACTAAGATCACGACTGAAGTGGAAAGCTGCTTCCAGTAATGACAAGATTGGTAAGAAATGCCAAACTGAATGGTGAGGTGAAAAACAAGCTGACAAGACTTCCTTTGTGGCCCGTCTGTCCCATTTCGTTTAAAATGAGAAATATTACTCGATGCGTTACATCACAGGTGGGTAGTAGGACAGTCGAAGTCTGGGGTAGCAACAACCACTTATTAACTTTTGGAATATAAGCAGCATTTAAGATAATTGCAGGACTGCATCAGCTCCTGAGTACTGAAGCTATTTGTTTAAACACAAGGACTTAGTGTGCAAAGAGCAAACCTGTGCACTTCCGTCATTTTTCCCTCAAACAAGATACACAACGGGAATAAAGAGAAATGCTTGGCTTCAGAGTTTGAGCTTGTAATTTGAAGTTCACAAATGATTCCAGAGTTTGCAGCGTGTGTCCCCGTTAAATAAATCAGCAAAGACTTTCAAGACTTGAAAAGGACTGTGGTCAATTATTATCTTCACGGAAGAGATTAGAAAAAATCTCAAATCACTTAAACACCTGGTGAAATCTAATCAAAGAAATCAGCAGAAGAGCTCCGACCAATATTTAACAGTAAAATAAAAGTAATTTTACATGAAGAATGTGAAAAGAAATAAAAGTATTTGGACTACAAAGCTGTGCAGCCTTAAGTAAACCACTTATCGGTGAGGCTATTTCTTTTCAAACGCTTTAATTAAATAGTGACATAAATACCGGACTCTGAATGACTCCCCATTTATGCCTCATGTCTAATGTCCAGTGGAGAAGTACTGTGATGTGGGGTTGATCCATGTTCAGTGATGTCAGAGTGGGATATACCAAGACCACCATGTCCACGGAAAAGTATGATGCGTTCAAAGCTAAAGGGGTCTAAAAAGGTATTTAAGTTTTTTTGCCCAGGCACTCAAAAAATAAATAAATAAATTTTAAAAAAGGAGTAAAACTGAGCCGTCCAAGTTTCCACATTCAAGATCAGGCCTAAATGTTTGGAGAGAAGCCTGAACGTGAACCAGAATTCCAAAACCTGCACTAAAAACTTCATAAAACAAAAGTAACTTGGCACTTCTGACACACTCAGGTTATCTTTGGTTTCCACGGTTAAAAAAAAGCATCACTCTCCTGAGTTTCACTTGTGCTGTCAAGTACTTCTGCAATTCACACTTCTGATTTTTATCTGTGAAAAGTACTTTTATATTCTTGTTGTTTTTGTGTCATTTAGAGCTACTAATTCAGGAATCATTTCTGATCTTTATTTAGAAGCGTAAAAGGCTTACTGCCTCTAATTTGAGCCCATAGAAAAGATCAGACACCAAAAATCCAAATATTTGTTTCGTATTTCATCATCAACATCCCGTACTTTGCCACAGCTCTGGTCAGACGGATGCTGTAAAATGGTTTTCCTTTTAGGAACTGTGGTCCTGCTCTGTGTTGTTATCATTGAACTTGAAGTTACTAGATCTGTTAAACCCACATAAGGAGACTTACGCCCGGTTCACAGAGACAACAGTCAAGAAAAGATGACTAAGCTGAACATGACACCAGTGACTGCTGCGTTCATCGTGCAGTCAGCACTTAAGTCTTCCTGTCAAAGTCTCGTGCTGTTGCACCATTTTACTGGAAATAAGTAAAGATTTATTTCAGCCAGATTAAGTGAAAACCTTATTGACATAAAAGGCACATTTATGGACATTTAGACGCGTGCTATTTTGAAATCAGACTTGCAAATATACACCGTCTCTGGAGGAAACCTCAGAGCAAATATCTATTGTGAAAGCAGCAACCAGAATATGGCGAGTTTATTCTGAACAACAGCGCGTCCAGCAGCTTTCCCGTGTCTGTAAAGCTCCCCATCGTCCCTGCATCTGCACTTTAAGTTTAATTTATGCGTTTCTCTATATATTTATCACGTGTCAACTAGATATCAAAAAGATGTATAGCAGTTATTGTTTGCAAGTGTTTATTTATGTTTTAGAAGGAGTTTATCTCAACTGAGCCATACAACAATGACAATAGTACAAAGTTAGTAGTAAATATTAAAATCAAATTAAATAATATCAACCACCTGCTTACTACTTCTGCAGGATTTAAGAGGGTAAATTCTTGTCAGGAGCTGCTTAATCTCCCTTTGATGAACTGACTCTGCAGCTTTGAGGTGTGTGTTAACGCAATGCCAAAAGGGAAAGACATAAGCAATGGCCTTAAAGAACTAAATGTTACCACACACCAATCTGGGAAAAATTATTTCCAAGCAACTGGGATATTCTGCAGTTAAATTTAATTCACAAGTGGAAACCTTTCGAGGTTGTTTCCAATCTCCCCTGAAGTGGAAACCCCTGCAAATTCACACTAAGGTTTTACCATGCAATGTTTAGAGAAATGAAACTACAAAACTAGTTCTGTTTGCATGGTTGTCAGGAGAAGGTCAATAAAATATGGAAGGACAACTGAAGTTTGCAAAACTACATCTGGAAAACCACAAGACTTCTGGAACAATGTCTATGAATTAATTAAACAGCGTTTAATGAAAACCAAGCCCAGCATTCCAGCAGAAACCACTGTCAAGCATGGTGGAGGAGAGGTGATGATTTGGGTTGGGTCTTGAGGTTCGCCAGGAGGTCAACCATGACCTCCTCTGTATAACAGGGTGCTCTAAAGACAAATGTAACCCAAACACATCTGCCCAAAAGCTGAACCCTGGTGTACATGTGGCCATGCAACAGAATAATGATCCAAATCACATCAGCAACGCTACATCTGAATGAAAAATAAAATAATCACGATTTAGGAATGGCCCAGTTAAAATCCAGACCGTGAGAGAGCTATGCACAAGCGAATACCTGAAAACTTAATTTCCTTTACAACAATGTGAAACCCTGATAAGATCACACACAAAAGGACTTCTTGTTACTGGTGCTTAACTACTGAATCAAGGGAGCTTTTACTATTTACCATATGATTTTTATTCTAAATAAATGAAGTTACAGTTAAAAAGCTGAAGGTTTTTATGGATATTTTTAAAACACGTTACTATATATGTAAGGGTTCATATGAAATATGTACATATATATATGCAGATAAAAAAAAAGGTGGTATATTTAAGGTTATCTTTTCGGTTAAACGACATCAGACATCTCAGCGGCAGCGTCTTTCCAGCTTTATAATAATGAAGGTGAAACCCGGTCAGAACGATGAAAGATGTTTTATGGTGTCGCGTCTCAACAAGACGTTTCATTCACGGACAGTTTAAACACCACCCGGGATGTCGTTATCGAAGAGGGACATCACAAGGGGACAGCTTCGTTTTTGCCAAGAAATGGAGCCACCACATAGGTCGCTGTGTTAAATTGCGCTTGGTTAAAAAAGGACGGCAGAAGAAAAAGTGATAAATGCTTTACCGTGCTCCTACTTTCCTGTAACCGCGCCAGTCCAGCTGATCTGCCCACATCTGCCCACATTCACCTGTTGTTGTCGCTGCAGTCCGTCACTGCACAGACGTGAACAAACACCACTTCCTGCACTGCTTTACACAATAAAGCACGGAAAACGACGTTCTGGTGATTTTTCAAAATAAAATACCAAAGAAGAGAATTGGTGACTAAGTAATTGGCAATGGTTGATGTGCTCCAGTTGGATTCCTGTGCAACGTGCATGGTGCCACGCAATACGAGGATAAAGAGGCTTCAAGACGCTTCTTCAGAAAACCTATGGGTCATGTCACGGATACACTGTCCACCTATTCTAGATTCTTTGCCTATCTTCTATTCCTGCTTATTACTAATCAGGATTACAGGTCTGTCCCAGTTCTTTTCGGACAAAAAGCAGGAGTACTCTCTGGATGGTCACCAGTCCACTGCAGGGCCACATAAGGACAAACAACCACATACATTCACTCCTACAGGAACTTTAGAATGACTTATGGACCAGACATACATGTTTGTGTGCTGTGGGAGAAAGCCTGCACAAGTTTTGGGAAAACATGCAAACTCCACATAGAGAGAGCCCTGTCAGAAGTCGAACCAGAAAACCTTTTGCTGTGAGGCAACAGTGCTGACCACCCATCCGTAGTCAACAGAACTGTGAATAGAATTTGTGACAAAAGAGCACCCCCAAGGAAATCCAGTTCTCACTAGAAAATCAAAGGATTCTCCAAGGCAGAGCAACATGGTCAAATGCCTTCTCCAAGTCCCCAAAACACATGTGGCCCAATTGGGAAAACTCCAATGCCCCTCTAGTGAAGGTGGAGAAATGGTCCAGTGTTCCACGGCAAGGCTGGAACCCTTGGTTCGACTTTCAGTCAGACTCTCTTCTCCAACACCCCAGCCAGGATCGATCGAACCAGAGAGGGTGGTGAGTGAGATTAACCTGTGATTGGAGCACTCCTGTCCGGATTCTTAAAAAACAGAACCACCATCCTGGCTTGCCAAACCAGAAGCGCTGCTGCTGATGTCCGTGCGGTGTTTCAGACTTGTCAGCCAAGACAGCCCTACAGCATCCAGTAAGTAATTCAGGGGAGGACATTGCGGACGTCTCTACTGAGCTACCATGGCAACCTCACCCCCAGAAATGGACAAGGCCATCCCAGAGTCCACAGTCTCAGCATCCTTTGTGGAAGATAAAAAAAAGTTGGATTGAGAAGGTCCTCAAAGTATCTTTCTACCATTCAATCCAGTTACTTGGCTAGAAAGTCTTAAGCAATAACAAAACTCTTAACAGAGAAGTTTTTAATTCAATTTATATTGAAGTCAGGTTAACAGTTTAATAAAAGTTATGGAAGTTTGGGAAAGAAGGTATAAGTTCTCACATTTACTAAAAATGTTTTCACCACATTTTTCAGTGGCGTCTGAGATATAGCTAGTAGAAACATTTAGATTCATCTGAGCTGCTTTGTGCCCTCTACAAGTGCCGTTTATGTCAGATATAGCTTAAAGGCCATGCAGTGGCGTTGATATGAGGTGGGGCGATTGTTGTGAGGGCTAGTCGTGGCCTACAGACCCAAAGCTGAGCAGCCTTGTGCTGTCTCAGCCACTGTTATATGTGGACGCCATTTGAGCTAAAAGCTGGTTGCAAAATGGGTCCCGTGTGTTTGTTCACAGGTTTCATAGTGGCCCTAATTTTGTTTGCCCATATGAGTGGTATGTAACTGGGCTGTAAGTGGGGCCTAACTTTCCCCAGCCCCAATCCAGGCCCATTTAGTCCACTTGTATCCCTTTTTGTGTCCCATATATTTTATCTATATACATTCCCAGCTTCCATATGGTACCCATATCCCAAGCTCAAGCCCATTCTGTACCCAAGTAGCCCACTTTATCCAGATGTGGCCCACATGAACATGCTTACTGGGACGTCTCATTTATTTCTAATACATACACACATATTTATAGTGCTGTGTCCCCACAGACATGCCTATTTTTTTCTACATTTTGCAGGTATGCACTTTTCTTCCATTAAAATGTATGAGAAAGTTTTATAAGAGAGACTTTTAATTTTCAAATGTCTGTACTAGCATTTGAGAACATTGACGTTTTTTAACCTAAAAGAAACATGTGGTAGAGAGAGAGATGTGTACATCCCATACAGCTTGGTTAAGAATAAAATAAAAAATATTTCAGTGCCTAATAAGAGTCTTCAAGCATTTTCACAGTTATATTGTGAGGCTCCGCTCAGTGTGTTTCTGCTCCGCATCTCCAGGGGGCGCTGCCGCTGCAGCACGTAGAAACTGCGTCAGAGGTTAAAGGGCGTGAGTCTGACATCGCCACATGTTTTGTTTTGTTGATGCTGAAAACAGAGAAAATTAAATCCCCTCAAACATCGTCACGGGTTTTTTTGGTAATTTAAGAATAAGTAACATTTACTTCATGATAAATTTAACGATTTGTGACTAGATATCACGACGCTCTTTCCAGTTTAAGGGTAAGTTAGAGGGTCCAGTTCCATCGTCGGACACCTCGTTGATAATATTTTAAAAGCTAGAGATTCGTCTGTGTTTGTTTTCATGTGACTTTTTTTTTTAATCGTCTTTTGTCACCAAAACGCCTGCATGTTTTGGGAAGGGGGCGGGGGTTGACGCTTCAAGGCACTTAAACAGAAAACGTAGTTTTTCCGTCAGTATATGTTTTTATTTTATTTTATTTTCCCCTCAATGATCCGGGCACATTTTTTAAAATGTGAAATGCTCATAAGTTCTTTTGGATCAAATTGAGAAAAAGTTGTCCAGGGAGCATGAGAAATCATTTTCTCTCTTGTCTTGACACACTGTTTCAGGTTGCCTTGAGCCTTCGGGACTGGACTCCTGAGCTGAAATGAGGAATCTGAAGCTGCTGAGCAGCCTGCTGAGCTCAGAGCTGCAGGCTCCAGGCTCCCCTCAGCGTTTCTCTGTGCGGGCGGACACTGGCTCGCTGCTGGTCGCCTCTCAGTACTCCGTCACAGAGTACGACCCGCACACTGGCCAGGTGCAGTATCTGTTGCCCTGTATGTGGAAGTGATGTGGTGTTGTAGCACGTGCTGAGCTTTTTTAGTTTTTTTTCTTTAGGTCGTCTGCGAGGGTTCGTTGACAGCAGACGGTTTCCTCCCGGAGGAC
This sequence comes from Xenentodon cancila, assembly GCA_014839995.1. Classification (NCBI taxonomy): domain Eukaryota; kingdom Metazoa; phylum Chordata; class Actinopteri; order Beloniformes; family Belonidae; genus Xenentodon; species Xenentodon cancila. Next base: position 3,939,404 of record CM026205.1, read on the forward strand.
GGCAGCGGGCTGGTGGTCGGACTGCAGGACCTGGCTGAACTGGAATCTGCTTGTGTGGCCACAGCGGGGGGCGATGTGGTTCTCTTTAACCTCAACACCTGCCAGGTTGGGAGTGTGGAAGTCCGACAGTTACAGTTTTCAGGATTAATCTTTAAAAATAACCTTTAAAAGGAACGGCATTCTGTCATTGAGGGTCTTTATTAAAACCATCATATTCCTCAGATGGAGTGTGTCGGCAGCGTTGACAGCGGTCTTACCATGATGAGTTGGAGTCCTGATGAAGAACTCGTCATTCTCACAACCGGTCAGTATGTTGCACTCGAAACAAGCATTTGCACCAATAATTTTATTGTTGTGACTCTTCAAAAAGTCAAAATTCACTTTGATTAATTGACACAGCACAGACGTTTCATTGGTCTAAAGAATAAAACATTTTAAAACATTTCTGGACGGATCTCTTTTTACTCAGAAGTGAGGAGGCCAGTTTCTTAATCAAGTTGTTTTCTCTTACACAGACATGGGCTTTTACGTATTTTGTTACTATTTTGTACTGTTCTGTTTACCAGACCTGAAACAACAGATGTCTGCCTGTCAGGTGTTTGTTCTTTTCAGTGCTTTTACTTCCACAGTTGATAGTAACACCATAACAAAGTTGCTGATAGGGTAACAACGATGTAGTTTTTATTTTTCTTTTGTCTGTGCTGGTGCAACATTTACCGACCCGTTAAAGCCTTGTTTTTTTTATGGTGACAAACCTCATCAAGAGTGATCTTTGTGCAGACAGGTGCGCATCTTATTAATCACGTCAGCAGCTTCACGGAGGAGCAGGGAGACATCAGTCAAGTTGCAGAAGCATCTTTGGGCTGACTGATAGGAGGATGAACCAGACCTCAGTTCATGTTGCTGTCATAATGGCTCTGAAATAAATATTACAGCGTCGTGTTTTGATTAAAAACTTTTTTTTTTCTTTTTTACTTTGTTGTTGTCAAGAATTATGTTTACACTTATTAGATAAGAAACTGACGTTAATTGGACTCTGTTGGATTGTGTACCAAATAACTTGTTCCTGTTCACAGGTCAGGAAACGATCATAATGATGACCAAAGACTTTGAGCCGATCACGGAGGTGGGAATCCACCAGGAGGATTTTGGTGAAGGTATGCGAATCCAAGTGGACTTCCGTTTCAGATCGGTGATTCCCTTTCTGACCTTCTGCAGCTACAGAACGCCACTTGATTGTTATATTTAAATAAGTATATAAATGTTTGCTGAATGACTACTTTGAGAATTTGACTTCATTGGCTTTTATTGCTTTGCAGGGAAGTTCATCACAGTTGGCTGGGGGAAGAAAGAGACTCAGTTTCATGGCTCGGAGGGGAAGCAGGCAGCTCAGAAGAAGGTTCAGGTCAGGGGTGTTGTCCTTAAATGTCTAGTACAGAACAACATACTGTTATTGAGATTTAACTGACATTAGATGTGAATTGTTTGTTGTAAACGCTGTCAGGAGGTGCAACCAGCGGTAGCCTGGGATGACCGCAGGCCACGGGTCACGTGGCGAGGAGATGGCCAACTTTTTGCCGTCAGTGCCGTTTGCCCAGCGACTGGAGCCAGGAAAGTCCGGGTCTGGAACCGAGAGGGTGTCCTGCAGGCTACTAGCGAGCCCATCAATGGCCTGGAGCAGGCACTCTGCTGGAAGTAAGACCTCTGGTTTGACTGAAAGTTATTAAAGTTGTTGTTATAAGTTATGGAAATTTAAACTGCATTAAGATTTGCCTTAATTCTGACCGTCAAACGAATGAGAATCAGTTTCAAAGCATGGCATGGTTCCTCAGACCTTCAGGCAGCCTGATAGCGAGTACTCGGCGTCATCCCAACAAGCACAGCGTGGTGTTCATGGAGAAGAACGGGCTGCTGCACGGAGACTTCAGTTTACCGTTCAGTAAAGACCAAGCTAAGGTGCAGCCGAAAGTCAGATTTGTTTCTCTGTCTCGATGGAAATGCTTGAGATGAGCAGGTGTCGGCATGTTAAGCTCGGCGATGCGGCAGCACTGATGTGTGTGTTTCAGGTGAAGGAGCTGCTGTGGAACAGTGACTCCTCCGTTTTGGCCGTTTGGTTGGAGGACATGACTGCAGGGGAGGATGGATGTGTCAACAGCTCCAGTAAGTCCTGCAAAAGTTGAACTCTGGTGTTCGGTAACATTTACTGCAAAGCATGTTGATAACAGTGAACTAGAGGAGAAAAACAGGTGATGTGTCTCCTGAAATGATCTGATAAACGTGTGAATGAATTTAAAGTGTGCCGTCGCTTCAGTTGAACCTCATCTTCTTTGCAGTCCAGCTGTGGACGGTGGGGAACTACCACTGGTACCTGAAACAGAGCCTGGACTTCGGAGGAGACCCCCAGAAAGTCCCGGTCTGTGTCTGCTGGGACCCTGAGCGCCCCCTACGGCTTCATGTGGTGACCTGCAGCTGGACCAGCCTGACCTACGATTGGGGCTGGACGACTGAACGGAGCCCTGGACTGGACGCCAGTGACAACGCCAACGTGGCCGTGATTGATGGAGGTGATGACAAGGAAGATGAGAGAGGTTTTTGATAATTATTCTGACGTGATGCAACTATTTATCTTCCTCCTCTCAGAAAAAGTCCTGGTGACGACCTTCAGGCAGTGTGTGGTTCCTCCTCCCATGTGCTCATTTGAGCTTCAGTTGCCTTCACCAGTCAACCAGGTGACGTTCCTGTGTCAACCTCAGAGAACCAATCAGCTGGCAGCGTTGACTGCAAACGGACAGATCTCAGTCTTCAGTCAATGTAAGTCGCATAGTCCTGGTAAAATTACATTAACCTTTTGTTGCAGTTTTTCATTATTTTCTTGTAGTTAGTAAGATCCCATTAAATCCTGCGTTGTAAACCGGGGCTGCAGGGCGACCCCTGAAGGGATCAGGCAAATATGGGGAAAAAGGCCAGAAGATAGAGAAATGGATCTTGGCGCGCATATACGTACATATAAGTCTTTATCTCGCCACCAGGACTTCAGACGTGCGACAACAGACAAGATTCGCCAGCGTGTCCCACATGTATTTACAGTCTATGTTCACATTTGTAACGTTCTCACTGCTGTTACTCATAAATGGTTGGTGCAAATCAAAAATGTAAACGGTTTTTGAAAGTACAGGAGCATTCTGATGGTGTACGTGTACACACGACATTACAGTACATGTTTGCTGGGCAACCGCCAGCAGCTTTTAGTGCGTTATTTAGTCCGTTTTCAGGAAATAATAACCAACTTGGAAATAACAGCATGGACGTTGAACCGCAATAGGATTATATGTTATATATATATAATTCCTTTATTTGCCTGAGAGTCTAAAATTGATACATAATCCAGACTAATTACAAAATAATTGCAAATTTATGTTCAGGCTGATTCTTTGCACTTTTTTTTGTTTTTCTTTGTATGTTTGGTGTGGCTTTTGTATTTTAATGCAGCGCCAGGAACTTTTACGGTTTTTAGGCTGCGTCATATGTGTGATAGTTGGCTTTATATCAAAACAACCTGTTCAGAGTACGAGCATGCCAACACTAATTAATTTTTCATCATCACTGGCACCTCATCTTTCTTTTCCTTTCAGATTCAAGTGAAAATACTGACAAACGAGCAGACGAGTTCAGGATTGTGTCTCATCCACTTGTCCTCAAGAAAACCTTCAGGTAACGGCTGCAACACTGTACATGACGCTGACAACTTCTGACATGCTCAGTTCGTTTGTTTAAAATCTCTTAATAGTGTGTTTAACCAAAGCGATCTTTTTTTTAGTCTCTGATTCATCTCTCACTCCTGCAGACTGGCAGTTGCCCAGGACGTCCCTCTGGCTTTGCGGCACCTGTTGTGGCTCCAGGATGAGCTGTTTATAGCCATCAGCACTGGTTTGCTGCCGACCACCTCCAACCTGCTGATGCTTCACCCTGCTCACGACTTTGTTGACACACTGGCTGTCAGGTCAGCGAGCATGGAGGTCTCCCTTAACCCCGCTCAAAGCTTCTAATTACATGAAATGAGTCAAGTAATGGACATCTGTTGAATTTTTATCCTGTGCCTCAGGTCTCAGGTGGAGGTGGACGGTGTTGTGGTCAGCGTGGTTCACTGCTCCCAGACTGGAAGTGTGGCCCTGCAGCTGGAAGATGGACAGATCCGGAAACTGCTCTGGGGTCAGTAAACAAACCACGCCCTTTTACAGTGTCAGATGCTTAACTGGGAAACTGAGATTAATATTATTATTATTTTTTTTTTAACAGTCCATCCACAGGAATTAAATACCTGATATAAATACATTTTCTTTTATTTTTACGTTTAGTATCTTGCAGTAGAAACATGTAAAAATGATCTGTTTCTGTTGGTTGTTCTTTTACTATTTTGTCAAGTAAAAGTTGCTTCTGTGCAGATTGTCCTGCGCCGTCTGTGGAGGACTGGCGTGACTCCAGCGGCTGCAGCGTCAACTTTCCCGTTCCCTGTATCCAGACGTCTCTCTGCTCCATCGGCGGAGAGGTAAAAACTCAACATTGTACATTCACACAACTAATCATTGCTGAGTTTATTTGCATTTTTTTCTGCACAGGCTTCAGTTTTTCTCTTCTCTTTACCTTATGTCTGCAGGACTACCTGCTCGGCCTCACAGACAGATCTCACCTGTATGCTGGAGACACAGAGGTGTGACGTCAGCTCTCATTGTAGGAGATGGTAACCATCACGGCTTCTGAAAACGTGAGCATTTATTTAGTCTTCCTCTTCCTCAGCTGGCCTCCAATGTCTGCTCCTTTGGCGTTTGCAACGACTTCCTCCTCATCACCACGCACTCTCACACCTGTCGCTGCCTCCATCTGAGCACACTAACAGTCAAAGGTGAGAAAAAAAACAAATGTTATTCATGTTTCCTGCAGCAGAAGCTGTGTTTGACTCTATTGGTCCAGGTTTCGATGGCTCTGATCCTGCCAGAGGGAAGGGTGGTGAACAGAGTCCTGGGTGGGTCGAGATGGTTGTCATTAGACTAGGCTGCCAGCATCTGGATCTCCTCTCTTTATGGTGCCTCATCATTGTTACTGATCAGTCCCACAGCCACAGTGGCAATGCAGTTGTGGGTGACAGACTGAACAGGACTGGACCCAGGACGCAGCCCTGGGGAACACCATTGTTGAGAATGATGGTGGAGGGGGCTGATGTGCCCAGTCGTTATGAATCATCCTGTTCACTCCCTCACCAGCAGTAGTTGCACCTCTGCGTTTGTGGCTTTAACAGTAAATATGGTCCTTTCAAGTCTTCTTGAAAGCATATGTTAAAGTGAAAACCTTTGGACTGCTCAGGGCTGCAGGCGGCTTTGGCCTCTGATGGGAGTCAGAATGATGAGACGCTTCGGCGAGTGGAAAGAGGATCCAGGATCATCACTGTTGTACCTCAAGATACCAGAGTGGTTCTCCAGGTACCAACTAAACACAAACACAACTATGCATGCAGATCCAAAAAAGTGGAGGTAAAATGAAAATCTTGAAGTGATACATTAACAGTGTTGCACACTGACTTTTTTTTTTTTTTTTTTTTTTGGTGTCCAGATGCCTCGTGGAAATCTGGAAACTGTACATCACAGAGCGCTGGTGTTGGCTCAGCTCAGGACGTGGCTGGATAGGTACGTTTGTTTCTAGTTTTTATTAAATACTGTATCACGTCACTGATGGATTTAGTCAAAAGCTTACAAAAGGAAAGATTTACAAATGTGGCGCTCTTTCCTGTGGTTTAATGAAAGATTTGTGACACGCCTCTGAGCATAATGGACAGGTTTCTACGGGACCTGTCTTATAAGCCAAAAAGAGCCCACCAGAAAAGGTTTGGGAACCACTGAGTTAAGAGAAGAGGGAACACGTATGGCTTGTTTGGAAGAGTTACCTGGAGGAAACCTCTTCTCTCTTAGAAGAACATGACATCACAACTTTGTTTACTGACCTGCATCTTGAACAAACCTTAAGACTTCTGGAATAATGATGAGGCCAAAGTGGAGATGTTTGACTGTATAACACCACGTTTGGTGCAAAATCAAAAACCTCATACTGCCACAAGGGCACCATGTCTACAGTTGAGCAGTGTGGTGGAGGACTGAAGGTTTCCAGCAGAAGCACCTGGACACCTTGCAGGGATTGTCGAGCATTCATTTCTCAGTATATCAGAGTGAGGCCATCTGTCTGATCTAAAGCTTGGCTGAAACTAGATCATGCTGGTGTCAAAGTTCAGATCTCAGCCCAGTTTAAATGGTTTGATGAAACATTAAGCAGCGGTACATAAATGAGTTCCAACAAACCTCAATGAACTGAAGATATGTTGTCAAGATTGTTTTCCAGTGACGTCCGAGGCTGATGAATCTATATTCCATGACTGATATTTATTTTTTGCTGTTACAGTCTGAGATTTAGAGAGGCGTTTGAGTGTATGAGGAAGCTGAGGATCAACTTGAACCTCATTTATGATCACAACCCAAAGGTATGCTTGGATTTTAGTGTCTGGTTTTTTTTCTTCCTTTTTTGTGACATTTGTTTAAAAGCACAACAGTTATGGTCACATCTTGTCATTAACCTTAACATTTAAGCAGTTTTCATTCATGTTTTCTTTTTTGGGATGAACCACCAGAGTTCTTTTAAAGGTTTATTAAATATAAAAATGTGTTTATCGTTCAAAGTGTGAGGTAAATTAACAGTAACAGATGACAGTATTTATTTTGGGGGTAAGTTCTAGTGTTTTAAGCATTTGACATGACCTTGCAGACCTCAATATGAACATTTGTCCTGTACAGGTTTTCCTGGAAAACATTGGGACCTTCATCACTCAGCTCAACTCCATCAACCACATAAACCTCTTCCTCACTGAGCTCAAGTAAGACTGGTATCCAACTTCAGCCAAAAATAATGCCCTCTCAACATTTATTTATTTATTTTTCTCCCTCTCGTGGCATCCAGAGAGGAGGACACGACCAGCAGCATGTACCCCCGTCCTGAGAACAGTCCGGTCCAGCCTCGGACCGTCGCTGCTCAGAAAAAGGTGGATGTCGTCTGTGATGCTTTACGGAGTGCCATGGAATCAATGGATCCAAACAAGTAAGTGCTGTTTCATTTGTACTCAATATTTAAGATGATAAAGCAGCATCTAAAAGCCACAATAAGCTCCTGGTCACCATTTGCAGACTAAACATTTAAATGTTATCAGTAAGAGCTAAACGACCTATGTGTTGTACACTTGGAGATAAATTAACCTCTTAAATTCTTAAGAAATGTAGATGATTTTTACTGGATGTATAATCTTGATTTACTTACAGCTAGTTTTTATTAAATATATCAACATGGAGTGACAAAGTGATAGGGGCATAAATGTGATCCTTTGGTGGTCCTGGTGAGACCTTTAATGATCTGCTTCTCCATCCAGGTTCTGTCTGTCCATACTGACCGCTCACGTGAAGAAGACGGTTCCAGAGCTGGAGATCGCTCTGCAGAAAGTTCATGAGCTTCGAGGTGAGGACACCACGGATGCAACGACCAGCAAGGCGGGGCAGCTGCTCTCGCACACTCCCGGTGCACTCTGTTATTCTGTTAAGTCATGTTTGTGTGTAAACAGAAAACCCTCCGGAAGCTCCAGGTGCCGTGACCGCCGAAGAGGCCTTGAAGTACCTGCTCTTCCTCGTCAACATCAACGATCTGTACGAACACTCCCTGGGAACGTACGACTTCGACCTCGTCCTCATGGTGGCTGAGAAATCTCAGAAGGTACGAAACAACCTGTGGTTTTCAGAAGACTACTGCATTGTGGTGGTACAGTGGTGGGCTTGGGCCTGGACCACGGTTCGAGTCCCTGCTGGGACAATGGTGCATCCCTGAACCCCTGAGCAAGGCCCCTTAACTCCCAACTGCTCCCCGGGCGCTGGCATAGCAGCCCACTGCTCCCAGTGAAACTAGTGATGGGTTAAAAGCAGAGGTCCAATTTCGGGTTGTATCGTGAGATACACACTGACAACAATGACGAAGCTTGAAAAGCTTCCAGGGGGAAAAAAAAAATGTACACGCCTTATAAAAACCCAATTCTGTGTAAAATACCACAATCCATCATTAACAATCATAATCATGCTCTAATCTAATCTATAATCATGAGACGCTGTATTCACATATATGTGTATATATACACTATATGGCCAAAAGTATTCCTCACCTGCTTTGACTTGCGTGTGAACTTAAGTGACCTTTCATTCCTAATCCATAGGTTTAGGAGTGTGTTTATGGGAATTTGTGACCATTCTTCCAGAAGTACATTTGTGAGGTCACACTGATGTTGGACCAGAAGGTCCGGCTCTCAGTCGCATCTCTAATTCGTCCCTAAGGTGTTCTGTCGGGTTCAGGTCAGGACTGTGCAGACCAGTGAAGTTCATCCACACCAGTTCTGTCATCCAGGTCATTATGGACCTGCTTTGTGCACTGGTGCACAGTCATGAAGAGGAAGGGGCCAGGTCCAAACTGTTCCCACAAAGTTTGAACACTTCCATGCTCTTATAATACAGCTGACGGTTGACTGAAATATTTAGTAACGAGGAAATTTCACGACTGGATTTGTTGCACAGGAGGCATCCTGTCACAGTTCCACACTGGAATTCACTGAGCTCCTGAGAGCGACACATTCTTTCACAAATAATTGTAAAAACAGTCTGTATCCCGAGGTGCTGGATTTTTATACACCTGTGGCCACGGAAGTGATTGGAACACCTGATCCCCACTATTTATTTGTGTGTGTGTGTGTGTGTGTGCGTGTGTGTCTTAACCCCTGCAGGACCCTAAGGAGTACCTGCCTTTCTTAAACATGCTGAAGAGCCTGGAGCCGAACTACCAGCGCTACACCATCGACAAACACCTGAAACGCTACAGGAAGGCCCTGGTCCATCTCAGCAAGTGCGGTCAGTCACCTCTAACTTCTTCCACATACCTCAAGATTATTTCTATTGGGATATGATACAGACTAGATCAAATGATAAGTGTATATCTTTTAGTTACTGAAAGTAGATTCTAATATCCTGCAAATTAAAAAATGCCACAATCTGACATGCTCTTTGCTGTGCTCAGGAGAAGAACATTTCCCTGAAGTTCTACAGCTGGTGAAGGACCAGAAGCTCTTTAGTGAAGCGCTGAGATTTTACCCAGCAGACAGTTCTCAGTACAAGGTAAAATGCAAAACTCAGCGCTGCTCATCTTCTTCCTCAAGCCTGCATAAATCGTCCACTTGTTCCATCTTGAGTTATTCAGTTCTCTCTTGAAAAATGTGCTGTAGTTTTGAGAAAAAGGTTGGTGGTAAAAACATATTAACATTTTTGTGCTCTGTGGCCTTTAGTTTCTGAGCTGTGTGTATGCTGAGCATCTGGTGGAGCAGCAACAGGCGGAGCAGGCTGGCCTGTTGCTATGGCGATGTGGAGAGACGGTCAGAGCCCTGCAGGCCTTCACGAACTGCTCCAGTTGGAGAAGTGCCATCTGTGTGGCACAGCAGATACCACTTCCACCTGACCAGTTGGCGCTGCTGGCCCGAGATCTGGCAGGTAACCATGGCAACGGGCCATCACACTGGCAGAGAAGCACCCGTATGCTGTGGTTGTGAAGTAATTCCAGTTATTTGTGTCTTGTTCTTTCATAGAGAAGCTGACTGAACAGAGGCGCTACTCAGAGGCTGCTCTGCTGTTGGACCAGTACGCCAAAGTAAAGTGTTTTTGTTTTGTTTTTAAAACACAATTACATTTCATGAATCAGATGTCAGCGTAACTAAACCTAAATGAGTTTATGTTTAAAACAACCACAAGCCAGTCTCCGCTAGACTATTCCTCATCTTGCTGCTCGTTGCATCTGACTGCAGTCATTTATTATTGTTTCATTTCCAACAGGACTGTGAGGAAGCCATTTTGGCTCTGATCACTGGTGCAGTCTGGGAGGAAGCGCTCAGATTGGTCAGGAAACGACTCGCACAAATGTAAAGCCGTCTCGTGACTGCTCTGTGGTGTGGTAGTTTTTTAAAGAGTTTTTATTTTGTTTCCTCAGATTTACATGCACAACAGACAAGATATTACTGAAACCAACCTGAAACCTGCACTTTTAGAAGGTGGGAACAAGTTTAAGTTGTTTATAGAAGACAAAATAAAACCGTTCATTGAATGTTACAAAAGGGAATAAAATGACGGGATGGGGGGAAGTTACGCAGAAATGTCTTGTCTAGTAATGATGATGTTGGCTTGTTCTTATCTTTTAGCTCTTAATACTCAAACGGTCTTCCTGGAGGCTCAGGTGGCAACTTTTTCTCGACACCGGTACCGGCTGGCTGTAGTTCGCGAGCAGAAGGAGAAGGCCAGACTGGAAATGCTTGGTGAGAGGCTTTCTATATACTGCAGGATTTTAAGTTGGTATTTACAACCGTTTTCCAAAGAGAGTGGGGGGGGGGGGAAACCAAAACATTTATAATCTCTGACTTGTGCAGCATAAATATGTTCAGTATCACAAGAATCTTCCCAGGTTTCACTGCAGTGAGCTTTTTCTAAATGGTGTGTAGACATTTGTATCGGTAATAAAGATTAACCACAGATTAAAATTGTTAATGTCTAAAACTTTAACCAAGTAACCCTTTGTCTTCCTCGTCAGATGAAGATGGTCCAGACTGTCCTGATGCAGAGCTTTACTCTGAAGCCAGCAGTGTGATGACCGGTTCCAAATACTCCCACAGCAACTCCCGCATCTCCTCGTAAGACTCACGCGCACACAAAACCAAAAATAACTCGGTTTCATTAGTGGTTTAAGTTTTGTGTTGTGGTTGCAGGAGGTCGTCAAAGAACCGGCGGAAAGCAGAAAGAAAGAAGCTGAGTCTGAAGGAAGGAAGCCCGATGGAGGACAGGGCCCTGATGTTCGCCCTGAGTGAGATCATTACCACTGTGGACAAGATGAGAGGTACATCACGGAGCTGTGTTCGTTAGGCTGGTGCCTGCTTACGGCAGATGTTGGTTTGTTTTAAATGTGAAAGACGCAGTTTTTTCCTGACAGCAGCCTGATTAAGGCTTAATCCTCAGTTTTCTAAATTTGGTGCTTGAACTGCTGCACAACACCATAAACAACAAGAGCGTTTCAGGAACTGAAGACAATTAAAAAAACACATCAGAGAGGCAAGTGTCTGTTCTAGTTACAGCAAGAAACGAAACACTTTAAATGCTTACGTGTAACCCAGGCCGTTTTTTTTTATTTTTTTATTTTTTTAAACAAATTTACAAAACTAAAGAAGTCTGTTTTTAAAAAAAAAAAAAAAAAGAAGCAGTGAGGGATCCTGGGAAGATCTAACCTTGTTCCTTCTGTCACCACAGAGGAGATCCACAGCCTGCTGAAGGCCTTGGTGCTGTTCCAGTTTGATAAACAAGCCGAGAAGCTTCAGCTGGCCTACGAGGAAGTTCTGCAGATGATTGAGGTGGCTATTCCTGAGGTGTGGCATGAAGGCGTGCAGAACGGCCAAGCCCCGGTAAATATAATCCCATGCTTGTATATGACTTCCCTCTCTCCTGGTATTTCCTTTAGCTCCTCTGGGGGACCAACAAGGTCTTCCCAGTCCATCTGAGAAATATAATCTCTCCACCTTGCTGCATTGTGTTTCAGGCATAATGGCATGGCTTCATTTTTTAGTCACCCAAATATTTATGTGCCTTTACTGTGAGGAACTTAAACAGTAAAGTTTGTTACCTATCTAGGTTAATTTAATCTGGCCTTTTTTCTTAAACTTTTACAGATCTAAGAAGGTTTCAACTACCCAATTGTACTGGAGTTTTACAAAATACAATCCCTCCAAACAGAATCTTGAACAGGGCCCCAAAAAAAGCTGGAAACGGCCCTGCTTACAGGTGATGTCAGAGCTTTGCGTGTGTTGTTTTGGATTTCAATATTTTTATGTTGTTTTTAACTATGTAGCTCACCGGGCCAAACTCCACAGCAAACAGCATCACGGCCTCTCTCCAGCAGCAGAGACCTCCAGCTTCACAGCAAGGTCAGTAGATGATCCGTTTCTGCTGCAGCACCTTGAACCCTCCGCAGACCCTGTTTTAGTTTGTTTATTTCTTTTGTAGATGCTGATGTCCCCACGCAACCAAAGATGAGAAACGGTGTCAAGTGGAAGCTCACTATTCTAAAGTAAACTGGTAGTATTTTTTACTGTATGTGAAATGTTTAATAAGTAATAAAGTGTCGGCTTGTTCTCTAATCAAGTGAAACTGGCAGAAATGGCTCTTTTTTTTAAATTTTTTTAGTATTTCCAGTTACAACTATGTTCAGCTACAAACTGTGTCCTCTGCTGCTCCACAGCAGGAAATTAAACTGTACCCGACGTAGGAGTGAGTGCACGTGACTGTTCAGTCCTTAAACCAGAACAGCTGACAATGAGTGACGGAGTCTCTAAACCAAGTCCTGCTTTGTCCTGCAGCCTCATCGAACCCTTTTCGCCCGTTTGGCCGCAGCTCTCCTCCGGTTGATGGCTTTGGTGGTCACACGGAGCTTCAGCATGCGTAGCCGGCGTAACCTGAGATGCAGGTCCTTTGAAAGCTTCCCTCCCTTTGCTACCTTGGTGAGGCGGAAGTCACAGATCGTGGGGTAGTAGTCGTACATGACTTGGCAGGTGCGGGACGAAGGGAAGTAGCCCTCAGCGGTGACAGTCACCCGGTACTCGCCAGGATTCAGCAGCCGCCAGTAATCACCATCAGTCACTGGAAGAGAGCAGCAGCGACACTCAGGATTGGAAATATCAGTGAAATATCTGAAGTGGATGTATAAATGAATGTTCACCTGATCTAATGTGGTGATCAATGTCATCCACTTTGATGATGGCGTCTGCGATTCCAGCACCTGTGTCTTTGTCCCGAATTACACCTTTAATTCCACGATGAACCTGAAGTGAATTCAAGGGATATTAATGGTGTTCAGGGTCCAGTCCTGAAAGAATGACTTTGACAAATCAAGCCGGTGGAAGTAACGAGTGCTGCCTGACCTGCTCCATGTAGACCAGCAGAGACTCTCTGTTGTTCTCCCACTCGATGGGAAGCTCGCGTGCATGAGGAAATTTATCGCAGGACAACTCGACTGTAACTTCAAAACAGTTGGTGTGCAGGTAGCTGAAATCGTTCATACCTGCAAGTATCGAAGACGCACAACACCGACATTCAGCAGGTTTTAATTTACGCATCATTTAGTCCAAATAAATGTCAGCTTAACCCTGTAATATGGTAAACTTTAAGACGAGCTTGCAGGAAGAGTAGAGGGAGAATTAAAAAAAACAAAAAACACCTGAAGTGATTTATTGTTTGGTATTCTTAGTGCCAGGATTTTTTTATGTTTTGTTTGAAGAAGGATTTAAGAGGGATTTAAATGGATTTACTTTCTTTGGGAAAATGCAGCCCTGAAGTCCAGAAATCGGTGCATATCACCTTAGGAAACGGGCTTGAGAGAATAAATACTTTGCTTTTATCCAAAGCTGCTTACAAAAGAAGAAAAATGTATTTAATGAAACATGTTGAAGAAAGTTTTAAAGTGAATGTTTTTTTTGCACTTTTCAGACCATCGGATTTTATCTGATGTAGGTTTGTAGGCTCCATCATAAAGACAAACGGCCGTAAACAACTGCTATAACTAATTTAACCTTTAAGCACCAGGATAAAAGTTGGTGACCACGAACAATAAATGAAACAATGATTATGTAATAAGAATGCAAAACTTAAAAATGACTCTGCATTAAAAGACATTCTTACTTCCAGGTACGTTGTGCCAGTCGGCTCCATTGATGATGTTGTTGTGTCTGAGGAAGTCCTTGTTGTGGCACGGCCGACGATACTGGTTCGACATCACCTGGTTTTGTCAGATCACAAGAATATGCACAACTTTGACTTTCTTCCCTGAGGGAGTTCATTTTATGATTAGGAGGAGACGGTGACCTGATTGGTGCTGGCGTACGCTGTGGCCAACCAGCGGAAGAAGCTCTCGTCGGGGGTGGGGGTGTGCTCGCGGGGGGCCCAGTCCCGGGTCATGTCGTATGGGTAGGTGACCACCAGCTCTCCTCCGTGGAGATTGGCACCAAGAACAAAGGGGATGTTCTGCATCCAGTCGATGACAGCTCGGGTCTCAGATGCCACCTAAGGTTGGAGATGGGTTTTTGAGTCAACGCCGTCCTCTGACCCTTATTTTGCAAATGAAAACCATTTGCAGGCATGTGAACACCAGTAAACTGAGCAAGGAGCAAAGGCTGCACAGACAGACGAGGGCAGCGCCTGCAGCTATGCTGAGGCTGTACAGCTACTGAAATCACAAGGTCCCTCTGAAGGTGCCTGGGCTCACCCTCGGTGAGAGGGTGAGGAACTGTTTACCAGGCAGGGTTCCTCACCCTCGGTGAGTAGGTGAGGAGCTCCGTTTACCAGGCAGGGTTCCTCACCCTTAGTGAGAGGGTGAGGAACTGTTTACCAGGCAGGGTTCCTCACCCTTAGTGAGAAGGTGAGGAATTCTGTTTACCAGGCAGGGTTCCTCACCCTTAGTGAGAAAGTGACGAACTCTGTTTATCAGGCAGGGTTCCTCACCCTTAGTGAGAGGGTGAGGAACTGTTTACCAGGCAGGGTTCCTCACCCTTAGTGAGTAGGTGAGGAGCTCCGTTTACCAGGCAGGGTTCCTCACCCTTAGTGAGAGGGTGAGGAACTGTTTACCAGGCAGGGTTCCTCACCCTTAGTGAGTAGGTGAGGAGCTCCGTTTACCAGGCAGGGTTCCTCACCCTTAGTGAGAGGGTGAGGAACTGTTTACCAGGCAGGGTTCCTCACCCTCGGTGAGTAGGTGAGGAGCTCCGTTTACCAGGCAGGGTTCCTCACCCTCGGTGAGTAGGTGAGGAGCTCCGTTTACCAGGCAGGGTTCCTCACCCTTAGTGAGAGGTTGAGGAACTCCGTTTACCAGGCAGGGTTCCTCACCCTTAGTGAGAGGTTGAGGAACTCCCTTTACCAGGCAGGGTTCCTCACCCTTAGTGAGAGGTTGAGGAACTCCCTTTACCAGCCAGGGTTCCTCGCCCTTAGTGAGAGGGTGAGGAACTCCCTTTACCAGCCAGGGTTCCTCACCCTTAGTGAGAGGGTGAGGAACTCCCTTTACCAGCCAGGGTTCCTCACCCTTAGTGAGAGGGTGAGGAACTCCCTTTACCAGCCAGGGTTCCTCACCCTTAGTGAGAGGGTGAGGAACTCCCTTTACCAGGCAGGGTTCCTCGCCCTTAGTGAGAGGTTGAGGAACTCCCTTTACCAGCCAGGGTTCAGAGTTGAGTCGCTGCTGCTCGATATGAGAGAGTTGAGGTGGCTTTAGCACCTGATCAAGAAATCTTCCACTTGCTTTTGGCATGTCACATTTGAATAAAGCCTCAGGGATTCACTGGAAACTTCCTCTGGGTTGTTTTGGGAATACCCAAGACCCTCATGATCCTTTAATAGACCTGCAGGAAGTGTCTGAGCAGAGGAAGGTCTATTGTGTCTCCTAAGACTGGTGCCCCTGTGAGCCGCTCCCACATGAGTTGGCACAAGGTGGATGGAAGATTAACCACATTCTTATTTTGTACAAATTACTTGTATTATCTTATCAGACTTTAGAATTTCTCAGCTAAATATTTCTAACATGTCCAACGACAAATAGAGCACTGGTGGAGCAGAGGATTAAGAAATGTTGCTCATTTTTATTCAAACTCATCATCTTCTCAAGTGATCTGAGTGTAACATACAAACGCTTCCTCAGAGGTGTACTTTTCAGGGATGGGGAAGTAGTGGTTGATGAGTTTGGAGCGGTCCGGCTCCAGCTCGATGGCGGTCCACATCACTGAGTTGAGGTCGGCAAAATTGTGGTTCATGTCGATGCCTTCGTAGCTGTAACGTCCCAAAGCCCAACCTGCCAGCTCCGAGCCCTGTGGATAGAGAGAGTAATAGATGAAGTCATTCCTGAGCTCAGAACACAGCTTTGGACTAAGTGTGGTCCCGGGCACCTTCTTATAGGCCATCTCATATCCATCTGGGTTCATAGAGGGCAGAAGGTGGATGCGAGTCTCTTGGACCAGCCGGACGATCCGCTGGTCTCCTCGTTTGTACTCTCGACACATGTACTGCATCAGGTTGAGAAGCAGCTCGCGACCAAGCACCTCGTTCCCGTGCATCCCTGCAACGTAGCGGAACTCTGGTTCTCCTGCAGGGTGCACCAAAACACTGAGGAGACTGGTGGACCTGACTCCTGGCAAAGATTCTACTATTGTCAATAACAGTTTAAACGCAAGGACAGATAAATATCTTTCATGTTTATTTTCCTTTTTTGTTAAATAACTTTACGTTACATGATATTACATGTAGCAGTGATTCTAAGTGCATTCAAAACTTGTAAAGCATCTGAAGCTTTGGGATTGGTGCTTCCCGTTTGTTCTTCATGCATACATACTGGCAGCTACCTCTGAAATCTCACACATCCTCCTTAAAACTGCTTATGGGGGAGCGTTCAGCTCTGCTCACTGCAACGCTGCTCCCAGAGATGAGTCTCTCCAACTGTAGATCTGAAGGCTCACTGATGTAGTCCGTCAACATTTTTTAAAACGCACACATGGGCGGAGCTCAGGAGGCCAAAGAAAACACACGTGCACCTCAGAGCCAACGGAGAGGAATGAAGACACCTTATGTTTCACACAGCGGCAGACTGACTGTTCATGAGATACGCTGGCAGCCAGAGGTCAGGTCTCCGCTGACCCTTCATCTCTTCAGACCCCCGTGTGAATGCAGAGTAATTATTCCACATGGAAGGGTTTCCTATCGCTTCTACCGCTTGGTAGACCCAAGGTTTACTTAAGGAAATATTTATCAGAGGAAAAAAGCACTTGAATTGAACAATTATCCTTTAAGCCTTTGATTACAATAAGAGTTTGCCAGAAGAACCTGATTCACATCATCCTCTCGGGTATCAACTCCAGTCTTGTGTTATTGCATATTACAATAAAATTAAACCCCTAACTGCCCAAATACATTTACAATTATATATTTAAAATAATAGTAATTTGTTTTTGCTGTCAAGCACAGGCAACCTTGGCTGCATTCAGACTGAAAGCAGTTTGAGACATATTCACGATAGTGAATAAATTGTTAAATAATACAAATACAAAATGAAAATCTGTTCATTTAACTTTGTTGCCAAAATGCTAGAAAAAGAACAGGCTTTTATATTAGAAATAAACAACAGTAATCATCAGATAGATTATAAAATATCACAAAAACATTCCAGAGATAAAACTGGCCTAATAAGAAGAGTAAACGTTTGTTAGGAACCAAAATGATGTGAAATAAATGCGTTTTGGGTTCAAATATGAGTTTGAACCTGCTGAAATCAGGCTGATGAAGCTGTGGTATCGTGAAACACCATCAGGTAAACTGCCTCTCACAGATCAAGCCGGCAAACTCACCCAGCTCGTGTTTTCCCGGGTTGTCTGAGATCTCCATGACGTAGAGCTTCAAACCGGTGTAGCTCTTCCCAATGCTGTAGATGCGGGTGATGTCAGGACATTCCTCATTCACTGATTTCATCAGCTGGGAAAACAACAACAGTGATTACACAAATGTCTTCTTTAACACATCAGGGGTTGACTGTGCTCTTGATCCTTAAAGGAGCACTTGGTGACTTGAACAAAAACGTGTTTTCAGACTTTCTTAGTGTAGGAAGGGTGGAGTGGGTGGAGAAGAGTTCCTGAGTTATCCATGATAAGATCTCCTTTGAAGATAAATGAAGGAATACGGTTTTTTCAACTGCTAAAACTCAAGATGGGTTTTACAAAATCTATCAAACTAAATTTAATTAAACTTCTTTGAACCTTTTACTGAAATCTAGAGCCTTTATTTGTTACTTGGTTGGAAACCAACTGAGAAGAAACATGAAAATGAAGAAATTGTCAAGATAAAAAAGAACACAAACACAACTCCAAACTAGACTGCACTTCACACACATCTCTTCACTTATGTCAGGGTTGTGTGGGTTTATTCAGAGTTCTGGATTATTTATGCAAGTTTGAGCATCTGTTTGTTTCAGGTTTCTGAGTATGAAACCTAAAAGTCTCTCCAAACGGGTCGTTGGAAGTGGCAGCACAGGAAGACGGTGAAGGTGTGATGTTTGTCAGAATGAGACCACAAACACACATACAATTGTCAACACGTTGTAGGTGCTGTCCCAAAAGCATTAACAGGTAGGTCTGTTAACAGTGGACTGGAGTCGAACTCTCTCCTACCTTTCTCATGTCATTATAGTTGTGGTGGCTGAAGTTCAGTTTGTCTTCGGAGCCCGTTGGCTCCGCCTGCCATTCGTAGACGGCATTAGGATCTGTGAAGTGGGAAAGCTGAATGTCATGGGTCTGAAAATGCGGAAGACGGCTTGGAGCAGTGGGATTCCCGTACCTGGAAGTGCACAGCCCAACACCTCGGCCCTGAGGCAGATGTCTCCCTCCGTCCCGTTCTGGTACCACGTCTGCGGGTTGATCCGGATGTAACGAGCCACCGTGGACGTGTTGAACAGGGAGAGGACGGGAGTCTCTGCATCCTGGTTTCCTTCAAATACCTGCAGCACAAGCAGCTGAAGTCAGTACTGGAAAACCTGAAGACTCCAAGAAAATTCAAATTAAATTATCTGTGCCACAGTTTGTTTGTCTGCAGAAAAGTCTGACACAATCATCTAAGTTAAGATATTAGACTTTAGTCGGAGCTGCGTTGTTCTGCTGCTCCTTGTTGGCAAATTATTTAACAAATGAAGACATTATTGTTTATTAAATCCACTATTTATTTCACCATAGGTGGAGAAACGGCTGAAAATTTAATAGTGTTGAAAATTAAACAACTCATTATGCAGACAGCTATTTTCAGAGGGACAAACGACTGAAGTCACCAAGTGAAAACAAACTATAAATCAAATGGAAAATGAGCCACACCAAACCAGTTCATTTACAGATAAGTCATTAGTCAAAGTTACACAAAATCCCCTAATGATTCATTCATTTATACCTAAATTATTAGGCATAGACAACTTTAGATTTATGAAAAACAAATATGATCTCACCATTAGTGGAAATGATAAAGCAAACTACTTACTGACACCCAATTCATGAAGATTCATGAAGTCAGTAAGAAGTCTGCAGGTCATCCAACTATGATGAGTGGGGAGAACCACAGGCTTTCCCATTTTCTTTTACATTACAGCATGAAATTACATAACAAAAATATTCTGCATTAGGTCAGTGAGGTAACAGAAATGTTATCACCAGCTTGAGAGACAAAGACGAGACATTGTGACGAGGATGTTAGAACAATCGTCCGGGTCAGATGGTAAAATGTCGAGCTTGAAAGAAACGTGGGAAAAAAGGTGAGTCAGGAATTCACTCACAGCCTCCTTGCTCCCGTTCATACATGGCTTCCAGACCAGTGTGTCGTTACTGAACTGCACCTTGTAGGTGTGCACCATGTCCCAGCTGTGGGCGAAGAACACACACATTTCTAATGAACATCACTTCACCTGTGACACCCTGAAAGCCACTGCAGAGGAGGTCAAAGTTAAGAAACGCACCATATTTGACCATTTTATTGATTTAATCTAGGTTGTCACAGAGGAAACGAGAAGAATCAAATATTGGGATGATGCGTCTTAAAACGATGCGGTACACAGTAAACTGAACTTTTGTTCCTGTTACTTGAAAGTGTTTATAATCACTTGGACAAAGCCTGTCTTGGACTGCTCACAGGTTTTGCACACCGGTACCGACCTCCAGATGGAGTTGCGTCCCTGCAGGATGACGCCGGTGAAACGGGTGAGCCGCTGGGCGTCTACCTGCAGCCACTGCTTTTCGTCTCGGTACTGAGCGCACCATGCCCCATCATAGATGTCTCCGTCCTCTATTCCAGACTGAAACAGACACACAGGAGGCAAACAAATGAAATTTGCAATGACAGCACTGCTCTGTGGGTACAGAGGAACAGATGACATGAATGTTTCTGGCGCTCGGTTCTCAGCACTTTTACCTGGATGTTGAGTCGGCCGCGGTGCGGCCCGAGACCTCTGCGCTTGTACGATGAAGCCCTCAGCTGAGCGTTTTTCACTCTCAGTGATTCCAGGCCCAGTGGAGGACATTCTGACAGAGTCAAAGGTCTTTATCCGTCATTTCAACGTTACGTTTACATTCAGATCATCATTCACGTCAAAGTTTCCAGGAGAAGACTAATATCATTAAGACTGTTCATTCTTCAGTCATTTAAAACTGGTTTCAGGACACAATAAAAGAAAAGAAATCATAAGGTCCTTACCTAGACTTAACACTACTTTGTACATAAAATCATCTCTCCTTTTGTACTTTACACAAACTAACCAGAAATGCAGAAGCAGTGTTTGGAAAAGTGTGATGAGAATAACTGGTGTGTGTCAACCAGGCGCTGCCAATCCAATACATTTCAATAAAAGATCAACCGCAAGTGTGAACGCCTCTGTAAAAGCAGATGTTTTGGAAGTTTAGAGCATTTAAGTATATGTCATCACAGAGCCACAGAGGAAAGACATCAGCAATGATCTTAGAGTAGCAATCATTGCTGCCCAGGATTTCAAGTCGCTTCCAAAGAAAGAAATAATGCAGAAAACAAATATTGCTGATAAAAATGGTCCTAAAAGCTGACAAATCCTGGAGTCTACTTAGTTTTTCTTGCTTTTTTAGTCTTTGTTCAATAAATAATGACATGTTTCACATGTTAAATGTTGCTCATCTTTTTTTAAGTCCAACATTTGTTAAAGTATTTGTTCTTAAGTTAGGTGTGCACATGATTTAATCTTAAAAACTATTCAGTTCACTTGGTTACTCTATAAGAACATGGTTTAATGTGTGCAGGGCAGATTATACCGCTTGCATGCAAACACTGACGCCTCCAGAGATCAGTGAAAATTCCAGAGGTGCGAGAAAAACCCAGAAAGGATCCTCATTGTTACGTCTTGAAGTATTGTATTGTTATAATGCAGATTAATTATACGAAACCAAAGAGGATTTTTCACTATTTCTCAGTGTGACAAATGAAAGATGATAGAATCAGAATAAGACAGAAGAATAAATGAGCGCAGAAACAGTTGCACAGCAGTCTATGAATATTGATGAGTCATTTAAAGGGAGCAAATATCTCTTCTAGACAAGCTTTGAGGGAAAGAAAAACTTAAAGTGAGTGAAAATTTTTACCTCAAGATCGTTTTAAATGAATTTTGTTTTTACTAAAGTTTTGAAACCTTAAATTAGGTGCACAGCTGAGCCTTAGATCTGTTGAGCAGCTGTCGTAGTTTCTTGAAACCATCCAGCACCGTCTGCTGGCATTTTGGAGTCCAAGACAGACTCTCGTTGTCTGCAGGGTTCAGCTTGGCCTCTTCCTGTCAGGAAGCTTTTCTGGCTGCTAAAGAGCGTCAGGCCAAGGCACAGAGGCAGCATAAACGAATGCTAAAAGACGGTGGCACTTGCTGTAAAAACCCTTTCCCCATCTGGCCTTGTAGTCCGGCAGGAACTCTCTTCAGTTATTGGTGACTCAGAATATCTCTGTGGTGCTGCTTTTCTCAGAAAATTCTCCTAAACCCCCAAAGTTTATCCTGAATCTACTAAAGCTGAGGCAAAGAGAACTAGTAAAGTGACAAGATTGTCCAAAAGGCGATGATGTTTGGGTAACGCGACAATAAAACTCAGCTGATTGACTGGATAAACAGACAATTTTACAAGGAGACAAAATAAATCAAAAGGTAATATACGATTCTTTTCTGATGATTGTCGTGTCCTTCTGATTATTTTTGTTTGGTATAAAATATTCTTTAAAGATTCATGTTTTCTAACGGTATTGTTTAGTCTACATTCAAAGGGAACTGGATTAATGACTTCTGGTCCACGTAATCTTTCGTCGGTGCAAACTTCATCTTCCCATATCGCATCTTTTTCTCCTTTGATCCGTTCTCTACACCCGTTTTGTCCCGTTATGGACCACGTGGCTGGTGGAGCATATCCCAGCTCCAACACCCCGGACAGATCATGAGTTTAGAACAAATCAGACTGTGGTCTGGGACTACTAGTTAAAGTGTCGGTTAAACCGAATCTAATGCATTCACCACCATCTGGTTTATCTTAAACCCCCTGAAAATCAAAGTATAATGAGTAAGGTTCAGCTGGAGCCATAAAGTTCTTTAGTAACACTCTCCAACCAAACACCCGTCCCTCCAAACGTCAGACCAGATCGTGATGTTTGTGGTGTCTTTATTTACTACATTTCTGCCACTAGATTTGAAGTGTCCTGCTTCTAACATGTAGCACAACACCCGGTACATTACTGTTAATCCCATTCCAGCAGCGCCGACAGGCCCGAATGGATTTTAATGAGCATCAGCTCTGATACGACGTGACAAGCTGCTTACTAAGCAGTTATGTCTGGCCAGGACCTGACAAGACAGTCTTTGACCTTCCTCACTATGCACACACATGAAAACAAAGACACTCTACAAACACTTGCAGTGCAGCACGCACGCACGCACGCACGCACGCACGCACGCACGCACGCACGCACGCGCGCACGCACGCACGCACGCACATTTCTCAGAGCTCACTGGAGCTCTGCTACTCTTTGTTCCCACTCGAGCAGCACTCGTCTCAGATGTAATTTCCATAGCAACACTTGAGATGAGGATGTTTGGACAGGTTTGTCCAGAATTAATATAAAGTCACATCACTTATCATCATACGTTAGCACTAAACAAAGCTAAAATAGCCAGCTGTGATTGAGTTTATGACGAGGAGGCAGTTTGACAGGGTGACACCAACAGCATCCACACTAGAGCTTCTTTATATCTATAAAATGTTACTGAGCTGTTATTTTTCAGAGGATTAGAGGATCACACTCGGGATAAAACATTAAAGCAGCATCATAAACTAATGTGATCACAAAGGAAAACAGGAAATTACCACAATTTCTTTAACACATACATGATGTGTTGCAGGAAGAGGAAATAATGCTGTCAGTCTTTTTATTTATAGATTATAGGAGCTTTCTTTGTATGAGCCAGTGCTACTAAAAAGCTACTTAAAAGTGCAGGTGAGACTGATACCACCTGTATATCTGTCACTGGTGGACAGATATACAGGTGGTGTTAGTCAGTATGTCAGCGCTGACGTGAGTGTAGCAAAAGTTAGTCAGAGAAATGAGCCTTTTTGTGCTGATTAAGCAAATAGCTTATTTACTGTTTTTATATGAGGGTTCACCTGCAGTTCAGTGTCCCAAAAACTTTAATTTTTCATCGAAACATTTCATTAATGTTTCATTTATTTGAGAAATAAAAACCTTAATACAAAGTAAATGGTTCAGAAAATAGACCCACCTGGTGGTAAATAACATATTTGACACTAAAATCCAGCCCTCGTCTAATTTACGGATTAATCCCAATACATACGTGGGATCGTTACGGTGGGTGGCGGCCGGCTCCGGGGGTTTATGACCTGGGCTTTTGCTTGCTTGGCCTTCGGCTTCTTGGTGGTGACTTTGGGTTTCTTCGGGACAGTTTTGGGCTTCTTTGCTACTTGAATGCTCCTTGTGGACCTTCTGGCTATGAAAAGGTAAAACATTTTTATTCACAGTAAAACAAGCCTGACTAACAACATTCACCAGTTTAACAAGACCATGCAAATCTGTAGCGTCATTCTGCAGTTTTGCTTTAAAGAAACCATATAACGCTCATTTGCATCACTGGCTATAATCAATATGTAATAAATAATTATTAATATTATCATTTAATAATTAGTATTTAGAAAAAGGTCATATTCACTGAATCAAGGTTTTCCCTGTTTCCAGCCACTAATGTGTCCAAAACTCAGCCAATCTCATTTTTGTTCTTCTGGTCTAATTCATCACAAAGCCTGTCCGTTTTTATCAGAACCAAACAGCCAAATCTCATTGTACACAGGGGTGAATGTAAAACGACCTTCCCCCAATCCTCTGGACAATGACCACCGTATGCAAGCACGGTTCCTTATTTACGCATCTCAAACACTTTGAAGAACACCAACACTTATTTGAGCTTGAAGTTGTCAAGCAGATTCTACATCAGTGACTCACTAAACAACAAAACACAATAAACTGGGATGGATCTCTTCCCAGAACATCATCGCTGAGTTGTAGAAGGTAGATGGACCCAGATGTCAAAGTGAAAAACAGAAAGCACATTGACATTTAAAGTTTTGGTTATATTGTTGAAAAAGGAGGTTTGTTCATTCTCATTTTCAACTTTGCATCTTACAAACACCATAAAATGTGCGGCTCACATCACATCTTAATTCTGTGGAAACCCTAATAGGACATGAAAACACGGAACAAAATAGAAAATTGTAAACCTATTTGAGCAATTTCAAATAAATTAGAGATTAATAGTCTTTAATTATGGAGCAGAAGTTAAGAACATGAACTTGATGTGCACTCACCTAGCTCCAGAGGACTCTTGTCTACATCTTCTGTCTGAGACGGTGTTTTCTCCGCAGTTTCATCTGCATCTTCAGCCAGCCGTTCAGTAGTTTTGATGGTTTTAGTTGTCGACTTACTAAAACTGGTTCTTAATCCTGTGGTAGGTACCTCTGTGGCGTTGGGTTTCCCTGCAGAGAAAGGGCTCCTAATTGTGGAAGAGGCTGCATCTGGTACAACAGTGAGTCTCACAATGCTCTTGTCTGCAGAGAGGCTGCTAGAAACGAGGGCAAAGAAGCCATAATGTGAAAATAAAAGCACAGTAAGACGGAGAGGTCCTGCCATGGTAGCTCTCCTCTGCAGAAACTTCTCAAACACTGAACACTCATTCAACTCTCCTGATCTGCTGGTCTGTCAAGTTCCCCTCAGTGCAAACTGCTTCCTTTCACGTGAGCTAAAAACGCTGAGGGAAGGTTGTGGGATTGTGATATTCTGCAAGGAAAATCAAGGTGGACTGGAAGAAGCAAAGCAGAAATCTGAACCAGTTGTACCTGCCGTAGTTGAACCACTGCAGAGCTGCCATGAAAGAGTTGAATTTGGTTTAAATAAAAATGGATTCCAAAATGCCTCTCTATGATAAATATTTCCAAGTTTATCTCTTAATGTCTCTTTCATTTTGTTGGCAACTCAAATAACTGAGCTGAGAAAAAAAAAGAATAAAACTGGGATGTTTATCTTTCATGAAAACAATCATTATGGAAATCCTACACAAGAGCTGGGATACTAAAACTTTCTCTAAACAATACCTGAAATTAAACGCAACTGTACTTTTACAAGCAGGGCACTCCATAAACCAAAATGATGTTATACTCTCTACCACCACAGTCCTGCGTGCTGTTAACTGGATGTTAATTTAGGCTTTTATTTTGAAGGTTTTGCGAGCGTGCTGCAGTCAAACTTGACCCTCTTTTCTGCAGAGCTGCTGCATGAAGAACCAAAATGTTTAGTTAGGGATTAAAATTCCACAAACAACTCATCTGTAAAGCAAACGCTGTAGTTTTCTAGCACACAGAGGAAGTGGCTAAATGGAAATAAATGAATTAATTAACAAATGACCTTCAGAAAACCAGGTATTTAATTTTGGTTTATAGCAATATCTAGTGTCCCAAAACAAAAAAAGTTGTAATACTTACCTCCAGTTCTGTATGTAATTTGTTTGCACATCAACACATTTCATTATTCTGGTTAAATAGTTTTAATGACACAGAAGAAATATTACAGGGATCATTTTCTGTCCAGTAAGTTGGATTTGCATGAAATTTGGGAGAAGTTTCCTCAATCATCAAAATTCTGAATGAATACAAGAATATAAAACAAAAACAAGCAGAAAGATTTCTGAAAGGTTTCCACAACATGACCCTGCTGAAGTTCCAGGCAGCTTTAAACAAAACAGAATTTTCTGGCTGCAAAATTTAAAAAAAACTTTGAAAAACCGAATACTTTAAGGAGAAAGTGAGGCCTCCCAGTCTGGCTGCTACTGAATAAACACCGACACACGACCAGACTATTTAACCAGTTGTTATTATGAAAAAAAAACCTACTAAAAAAAACATATTTACAAAAAAGAAAAAGTGGAATTTTCAAAACTTCTCGTCATCCCAAACTTGGAACGACTTTCCTCCTTTTGAGGCTGAAATAGAAAAGTTATCAAAAGTCTTTCAATCTTAAGTGTTGAACAGCAGAACCTGATTTACTCAAACATCAAACTGAAAACTACAGAAGAAAAATTCAAAGGCCGAAAAAAAGAAATTATTAAAAATTATAAAAAAAAAAAAAAAAAAGATTTTTGCACAAGAAAAGAGTTCTGCCAGTTGACTTAAACGAGACTCTGCTGCACAATCACCCCAAACGGTCAAAAGCTGCCAAGCTGGTTGCTTTTACTGACACAAAAACCTGAACATGCTGGACTTTTTGAAGTCCACGCTGCTGTGTGAAACTGATGTTCCTGTTCACTGAAGCCTTTAAGTCCGGCGGAGGGACTTGGAGAAATTCATGAAGCTGGTAGAAGAACGAAAACAAAAACTGGAGTAATGTCCAGACAGGCGGAGGAGCTGCTGAGTGACAACGTCCAGTCTCCTTTTTAAGGTTTCCAGAGCTTCAGAAGGCCGTCCTCACTGTACGTGCCAATGAGGTTCTGGTGGGGGTGGTGGGCGATGCCAATCACATCCTTCTCGTGAACCTGGAGACGGGACAAGTAGAGTGTGAGCAACATGAAGCTTGAAAACGTAATCCTAACGGTAAGACAAGACACATCTCCTCCGTACGCCTGAAAACACTTTCAGGCGTTTCCAGAATTATGGCGTGCAGCTGGGTGCAGCAACGTACCGTCAGTGTTCTCTCCAGTTTGCCCGTGACTGTGCTGAAGCAGTAGAGCACAAAGTCCTCACCCACACAGTAGATCCACTCGCCACGGGGGGACAGAGTGCAGCACACAAAGTCACCACCTTCTCTTTTACCTGAGCTGAAACTCCTCACGATCTGCATGAGTGGATTCAGACACAAAACTCAGATAAGTGAAGAGGGAAGCATACGACTTCAAATACAGAAAGTGCTCCATCTTCACTGCTCAAACGTTGGAAACGTGGAAAAGTATCTGTCCGACTGACCTGTCCCTGCATGTTCATGATGACCACTGTGTTGGAGCGGTTGCACACCACGAAGTGCTCCGGGTTCTTGGGCAGCAGGATGACGTTGTTGACTGTGATGTCTGTGCCGGCGGACGTTCCTAGAGGTTTGAAGGTGCTGGTGCACTCGGTGGTCTTCACGTTCCACACCTACAAGCAGGTTGAGCGCCACGGTTGTTGGTTTTTTTTTTTAATCCTATGTTAACACGTACAATCATTTAAAGTTATACATTTAGCTTTGCTCTTACCTTGACTGTACCGTCAGAGGAAGCGCTGATGATGTGATGGCCGTCGGGAGTGAAAGTGACCTCGTTGACAAACGAGCTGTGACCTCGGAACTCCTTTAAAGATTTCCCTGATTTAAGTCCATGGATTCTTGTGGAAAAAAACAGGAACAATGTTGGCAAACATTGGAAAAAAAATAAAATAAATTGGATTTTCAGTGAAGACGAGCATTTCCTATACAACCAGACCTCTGATCAGCTACATCTATAATTTTTGCAGCATTAGAAAAGCAGGCTGAATGTGTTCGTTGGGGCATGACGGTACCTGATGGTCTGGTCGAAAGAGGCGCTGAGCAGCTGGCTGCTGTCTTTGCAGAAGGTTACACAAGTTACTCCTTTGCTGTGAGCCCGTTCAAACCTCCTAAGACACTGACCACTCTGGATCTTCCACACCTACAGGCACATATAAACTGGGTTCAATGCACGTTTAAGTCTTATTGTGAAAATCAGAAATAGTTTTAAAACACCTGATATTTTCAAGCCCTGTTTTACGCGAGGAAAAAAAAAAAAAAAAAAAAAAAAGACACATTATAGTCTTTAACCTCCAAAGACTTGGTGCAATTTTGTTTGTTTGTTTGGGCACGTTAAAAAATTAAATATGATGACATAGACAAAACATGTGGCGTCCACATGTGTGTACGCCGGGTCTCTGGAGGTTAAGACAAACATATAAAATGATACGCACAGCTCAAGTTGATGCCCAAGCATGCTGTATGTGCTGTGTAATCAAACACACAAGGACAAAGGAGCCGCACACGTTACCTTGATCTTTCCATCCTGGGCTCCGGTGGCCAACATCTCTGTGTCCCGACTGAAGCACATGCACAACACTGCATCATCCATCATCATGAAGTTATCTTGAGCCTGATACTTCAGATCCTGTACAACAACATCCAGAAGAAAATTAACTCAAATTAAAGCCGATAAAAGACCATTCAAATAACAGCGTTGTGTTCAATCAGAAAGAACATCTTCCCTTTGTCTCAACTACCTTTCTGATTTTGCCAGTGGTGAAGTTCCACACTTCAATGAAGCCGTCCACCGAGCCCGTGACCAGATACTGGCCGTCAGGGGAGAATCGGGAACACTCCACGTGAGATTTCTGTCCAAACTGTGCAAAGACGAGCAAGTCACGTCACAACACTTCAAATGTTCGCCACAACTCCTCAGTTACGTAAAATGAAGAAGAAGAAAAAAAAGACAGCAAGTTTTTTCTGAACAAGCTGTCTGAAGCAGTGAGGTGGAAACCGAATGCTTTCCAGCATCCTCATTCTAAGACAGCGGGGGTACCTTGATGTGTCTGGTGAGCTGGGTGGGGAAGCGCTCGTCCTCCACGTCTTTGACAGCAGCTTTACCCCTGAACAAGTCAATGGTCATACCAGGAGGAAGGAGTCCCTGATGCTGCTGCCATTTCAGAGCCTGAAAGAGGAAAAAGTTTGACTTTATCTGGAACACCGCTCAAGCGTTCAAGCTTCCCTACCGTGATTTATGATAAATACATGTGCAGTTATAGTAAAGGGGCATTTTATGGGACATAACTGTAGAAACTTATCTGAAAGGCTTATGCATATAATATATCAAACACGCATGAGACCTCTTCTGCCTTTTTATTTAAATTCTGGGTGACAGTGGATGATGTGAGCCAAGACATTGTGCTGTACCTGCCATATCACTTTTATTTTGCCAATCTTATGACTTTAAGAAGTCACGTTAAACCCTTTCTTCCCAAGAACACAAAAATCCAAAGTATTCCCAAAACACGAGGTTTCACTAAAGATGCGGCCGGCTACATTTCCTGCTGGTTTTCTTGTTCTTCATTTTTACTGACACATTTAAGAGCCTCAAAAGCTCCTCTTTACACCAACAGTCTTTAAATAATCTCTAGATAACTTCCCAAACAAAAAACATAATCAGGAGACATGCAGCAAGTCAACAAATGAAGAAAAGAGAGAGAGAGACAAAAAGGTTTTGTCCTTTTCTCTCCACGGTGTCAATCAATTGTGAGTGTTGAAAAAAGAATCTAGATTCTTTTTACAATCAGTTTGTCCAACATGTGTATCACATTAATAGCTGTATTTATTGGTTTACAAGTCACGTACCTGTCCCAGCAGAGCCATAAGACGAGAGGGAGGCACCACGCTGACTTCTCCTGCCAAAGCCTGAGCGATGGCGGCCCGACGCTTCTCCTTACTGCTGCCGTCTGGGTACGCCTGCCAGCGATTTCACCGATATACATTTCAAGGGTAAGAAGCTATACTCTACATTTACTCAGTACTGCATAAAACTTCCATATGACATACTTTTTGAAATATTTACAGTTTATATCCTGGATTTATGCCACTATGGAACCAAACTGCTAAAAAAAAAGTCTTATTTTTATAATGCAAGAAAACTGACACAGTGGATTATGTAGCAAAGTCACTTATGACTCATGCTCTGCAGGTCCGTATACAGCTCTCCTGTGATATAACTTTGGGGTCCTTCAATAGTCTTTGGGTCTTCCAGGGGTCTTAATGAGTCAGTATAAAAATGTCCCAACCATGATGCCAACAGGAGACTACAAAGATGAACAAAAATGACGTCTCGCAGCACATGTGGTTTGGACTCACCTCTCTGGGATCAAAGTAGGAGCGAGCCAGCAGGTTTTCCAGGTGGATGTATCTCTCTGGCTGGGTCTGTTTCAGCATAATCATGGGATCGGTCTGTCTGAGGAGTGAACGGGCTGCACCCAGCTCTCTCAGCTCAATCAGCTCTAAGACAACCTGGTCAGGAAACAAAACAGAAACTTTGATAAAGGGAAAAAATCTCTTTACACTTGCCCCAAGGCTTTCCCTTCATAAATAACTGGGCTGGAGTAAAAATGCTCAGTCAAAAATTGTGTGCCAAAAAAAAACAACAACTGCAACACTTCAAGATTAACTTGTAAATTAAAAGCAATGAACAGACTTTGGACTGCATTTGAAATGAGCAGTTTAAGTCTATTAGGAGTGTGCTACAACACACAGTTTATCCCAGGCTCACCTGTTCATAAAGGTCTATCAAGGTCTTATCAGGCAGTTTGAGGGATTGGATGGCCTGCAGGACGGTGTCCCAGTGGCCACTGTTGATGTCTGCCACAAAGCTCTCTATACTGTCCACTGTGTTCAGAGAAACCGTGGTCTCCTCTTGCAGTGTGGCCAGAGTCCGGTGAAGATTGTTTTCCTTCAAGTATTGCATAATCAGACGAACCACGCTGTTGAAAAACACAAAAGTCACACGTAATTTACATGAAAACGCCAAGAGAGCATGACTGTTTAGATTATAAATGTGGAGTAACAAGTTAATGTCTGAAATTTTAAATATTAACCACTTAGCAGTTGGGAAACAAAAACTCATCAGTTTCTGATCTTTCCTGATGATTTGGCCGATCTGACCCGAGTCCCTTTGTGTGACTTTTAGTGTTGAATTAAGTTTTATCACCTTTTTTTTTTTTTTTAAAGCTTGCAGGTTATACAAACTGCCATCTTTGAGTATTATGTTCTCATAGTGAAAAAATCCATATTGTAGAAAGACAACATGACTGCATCAGCATGACACACACACACACACACACACACACACACACACACACACACACACACACACACACACACACACACACACACACACACACACACGTTATAGTCATGACATCTAGCGACCTGACACATATGCTGCAGGTATATTACACTTATAACGACAATGGGATAAACCTCAACTACAAAATAACATGATTTGTTGCTCTTTTTTAGGCTGTAAACGCAGCATCGCGTGTGGCCGACACATGTGCAGATGTTCCCAGTAGCCGGGTCATAATTAATTTGGCGGTGTGGTTAATCAGCTCGGGAGGTTTTGGCTGTGTCTGTTTACATTTCTGCAGGTCCGAGAACCAGCGAGCATCGTTAGTTGTCGTTAACTTTAGCTTCGGAACACCGGTTACTGCGATTAAACAAGATGAATGAATAACTGTGATGGATGACTCCATATTTGAAACAACACGATTGTTTGTAAAACAACAGCATCGACTACAAAAGATAAAAAGTAGGACGATGTTTGACGGAGCCACAAAATAGAAATTATCTTGTTAGCTTTGTGCGCTAGCGCGAGTAGCCTGCTCGGGATGAGCAGGCCTCGCCGATGATATCGTCATTAAATGTTGAATTGCTAACAAGGAATTTATTAAAAAAATAACTATATCTTACTAATAATCTAATGGACTACTTACTCTGCGGATTCCACCTCTAGAGACATGATTATTTATTTAAAATAAGCAGCTAGTAGACACTTCTGCAGGACTGGCAAGTAACGTACAGCAGAGAGGCGGAAGTCCTGAGACGAGCCAAATACTTTCAAAATAAAAGTCGCGTGAACTCATCGAGAAGTAATCTAAGGAGTGTAAACAAATCACAAGACGAACACTTCATTATGAGATTACTTTTGTCCTCGTTGCTTCAAGTTATTATTTTATCGCAGTATTAACAACTAAAACGTTCTAAACAGAAAATGAACAAAGTTAAAAAAAACATAACTAAGCTTAAAAAAAATTAATACTTATCGAGTTTTAATGCAACATATATACGCTTGAAAGGCGTTTTTGTTGTTGGTTTAAATGTTAAAGTTTAATTTCAGATAAAGTAGGTAAGTAAGGGTCTTTCTTTACCCTCAATAACATTTAAGCACTTCAATTGCTAATATCACAAGTATCATATATTTATATTATTTCACTCAGAAGAATCAATTTACTTGCATTTTAAGTTAACTTACTTGCCCATACATTCAACATCCACAATAATAATTCTTTATATGGTCAGTGTATATCAGACTTGTTATCCTGTTTTCATTTTTAAGGGTATTGCAAAACCCCCAGAAAGAGCACTAAGGTTGTTTTTTTTTGTCCTGGAAGAAATGTGTTTACTGATTCTTTATATAAAGTCAAAGCACAGGTAGAATTTTTGTCAGCAGAAACCCTTGTAACCCTTGTATATGTCGAGCCTGTCGCTTTCAATACTATTGACATGTGCACAGCCACCCTCTTTTTCTTTGACGTTCTTTCCGCAAATTGATCAACAGGGGGAGCTGTCTTCACAGTTTTGACTCATGTCCCCATACTTAACTGCCAATGAAGGTCTTTCAAGGTTATGATGGTCCACAGTGCAGCAGCACTTCAGTCTGCAGGGTTTGATTGTTTTGGGCAGTCGTGACATAATCCCACCGTGAGCCCCATACACACTGGAAATGAATTTGGCAACAAAACACAGCAGATCCTGTTTGCTTTTGTTTGTCTTTGCAGATAGACAAATATATTTGGAAGTGATGAGGAGCAGCTGAAAGGAATGGGAGGGGGGAGAGCAGGGTTTTACACAATACCATAACCCCATAGTCTCTCTGAATATATTAACACGGAAGCAGAAGAAAGACGTCAATACATTTTTGTTGTTCTCTGGCATGCAGAGCAGAAGCTGTTGAGAGAATGGTTTCCAATGAGGTGCTGTAGATGACACCACTCTGAAAGAGTGACAGGAGCACAAAAGGCTGCAATGCAATCATTTCATCCTTTCTAAGGAAAACAAGGGGAGATTCTACATTTGTGTGAGCTACCAGGTTTGTGTTATATCTCTCCAGAATAACAAACATGGCTTTTCTTCATGGTCCTTCATGAATAAACAAACAAAAAAATCGATTAGAGCCAAAATGACATTATCTGTCTGTTGCAAAAACTCGTATTCGTGACTCTCATCATGTCTTGTTTTCATGCCAAGAAGACAAAGGAGGGTACTTCAAGACAGAATTGCCACATTTTAACATCCACAAGTCAAACTGTCTTGGTGTAAATATATAGCATTTATTATAAATCACATTGTGCAAAAAATGTCGGTTTTGCTTTCCTGGAACAATGTTCAGATTCCATTTTTAGCGTTCTCATGGAAACAATTTGAAATGCTAAGCTGAAATGAGTATTTGGCCACATTGAAGACTCACATCTCTCAAAACAACAAATCAAAGCATGGGATCTTCTTAAAGAGATGAATAGATGAATGAATCAATAGATGACAACACTGCAGAGCCAGGCAGCTGGAGAGAAGGATGAGGCTGGGAAAGAATTGGAAGAAAAAGAGCATCAAGGGATCGACGCAGGGTTGGAACTTTTGTGACAGGCCATTTTTCCAGCCTGGGAAAAGGACTGTCAAATGTGGATTTGATTGAAACTCCTTTCTGAAGCTGACATCAGACAGCTTTCTTTCTTTCTGACTTTTTATGCCATTCTGGATTTGCCCAAACACTCCAAATGGGTACTTTATTATAATAATTTTCATATTTTTACTTTGCTTCTGTGTTTCTGTTTTTAGTGTGTGGTTTGAGAAATAGAAGCACAATTTTAGAAACCCTAAAATTGCCAGCTATTACAGATAACCATGGGGAAATGGGAATGCTTGCTGTATGCCATAGCCCAGATTCAGTTGCATTTATTTTTAATGAGGGATAAAAACAGATAAGAATGAGTAAATCATAACAGTAAATCTCTGCAATGTCTTGTCAGAGAAAGAGGGGATTACAACTACAGTGCTGTTAGAGGAGGATACAATAACTTTTAAGAGATTGATACAGGGACATATTTGGACATATGCTGCTTTTGACTTGAGTTCATACAACGTTACAGGTTGAGAATAAGAAACAGTGTCTGTTATACATGGAATCAGATAGTAAACCACACATTTGTAAACCAGCCCGCAGAGGACGAATATTGTTTTCATTCTGTTTACACTGATTAGACAGTATTAGGTCTGCTGAATGTAACTTACATTTTACATTGAATGTAAGAATGTAACTTACATTTTACATTGAATGTAAGAATGTAACTTACATCAACCACTAAAACAATTCCGTTCCAGCTACTCATCTGTGGACTACTAAAGGTGGAATCCCTCAAGGCTTTCTAATTGACACTCTACTATTTTCTTTGTACATGCTGCCCCTTGATCTGAAAATGTAATGTCTCATATCACTCTTACTTTTGTTTAAAGGCAGAATTTAATGCGCCATGGTGATGTCAAAGCTTGGAAAGTGACACCCTCCTCCCCCTCATTTAAAACAAGATTATGTTCTTTTTTTCCAAATTGACACAATATCCCAAAGTCTTTGTGAAATGTCTGTGATATGCTACATGTAGTTACTAGACCAGAGAGATGCAATATAAATCTACCCTTTCTAATGATGTCTTTCATTTTCTGTTCATAGCATTTGGTTTCAAGGAGCAGAGTCAACCACTCATCTCTACTCCACTTCCTCCTACACAACGTGTCGATTTTGAAAATGGTGCTGCTTTCTGATGCGTTTCCATGGTCTTGCAAAAGCAGCATGATTTGAGGGTGGTTGGAGATAAAGATAGGGAAACTGGATAAATATATTTTGATTTTGGTCGGCCATATCACCAGGGTTGGATTTTAGTGTTCATATTCATTTGTAGCACATTAATTCCTGCTCTCAGCACATATAAATGTTTATTAATACATTTAAGGGTAAAAGAAAACTGGTCCTTGAGTACCCCTGCCCTGTGTGTCTTAGATGTTTCCCTCTTGCAACATACCTGATTCCAATTAATGGTCATCATCAGCTTGTCCCCAAGGGCTGCACAAGTCTGTTGTCCATCAGGGAGTGTGGAACCAGGAAAACATCTAAAACATGCAGGGCAGGAGTACTGGAGGACCGGAGTTGAGAAGCGCTGGTCTAAGAGCTATAAAGATGCACTTAAATATAGTATATATCCTCATATCATGGATAGTAATATAAATCTCTCTGTAGTTCATCAAGTCAAGATATATTATATTTTTGATATGATTTTTCAATAAAGGTCATTTAACTATTTGAGTTTATAAAGTTCATGAAGGCAATCATCATGTATTCATTTTTCATCCATTTAACATTTAAATAAAACTCTTTTAATGTATGTTATGATACAATTTGGTCAAGATGATTTAAAATTGAGAAGAAATCAATCATTGCAAAAGAAAAGTC
Source organism: Xenentodon cancila (assembly GCA_014839995.1). Lineage (NCBI taxonomy): Eukaryota > Metazoa > Chordata > Actinopteri > Beloniformes > Belonidae > Xenentodon > Xenentodon cancila. The sequence goes on from CM026205.1 coordinate 3,974,945, forward strand.
CAATTTTGTGTATTGTTAGAAGCTCTCCTTCAGCATATAAACCTTTAATCTACATGTGATTTATTTTTTCACAGCTAGTAAGAAACACAAATGTAAAAAAAACAAAAAACAAAAAAAACACACACATATATATATATATATATGTGTGTGTGTGTGTGTGTGTGTGTGTGTGTGTGTGTGTATATTTTGCAGTCAAGCCAACAAGAAACAGCTTGAAGAGAAAAGAAAAGAGAAGAAAAAGTTCACATTGGTTTTTGTAACAAACTGAAACTATACTGTATCTTGTTTTTTTGTGAAGGCAAACATATACAGCCCACACTAATACTTTATCATCTTCTGTATCATGATTTTGTAATGTGAACATGGACAGAGTATGCAAGCTTAAATTGCATGTGTTTTTTTATACTCTGGTTCTTCCAGTGACCAAGCAGAGCACATCTCAAACTGAAAGTCTGCAAAGCAAAATAAAATACTACTCTTAAGCAAATGACAGAAGCCCATTGCTTTGTTTGGTTTTGTTTATGTCTCATTTAGAGCTTTACCCTTAAGTGTACCTGGTGGAAAAACACAATGAGCAAGAATCCATTAATTTGCTGCTCAGGAGCATCTTGCAGCTCCTTGCTAATGGCATATTTCTGCACCAGTCAGCCCTTGAGTCAGGAGTGGAGGTGGGAGGTGGGAGGTGGGAGGTGGGAGTGTGTTTGTGAGTGTAAATGAGAAGTATACCATAGGGGGAAGTGGTGGAGTTATTGGAGGGCAGTTATTGTCCAAATCTTGATGGATCTTCCTTCTGTAGGCTCTTTGTCACTGGAGTACCATCTTCCATACTATTGACATGTCTATTAATCTCAATGGATCCATTAGAAAACCAAAGGGGGGTAACTAAGAAACCTTTATTGATAGTTTCAATCTCTTTGACATGAAACAGGAAATACGAATATTTGCTTTACTGTGGAACTGGACTCCGTTTGTTGGAAAGAGGTGCACAAAGCCACAGAAAGGGTCTGAAGGAGGTTTCTTCATGCTGTAGCAGCTTGCATTGGAGCACAATAAATTGCAGGTCATCAAGGTGATAAAGCACTGAGCTTGAAATGGGATTGTGGCTGTAAGGCGCTGCACCGGGCACCTCACATGTGAAGTGATATATGTCAGCCCCTGGGAAGTCTGGATAGGAGAGATACGTGCAGGCCATGCTTTTAGCAGTGACAATGGAAACAGAGGCTCTCTACTTACTGGGTGAATGTCACTGCCTCTCCTGGGTTGAAAAGCTCACAACAACAGCCACAATGTATTTACCAAGGAGATTAAATAAAAGTCACTCAAAGTCCTGACACAGGCAGATGGTTTGAGCCAGATTTCCCTCATCACCGACAGGCCTATCTCCTTTCAGCATCATGTAAACATACAACCTGGGATCTTATTTGTCAGGTCATTTAAGATTTACTGTATGGTTTTATGGGCATTCAAGAGTTTTGAAGTTCAAACTAAAAAAAGAAATAAGAAAAGTTGTTAATGGCAAAATGAAAGCCTGGAGTAGAAATGTGTGTGGGACTTAGAGACAAAGCAATATCTTCATAGGTACACACACACACACACACACACACACACACACACACACACACACACACACACACACACACACACACACACACACACACACACACACAAAATCTCATTATAACTTGGATAAAATCCGTAAGGCCCAAGCGTACTTCAAACAAACTACACTATGCAATATTTGAAGGTAAAAGTCCTTATCCCTTAGGTCCACTCTGTTTTCATGTTCCCTCAACCACATAAATTGTATAAATGGGAATAATAACACTCATGCGGTTCTGCTGCCTTGAAGGTATTTCAGTGAAGCAACATTGTTGGGAATAAAAAACGCTACAACGACAGCAGGGCTCACAAGGCATGCGCATATGTTGACTGTACATGTATTGCTTTAAAGTCTTCAATGACTGTGATCACAGCATGTCATGATACACAACCAGTTCATGATGCCTCTGCAGAACCTAGTTGTGGTGTGTAATCGACTTATGATGGTGAACTGGCTGTACCAGACTGAATGGTAATAACAGAGGTGTGACACACCACGAGGGCGCGAGCCACTATAAATGGCACCCACTCAACCCGCTGAGCTATCCAGGGCCCTGGAAGCATCTTTTAAGCTTCCAGCATGTTCCACTGATGGGGTAGGATGTGCAAGCAATCTGACAACGTAGTCATCATATGACTATCTGGTCTACGAACCATGTTCTGTCAACAATACACTCACAAGAAACTGTTCAAGCAGTTCAAGGGAAACCATCAAGGTAAGAGGAAGAGCATTTTCCTTTAATGTCCAAAATCTGAGAACCAAAACACAGAATCTGTAACCAAGAAATCAAAAGCTCCAACCAAGAGTGCAATGAGGTCTCTGGGTTATATTATTGTTAAAAACGTTATCATACATGATAAAGAAGGGACAGATGTCAACAGCTTTGCTGGGTTTTCATGACTGAAACCATCAAGGTTTTGGCACTGAGTCATTCAGTGAGGTACCAGAGCTCTGCTATGTTCCACCTTCCTGCTGTAGATTGACATGGTGCTAATTTGACTCTTGATTCAGAATTGCAACATCAAAAAGATGTGCAACTCACAAAGACTTTACAAAAACAGAGATCGTTTTTCTCGGTTTTCTCGGTTTTCTCGGTTTTCTTGGTTCCGATTTCTGGGTTTTACAGACTTTGGGTTTTAGTTCTCAGATTTTGGATTTTAAGTCGCAGTACATTTGACACTGTATTGACGCAATAGATACACACCAAAGCACATATATATACTGTAAACCACAAAAGATTACAATCATTCTTTTGAAGCTCACAATTAACACTTAATTGTCTGTGGAAACACATTCAACAGAGCTCAAAGAAGGAAAATCCGGTAGATTGAAATGAGGTAATTATGTAGAGGAGACAAAGGCAGGCTGTTTGAAGGTAATTAACATGGTAATTTTCTTAGTGACTCCCATAATTTATAAAGACAGAAGGGGCACAGATGCTTTCTCTAACTGAACCAGTTGGCTCGTTTGCAACCTGGATTGGCCATTCCACTGAATAGCTTTCATACTTTTTGTTGGGGCATTCTGCATACTTTTTTTTTTTGTTTTATTGGCATGCTCATGCATGGTAATAGGTAAATCCATCTTCTGTCAGACCTTGCTGAATGAAAAGCTGTCCACAGGAGAAAAGGACTACATATTCAGGGCCAATTTTCCCACCTTTTGTTAAGGATTACCATCATTTTGGAAAGTCCCACCGCAGCGCCAACGTACGAGGAGCATGGGGACTCAGATGCATTTGGGAAGCTCACTGGCAGAAACAATCCAATAATACAGTAAATTCATCCATGGTGGTTTAATTAATGGGTGTTGCTGGAGTGGAACAAAGCCAGTTGATGGGATATAAACACTCAAACAAAGACACAAGCACACTTCATGAGATAGCAACACCTAAGTTAATGTACAAGGGGTATTATTTGTCAATTCAGGCCCTCTTTAATATATGTAAAAATAAGCTAAGTTGATGTATTTTGAGTGATTTAATACAGTGCATTAAATTTTCATCTCATTCATCAAATCGTTGAACCCCCACTGACATACAACACAGGCCTCTCTGTAGCTTGCTGGCCAGTACCACTAATGTGCTTTCGGAGACCCGAGTGATTATGAGAGAAAGTCCAAGACGTTGACTCACTGTGGCCATTTTCTCTGTTCTGCAGCAGCATATCCCAGCATGGGATTGTATCATGCTGAAATAATGTGTCATGGACTGCCACGGCAACCCATATCACTTGTCATCTCGAGAGACAAGACTGGCTCGGATGGTTCCTCTTCAAGTCAAGGGATTCCTTTAAGGTGGCGACTCCAGAGAGGGAACAAGAAATCTGAAATGCCACTGCCTCTCACCTGCCTGATAGTGCTCTATAATGCATCATTAACAACATTTTTCCTGGACTGGGAATGGGCCTGGATGTCACAATCAAATGAAACAGATGAATAATGAGGCCCATATGACCGTTTCCATTTCAGGATTTTATATTGATCATTACAGAGTCATAATGGAATAAAGAATTCATTCATTTCCATTAAGTTAAAATGCCAACAGTAATGTTTTCATCACTTTTTCTTTATAAATAAATATGACTTTTTGAAACAAAACCCTTGATATTTGAATGTCTTTTGTGAGAGTATCTTGGCCAAGATGGATAGCAGCTCTATCAACATGTTTGCTTTTTAAAGTGGAACGTAGTTAGACAACAGTAATCATATATCTATCAATGGTAAAGAACATTTAAAACAAGAGAACAATTCGTTATCAGTCCTTGCACTCAAACAGGGAGAATCCTGGTTAATTATGGTATTTAAAAAGAGCTGTTCTATCTCCAAATTAACTTGCTGAATGAAACCACCCAATTCACCACAGGCTTTATAAATGGGTTGGGATAATTTATAAGGAAATTATGCCAACAAGGCTGACTTAAAGTTACTGTGAAATTACATTTGATGTTTTAAATTCTTTGGATTTGTTTGATCCCGTTTGCACGCCATGTCATCAATGCAGCATCTGATCCTGAGAAAAAAGCGTTAGTGGGTATTTCTAATCACATTTTAGAGTTTCGCATTCACTGAAGACCACTTCTTTCTTTCTTTCTTTCTTTCTTTCTTTCTTTCTTTCTTTCTTTCTTTCTTTCTTTCTTTCTTTCTTTCTTTCTTTCTTTCTTTCTTTCTTTCTTTCTTTCTTTCTTTCTTTCTTTCTTTCTTTCTTTCTTTCTTTCTTTCTTTCTTTCTTTCTTTCTTTCTTTCTTTCTTTCTGTGGAACAATGGACCAGCTCTGCACACTCGATAGTCCTAGCAGAGGTATGTCTGAGTTTTGGTGACATGGATAAGAAATTTCACCAAGTCACGGTATCCTCTGGGACAATGGGACAGCAACTAGACCTGTACAAACAGTTTGGTCCACATTTCCAGTAGTTAGTTGGATTTGTTTCCAGTAAGAGTGGGACTCAGGACTGCCCTTTGTCACAGAGTCTGTTCAGAAGTGTCATGAACAGTGTAAGTAAGTATTTTATTTAGATTTTTATTCACATTAAGGTGTTTTCCTATGATGTTGACACATGTGAATAAATAAAATTAACTCTAATAAATGAAGTCATTGCTCATACTTCATCCTATGGGAGGATGTTTGAGTTCTGTAAGTGCGTTTAGTTAGTGTCGTGCAGTGCTCAGTTCGTAGAATCAGAAGACTGATGTGAATTTAACGGCTAAAGGGGGAATAAGGGCCGTAGAGGAGCCAATATCACCATCTACCCAAATCTTGCAAATTTTATGATACTCCAAGTGAATTTTGCATGAAATATACTTTCAACCTGTCAGAATAACTGAGCTGCTAAACAAACCATTTCACGCATGTAACTGTGAAGCAAAAGTGACCTGGTAAAAAATTAAATAAAATCCACAACCTAGTTTGCATGAACTGTGATGAGATTTATTAGGTTTGAGGTTGTTGTTTTTTTTACAAGGTGATAATTTGGTCATTTGTGTTTCTCATTCTGAGTAGTCAGCTGTTTTTCTTGTACCCGGTTCCCCAAACTGACTTATGTCAGATACAAACTACTCACATGTGCTTCACACACTCCCGCTGTGAGCAAAGCAAAATCCAAGCGCTATATTGCTGAATTTGTTTATGCAATCTTCAAAAAGACAGGCAAACATAAGTTTATGTTCAGAGGTCTCGTATACCAGTGTACGACTCACACGTCCCACGTATCCACAGAACCTATGAAATGTGTCCCCAACTTACAGCTTACTACCATATAATGGCATACTGGCAGCATTTAGAGGATATAAAAATACGGTTCAATATGGAGGCAAAGCATTTGTTGGTATAAGTCACCTATATGCCATTAAAACTTTCTAGACAAATCAAAACCATGTTATGAACATGTTATGTATGCGTCCAACTCGTTATGAATATGGTATAAATATGCCCAAAACTGAGAAAAAAAGCATACCAATAATTCAGGATTTACCAGCATTTTACAGAAGTTTTGATAAGTCAGCAAACGCTGGCTAAAGCGTCAAGGTCTGACTTCACCAACAAGCACACAGCCCAATATTTTAAAATCACTTTGGTTTTCTAAAATTAATCTCAACAACAATTGTTTTTTACTCTGTTGTGTTTGTATTTACTTGATCAGCTTTTATGTTATGAAGGGCATTTTCTTTTAACTATGCGAAAGATGAGTCCACCTTCACACTGCAGGAGACTAAAAACGGTGTGTAAAAGAAGAATAAAGCAACACACTCGTCTTTGAGATTTTGGAGCCAGAAATGACCATGTGGCTCCCACGAGGGAGGAAATCTAAGCTAAGTCAGCAGTCCACAATTCATGACAGCTGTGATAGAAACATCTGGGGTGCAGCGTAGACATACTGATCAATGCTGTGTCAATCAGGCCGATAATCAGCTGATACATTAAACTGTGCTGGGAATGAATTACCATCGCACCAAACAAATGACCAGAAAATGACAGTCATGAGTCAAGACAGTGAGCATGTGACTCAAGTTTCACTGGTTAATTAGCGTCAGATGAACCAGCACCACTCTGATCAGAGGAAGTGAAATTAGCAAATCACTGATTCGGAGATGCTTCGAAGCCGGAACCGTGTAGTTGTTTGGATGCACCAGCTTATTAGGATGCGGTTTTGCTGCTCCTCCTGAGTTGTGCATTAAATAATAACCAGACAGGATTTTTGAAGAATGTATTAAAATTACAGTGACCGTTTGGATATAAAGTGTCATAACTTCACCCAACTAGACATTTGAGTGAAATTCTATTATAACGAGAACTTGTTCTGTGAGGTCAGAGTGGTTTTAACCTTTAACCATCACTTTCTAATCACATCATCTTTCAGTTGTTAAGGCGATATTATGTGAATGGCACGGACAGATACTCAGCCTAAAAAATGATGCCTGCCGCCACATCTACTGCAGACGCGGAGGCGTAATGATCTCCTTGATCAGGGAGACTTTTTCTTTCTCTGTTTATGACGATTAACACTCACTGATGCACAGAGAAACACCTTGAACAAAAAGCAAACTCAGCTCACGCTCAGACATGTACACTCACAATCAGGGGGACAGGACTGACGGATGCTCGCAGGTCTCCGTCTTCTTCGTTGCAATCTCTCCTCTTGCAGCCTCTGAGCTTTAAGACCAGCGAGTGGGATGTGAGAACAACAACACGATGGCTTCATGTTGCATATCTTCTTAAGCTGTCTGTCAGATTTGCAGAAGGCTGTAAACAATGATTGGTTTGATTTGTATTTAGACCATCAATACAATACAATAAATCGAATGGCTTTTTTTGATATCGAATGAGAAACAATAAGATTTTAGAATTAGTGTTTTTTTTTCTTTTTTTTCAATATTTTGCAGTTGTCCATGTTGTCCATTTCAAATTATTCATATTGATTGAAGTATTTCAGTAATGAAGAAATTTATTTTTAATTAAAGTAGTTATTTCATACCTCCTTAGAACAAATAGGAAACGTGCTTTTAATAAAATGAACTCACAGGTGGACTGTGAGTTCAGGTGTGAATTAAGGCTTAAATTAATCATTACTGATGCAGAAACTTCAGGCTGCAGGCTGACTGAACTGGAAGACTTGGTGCGTGCAAAGCTTTTAAAGCATGAATGTTAATTACTGACAGAGATGGCCCAAAGCATTAGAAAATATCTGATGGTTTAAATTATTGTTTTTGTTAGACAAAGTCATTAAGTGTTAAGATGAGCCCTGAGGTGCAAATTATTCTGACTGTTCAAAAACCAACCATAGTCTCTAAAACAAGGATGGAATAACTTGCACTGAATTCTCTTCAGCACATTTTCAATGTACTTCACGTTTCAACTGAGTGAATCACATTCCATGTTAAAACAATGTTTTCCCATCTTGTATGATCCCATTTTTTTTTTTGCACAACACTTAAAAAGGCATTCTGATAATGAGGATAACAAGCAATGAAGCATTTAAGTCAATATTTGTGTCATTTTTTTGTGTTTATCTGTTTCTATTTTATTTTGAAAGTCTGTGTCCTTGTTTTTTAATTTTGTCTTGACTTTCCCGTGTTCCCGTCTGCCCTGATTGTTTGCGCCTGTGTCTCCTCTTGTCTTGTCTTTCCCTTGCTCCCTGCTGGTCCATACTGTTGTACCCTGCCTGTTTTCACCTCACTGATTTTCCCCGTCATGTTTGTCATCATGTTTAGTTCTGTTTTCTGTTGCCATCTGGGTCCTACATCCCAGGTCGTGACAGTTTTGTCCTATTCTTTCTGAAAACACATCTCAATGTGTGCAACAGGACATGGCTATATTATTACGTTTTTCATTTATAGTTATTTCTACACAAACTCGATTGGAAACAAGTAAGGACTGCAGGAGTTTTGCAAGGCCTTGACAAAGCAATACATCACTGGAAAGGTAAAATCGTGAAGGCAGCATAATGTGGCTTTAAAATCTCCCTACACTTTCTGCATTACCGCTTCCATCACGAAGTGCCAGTTATGTTTGCCCAGGGCACTGATACAACTCCATCCCATCACAGAGCTTTATTTTTTTGCAGTTATTGCTGCTAACAGTTTGGATGGTCCCTTTTGGTCTTTAGTCCAAAGAAATGGCCGCCACAGCAATTCATCGACACAAATTCCGACTGTGTGATGTTGCATCCCAGATGCCTCTGAGCTCAGGGATGTCAAGCTCACAACAGTCCCTAAGAACATTGTGATTCTGAACTACACAGAATTTCTTTATTCTAATGATGATGATACAAATGACTGTGGCTCCAAGCAAACATTTACTTCTTTGGCGTCAATATTGACTCTAAAAGTCATTATTTATCTAACTTTATTTTTTCTTATGTTGCTCTGAGAATAAAACAAAATGAAAAATATCTTTATGTTTCTTCTTTTAAATTACAAAATAATGCAACTCTAAAATCTCTTTTATCATCAGGGATAACGGAAGGATCGAATTGTGTGAGAAAAGTTGATCCTGACCCTCCTCTCTGTGGAGGAAAAAGGTTGTTAAAGATCACAACCAACAGAGAGCTAATAGCAAATCCAGAAGAGTAGATGTTTCTCTCACAGCTGAAAAGAAGAAGCAGATGAATAAAAAGACATGACACGAGTTCATAACTGCCACTCTGGATATCAGTAAAAAAAAAAAAAGTTTCATCATTGTTAATGACCACGCAGATGCAAGTATACAGTTGTTTGTTCTTTGACTGTAAAAATACTTTTTTGTCACATTTGCAGTCTCGATAGCTGTGTTGATAGCTGCCTGGCTCCAGACCTTAGAAGAGGTTTTTTGGCTGAAGCGTCAACGTTCGACAGCTACTTCACCAACAAGTATACAGCCCAATTTCTTTACACTTCCACTGTGGCTGTGTTAGCATATATTAGTGTTAGTTCGTATATATTCCAGTGACAAATGAACAGCTTGAGGGCAATAAAGTCTCTGTGGTTGAATTTTGAAAGCACGACATACACTATGGCACAATAACTCACTGGACTTTGCAAAACAGTCATAAAACCTGATCTACTGTCTGAACAGAACTTTGCTTGTGAATGTCAGCATGAAAATACTGAGCTATAATAACACGCGCTGACATTTCTCACAAATGCAGTAGTTACCAGTTCTAAAAGGTGAAAATATCAGTGTTAGAAAGCTGCTGGCCTGATTTCATCTCCTGTCTGTTCTCATGCTTTCCACACTTTATTTTGTTTTAACGTTGCTATTGCCTTTCACTCACTAGCCACTTTCATACGGAGACCTCAGTATGAAGAACCTGACTTCCCGTCTTCATTCCCCCTCCAGTCACCAGCTGTGCATTCAGTGATCCCAGAATGCACAATTTAACCTCATATATGCCTTCACAAAGTTCTGGTGATCCACAATCTAAAGTAAGTCTTTTCTTCTACTTTGTGGAGCAACATGTCTCTGGTCAGTCAAAGTTGCAGAGGCAGTTGCAGAAGGTGCAGATAAGCATTGTGACAACGAACCTTAACAGCCCCTCAGTCACACACTGTCTCTGTGATGGACTGATTTTGCACAGATTTTGGACTGATTTTGCACAGATTTTGCAGCTGTCTCCTGTCCACACAGCTCTTTTCCCTCCGCGTCATAGAGACTGAACAACCTGGGCTAATAAGATATTCATGCGACAAAACTAACAAATGACTGTGAATTATTTCTTTAATATCATTAAACTTTAAATCAAATGTGCATTTTAGAAACGAGTCCTCTCTGGGTCATAATTAAGCCCCTCCCCCAACACTTTTGAAATGTTTTTAAAGGAAATCCTCTGGCGAAACGACACAACAGATATTGCACACATTGCTTTGGCCCAGCATAAAGCCCTGCTCCCATGGCACTACTAGTGGCAGTAGTGAAGGCAGTGCCTCAGGGCTAAATGATGTATCTGTTGACAGGAGTCTCAAAAGCCTGGCTCAGTATCCTGCAGGGAACAAGGAAAGTCCTCCCAGTGTACAGATACACTCTGTCTCCTCATTTGACTCCACTCTGTGTGCAGTCATAGTCAGGGTAACATTACATCACAGCCCTCAATTACTCCACAGTATTAAGCAGCAACATCTTTAATATAGTTTTGCTTTTATTGCATTCCTTATTTATATCCTTCAGGGTTTTTTTTTATTTAAGTCTTTTTTCTTACTATCGTCAGATCTTTTCCTCTTGAACTGACATTTCTATTTACTACTGGAATGAGTCTTTTCCCCTAAAGGATCAACAGAGTTTTTTTTTTTTATCTTGTTTCTAGAGGAAAAGTTGACTATGTGTTACTTTTTTAATCACAAACTTGATCAGACTCAGTGGAAAAAGAACAAAAAAAGGCTATTTTTTAACTTTTGGGACACATGGGTCAACAACATTGGCGTTATATATAAAAATGTTGACTTTATCAACCAACAAACGGAGTTATTGGAAAGGAGGGTGGTGACTGATGGGTCACACACAACCCTAATTTCCAAAATAAAAGTCCCTCCACTTATTCAACTGTTTCCTTTCACTGATCAGTCACATAAAATTATATCAAAATGACTCCACGACTCCAGATTACAAGATATACAAGTACTTGAACAAACCATCTTGTAGTCTGACATTAAACAAAACAAGCTTTAGGAAACCGTATAAAGTTATATCCATTATTAAATGATTAGTGTAGCTTCCTATGGGTTTTAATTATGAATTGTCTCAAGACTTTTAACATTTTGCAGCCCCCAAAGTATATGTGCACAAACCTACAACCTGAGGGTAAGTCTTTTAAGGCTCACTTCTCTTTCCTTTAGCTCAGTATATGAACGTCTCTGTTGAGGACAATCTGACAAATAACCTCCTTAAATTGTTCTTAAAAAGTCTGTATTATAACTTTTACATAACAGTGTTTTGTTTTGCTTTAACTTATCTTACTGTGTCTGTACCGAGATTGAAGTGTTTTGTCCTCATTAAATAACCACTATCTCCATGATCAGCCCCACAGATCTGGCCTGTATGCACCCTTCTCCACCTCCTAGAAGGCTCTATAGTTGTTGTCATCCATAAATAAGATGACAAAGTTTTTTATTTGTTGGCAGAGCCTCGTGTGATAAAAGCAAGACTCTAACCCAAGCAGTAGGGTTGTTGTTTTGTTTCAAATTGGTGTTTCAGACTTTCAATTTTCAACCTTTGAACAGCAGTGAGGCTTTGTTAAAGTTAGACTTCCACCCAAGAGACTGTCTGCTATTTTTGGAATTAGATTTTTCTTTTATTCTGTGCACTGGATGTTAGGTCGGAGATAGGCTGCTCCATCAACAAAAGCTCAAGGTTTAAAGGCTCAATATGTTTTGCTTCATGTTTCTAATTTCCTCAGAGGCTGAGAAATAAAACAATGTATGATGTGGCAAATTTTTTTTTTCCAAATAAATCAAAGCTGAGCCACCAGAAGGGTCTAATTCTTATACAAACAGCGGATAAAACCCACAGAAACATTTGACTAATGTTTTAGAGCAGCTGTGACAGTATTACTTCAGATTCATCTTGTGCACGTGAAGCTCCATTTCAAATTAAGACTTTTGAAAGTTTTATCATCAGTGTCACACAACTGAAGTGTACTGCTACAGACAGCAGCCTCGTTAGTGCGGATGTTTGGCAATACTCTAAAACCTGTAAGAGCTCAAATCGGATGTGTTAAACCACGTCTGAAATCTCGGTGAAGATACTTTCAGGAAAGTATCTTATTTAAAATGATTCTGAGTTTCAATTTTATTTATAATGTGTCTATTACGACACAAGTTGTCTCCAGGCGCTTTGCAGAGACCCAGACATGACTCCTGAGTTGCACATGTTATTGCAAGTTGGCTTCATGCACGACACCACTTTACCTGCTAAAGATAATGAAGATATTTAAAGACAGGATAAGAGATTTCTGGATGATGTCACAGCTTTAGTGTAGGATATCTTACTCTAACTTAGATCATCTTATTAAATATCGAGGTGGCCTTTCTGCCAATAGGATGTAAAAACATGACTCTGGGAAACTTAAGGGCACTTTCAATATAAAATTAAAAGGTCATCTTGTTTTACTCTGATAAATCACTTCCTTATCTTTCAAACTCATGTAATAAATCTTTATGTTCTTCCTTTCAAACACTCACTTTAGTTTTCTATTTTGTGAATATGATGGATGACTCTGAACTACCAAATCCCCACCTCAGCTCCCAGTAATTAAATAGAAAAATTGAAAGTAAAAAAAAGAGCCATTGTAAGCAGGAAATCGGTCACATAACTGCAACACAAACAATGCTGGCTGTAACTTCACCCCGTCCGTCCCATTACGCTTGGACTTCAAATGTATTGAGGTGCAATATTAATTTTTTTATATAACAGCTGTGTATGTGACCATGTTGCCTCTTAACTGTGTTGTCAAATGTTGGATATGGCATCAAAATGACTAAATACACACTGTCCCACGTTTTTGTAAATTATCTGTAAGGTGGCCAAAACCAGAGCAGCATGCTTATGATGGAGCACTGACTGCAGTGGTTTATTAAACACACAGTTAAAGAAAATTATTCAAGTTCTACTTTCCTACAGTCACTGCCTCCATACCTTTATCAGCCGGTAAAGTAATACTGTTAGATAAACCTAAGCCGGCTCCTGAATGAGCAGCTTATGCCATCAACTGACATTTGTCAGGTATGCTAAAATATTTTATTTGCAAAACTGTGCTGTTTCTGGGTCAAACTTGAAAGAAAATCTCAATGCAGAATTATCTATTCATTAGTAGTTTTGGTGGGGCATTGAAATGTTTCTAAATAAACTAAACCCAGTTCTGTTGTGGTTTTATTACATATTGTACAGTTCAGAGTTCACTTTTTCATCCACTTTAATTATTATGTGCATTACTTGTTCTGTGGCATATCCACATCTCAATACACAATGTTGTCCCGCCTCATGTGTGAATATGTGTAGGATGGCATACCTGCATACCTGCATACCTGCATGCCTGCATACCTGCATACCTGCATACCTGCATACCTGCACACCTGCATGCCTGCATACCTGCATACCTGCATACCAGCATACCTGCATACCTGCACACCTGCATACCTGCACACCTGCATACCTGCATACCTGCATACCTGCACACCTGCATACCTGCACACCTGCATGCCTGCATACCTGCATACCTGCATACCTGCACACCTGCATGCCTGCACACCTGCATACCTGCACACCTGCATACCTGCACACCTGCATACCTGCATACCTGCACACCTGCATACCTGCATACCTGCACAACTGCATGCCTGCACACCTGCATACCTGCATACCTGCATACCTGCACACCTGCATGCCTGCACACCTGCATACCTGCATACCTGCATACCTGCATACCTGCATACCTGCATACCTGCACACCTGCATACCTGCACACCTGCATACCTGCATACCTGCATACCTGCATACCTGCATACCTGCACACCTGCATACCTGCATACCTGCATACCTGCATACCTGCATACCTGCACACCTGCATACCTGCACACCTGCATACCTGCATACCTGCATACCTGCACACCTGCATGCCTGCATACCTGCATACCTGCATACCTGCACACCTGCATGCCTGCACACCTGCATACCTGCACACCTGCATACCTACATTTCTACGACTGTAGGTGGTGCTCTGTAGATTCAAAGCAGAAATCTACAGCCAAATCTACTTTGCTCAATATATTTATAATAATTTATAATTAGGTAATGAACAAAACCATGTTAGAATTTGTCTTTTAATCTAAAGGGATACTTCAATTTTTCTCCAGGATTTGCCTTCAGTTGTTATTCAAACCTTCTAGTATTGAACCATGGATTTAACATTTGATTGCAGGAAGACTTCTGTGCAACACTGCCAAAAAATAGATTTCAGAAATCCTCCCTCCATCTTTGACACTTTAAATAAGATTATTTTTCAAGTACTCTGGTGTATCCATTAGAGGCTTCTGTGTAAGTGTGTGGGTTTTGTGCAGGTGAACAGCCCCTTGTTTCAGACAACAAAGATGTTATGCTTCATAAGCCATCAGTGTCCTTTCTGTGGCGCGTTCCTCCCGAGGATTGACAGGCAGCCTCGGCATCTCCTAGTCCCATGTCCTCTCATAGTTAGTTGAATCGCATGCCGCCTCGAGACGATGCACATATGGCTGGTCTTTGGTTGGCTACATCACGCACGGTGGCAGATAACTGAGTGTGTTCCTCTCAGAACAGTAGCTGACTGTGCTCACAGTTGAAGAGCCACTTTATCTTGTTGAGGGGTTAAGAGCAATGCTGTGAAATTTGCTTGGCTTATCACCGAGTTTTGATACATTTTGTTCTCTTGCAAAATTAAAACAAAAAACAAAAAAACCCTTATATCCTTGTGACACTGCCGTTTCACTGGAAAAATGAGCTGGAATGACTTTGACAAATATATATATATATATATATATATATATATATATATATATATATATATATATATATATATATGAAAGATGTGACTATTTACAGAGGTCTATGACTTACAATAACACTTTTGGGAAGCAATATGAAAATGTTACACACTAAAAAATCTATCAAATTAAAAATAAATCCATCTGTGTTATAGTCAGGAATGAAATACAACGACTCTTGTCTCTGCAAAGTCCACAAAGTGTCCTTCAGCATCTCTGCTTTGAGTCACTGACCTTGACAGGCAGTATTAAACACTGACAGCAAATTTCAGCTAAGGCTCCCCCAGTCTTTACTTAGGAGCAGGCGACAAAGTCCTCGAAAGGTAGCTGGAAAAGGAGACTGATGCAAGTCACAGGAATTTTTTTAATGTTTCCAAGGACCTACAACTGTTTGGTTACTTGGCAACAAGAGTATTCTGTTGAATTTCCCTCACTTTGACATCTGTACCTGACATCTCAATTTTCAGTAATTTATGCACACAGTTCATGGTAGATTTGCAATCCCACTGACTTTCCTTTCTCGCTGCATCACATTGTACTTTATTTATGCCGGGAAATAATCAACAATAACTGACAGTAAAGTAGAAAAGTCAAAAGTATGTTTATAGTAGTGGGTGGGCTCAGTAAGCCACAGGGCTCCCTGTCTGTGGTGTATCACCTCTTTCCCCATTTCCTTCTTACTCATATTTTTTGTAGCTATTTAAAACGTTGTAAAGATTTATTGTGAAATACATAGTTTTCCTCACAGATCAATGTATGTGTCAAACACTTTATTGTGAGATCCAGTTGTGACATCGAATCTTTTAACAACTGGATTCAAGTCATGTGCCTGTTTAACCAAAGAGATTTTAATTCCAGTGATCAGGATTTTAAGTCCTGATGGTTTTCTATCTGACTTTGCAATCAAACAGTTTAGCACCTTTGGTATCCATTCGTCATTCCTACCTGCTTATTCCTATTCCCAGGCATGGGGTTCTGCTGGAACCTGTTCCATGGCTCATCAGGGGAACAGCAGGGAACAGCAGCACCTTTGGTATTAATATAAAGTTATTCAGGTGTGTTGTACGAGACAAACCACATAGTTACAGCCACAGCGTACGTAAGTCTGTGGATTCAAGGTCAGAGACTATGAACCTGATTTGTCAACCTGGATCTGTTGAGTCTGCAAGACATCTGGATTAGCAGCATGTTAACTTCGGACTTAGAATGCTGCTCATGCATGTTATCTGAACCTCACTGATTCAGACAACATGCTCTTAACCTGAGGAGTAGGCTGGAAGCCAGTTTTGTGTATGATATAAAGTACAGCGCAAATGTAAAACCATAAGACTTGATCCATTAGGATTGGGGAAGCAGGACTCTGCAGTCCACAGATCTGGGTGATTCAGTCCTGCAGGGATTCACACATCACTCATTTTTCAGCAGGTTATAACGTCATTTATAATAAGACACCACCTTGCATACCATAGTTTTGATCATCTTTGACTGAATAAGCTCATATTGGGAGTAATGAGTCACTAAATAAAGCCATGTGAAGCATGCAATCTTTTTCATATAATACAGATGGATATGCAACTTAATTGCACAATTACATCATACCAGACTTTGTGCAGCATATGACTACTCAAACAAGTCCTTTACAGCAAATTCCCAAGATTCCCTCAATAAGTAACTCTCCATCTTTTGGTGGATATGGATGGGTGCAAACACTTTAAAGATAATAGGACTACGTGATGTGGTTGCCTGTGTTACTTATTTGTTTGACTTTGTAACATGTGAATAGGAATGTAAATAGAAGATTCTATATGCATTTAATATCAACACCAGAGTTAAATATTTTCTTATTGAGTATCAGATCCTAGGACACAATAGTGCTTTATACAGGCATTGAAAGAAACTAATTAAGTTAATTTGGACACCTGAAAAGGATGCTTCTTACCTGGAAACCCTCAGTGCTGAGGCAAATTAAGAGCCAACACTTCAAAATGTACACGATCATATACAAATCCTGACACATTTTAGTTCAGAAATATACCTTTCACTTCTCAGTTAAACCAAATGCCTTTCAAAGACCAAACTTTAAAGAGAGAAAAGTTGATAACAGCAGCTTAATTTTTGGACGTCATCAGCCTCTGTGGAGGGTGTAAAGGTTAGATTCCCACCTCCGTGACAAAGACTTCACTTCACTGTCTGGGACGACAGATGCAGCGCCGCTGAGACAGATAAAGGTGTTACCTCTGTATCAAGGTGGCACAGAAAGACAAATGGAAGAGCAGGAAAGATGGAGCAGTTAACTTTATCAGTGTTGTCAGTTCAATCTCTCTCCATCAAAGACCTGGTGAGGCAGTCAGCTACCATTAGTGTGTAATTTCCAGTCCCGACCAAGCGACCGCTGAGCAGTTGTTAAGCTCAAAGCCACTCGAGAGTACTCAACAGTTGCTCTGTGCCTCATGGCTTAAAATGCTGGATGTTTTATTTTGTTATTTTATGTTTTTTAGTGTCTCGGTTCGGTTTTTGCTCGTCCTCTATTCTGGTGTTGAATGTGTCACTCATTAAACAAGTGGAGACAATTTGAAAGTTTTCTACCTTTTTAGCCTTTTTTGAGATTTGTTCCTCAAGCAAGTGAAAACGTGAGATGAGGTAGGTTATTCTGCTTATTAATAACATAAACCAAGGACTGATTGTGTGGCAACAGGGATTTATTCATGACGTCTCTCCACTTCATTTAACCGACTTGGCACAGCTTGGTGCTGGTAGTAGGAGTTTTGTTTTCCTCTACAACTACTACCACCTAGACACGGGTTTGATATATTTATACACTTAGAGGTTCTCCGGTGACTTGTGACACATCATCTTGACATGACAAACAACAGAGCAATGAAAGCTATGACAGGATTTCTGTACTTAATTGCTGGTATGTGGTTGTTGACACAGAGAGAAGGCAGAATCTGTCTCAGATATGGATAATTGCAGTCTTGTTGAAAGACACATTCTTGACAAAGAAATAGCTGCTGCTGTTGGCTTTTTTTCTTTTCCCTTTTAAAGATGGTGATATTTGTTAGGCTGTGGCACTTATCCTCTAAAAACTTTTATATTCGATCAATGATTCATACGCATTCTTATTGTAGTTTTACTTTAGCAAAGAACAGGCAAGAAAACTTTGCCATGTAATGGCACAACACCTTCAGTGTTGTAATTTTAATTATAACACCACAACTCATCATGTTGGTGACACAACTGCTGTCTGAAATGAACATCTTAACTCAACCACCAAGTGAACTGGTGTGAATCTGATCTGAATCTCAGGTCTCATGCGGACCTGGGTGGACTCACCCAGGTCCGCATGGACACGTGGTTCAGTGAACCAATGAATGGCTGAGAATCACTGAACTACAGGATATGTTATATGTGCAGCGGGACACAAATAGCACGACAAGAAAACTTTTCCACACATCAGAATGACTAATATTTAAATAAAGGGATTGTTTTTTTTGTGTCTTTTTTACTTTTAGCATTTTTGACAAACCACCACCTGTCTTTATGTTTCATTTGAAAACAAAGTGAAAGCATGTGCAATGCCATCATTTAACCATGCCTCTTGAAACAATCATTGCACATTTTTTGATATAGTAGCCATCAACTTCATAAACTGCCTGATTCACTGACAGCATCTTTGTTTACATTTGTTCTGCTTTTAGTGGACCAGACTTTGTTTGCTGGAAAAGTCTGGTTTGCTTTGGAGATGTGAATGTGCTATTGAATTCTGGTCCTCCTAGAAACATAGGTCTTGGCCCGCTTCAAGTAGGCCAAATGCAGGAAGCGGACTACAACACGGGGCATTGTGGGTGAACAAAACCTTACCAAAAGTATATGTAGCGTGATAGGTGTGAGAAATGTCGAGAACAATGACGAGAATAATGACGAGAATAATGACGTCAGCAAACTAACAAGTAGTACCGCTGCGTTAACCAATGGATGAGGGAAGCTTTGTTTGCCGTGGCTTCTCCTTCAGTAATTCTTGACGCGGCGCCACCACAGGTGAGGCGCAACTATCAATCAAAAGTTTAGACCAATAGCTTTTATAAACGAAAACAGACTGTGCAACACGCATGAGTGTAATGCTTCTCTTTGTCCATGGGCTCGTCTGCAGTCAAATATAGAACAGCGCTGACACAGACAGCACAGGACAGATGGAGCGCAACATCTGCTGACAAACACTGACTTACATGTGTTTTTAGATTGATCTGTGTGTTGATTTTCTACACCACTGTTTTCAACTGGGTAACGTTGACATTTCATCACAGAATATCACAAAGATGCTTGCATCATCAGACTCTTGCATTTGGACAATTTATGTCCCGTTAACAAAATAACAAAAAAAACCAAAAAAAAATACAATTTATTTGCGATTTTGCACATTAAAGGACCAATGTATGGCCTGTCATGTTCCCACACTGTCACAAGTTGAGATACTATGAAAAGTACCGTCACCGCACAACTGCAGTGTGAGCTTGCGTCAAAGAGCTCACACGCTGGCGCCGCTTGCCGTGACATTTCTCAGCAACACCACATGCCAGCCTCTGAAGCGTCAAGTGGGAGGAAAATGTCAGGGGGTTTTATCCCTCCCTTTATTTGCTGCAGAACAGGTGATTCATCAGCAGTAACATGTTTCTTCAGAAAATGCAGTCTTTGGAGGTTTGTGGATTAATAAAGGGTAATAGATAATAGATGGGGATAAAGTCTGATTAGTTTTTCACACTGACATATTTCAAAACCAATGCAAAGTAAAAAAAAACAAAAAAAAATTAATCCTTATCAAATCTACTCTTCAAGCTTTTATGATATAATCCCAAATGTAATATAGCTACATTTTTCCCCACATGGAGCTCAAACATCAAACTGGGAGCCAGAACAGCTCCTGCAGTTTAACTTTAATCCAGACTCAGTAGTTAAAAGACGCGCTGAACACCAGAGGTCTTCTCTGTTCTTAACATTAAAAAAACAAAAAACATAAAGGAGACACATTCTCCCCTTTTTCAAAAGCTGAAACAACATCTTAACAAGCATATTGATGCTTTTGTCATAAAATCACAAGGATAAAGTATCACAGCTCCTTTTTCAGTGTTTTATTTTTCATTCACAGTAGCCAGTTATGGGGGTGAAGTCGACCACTTGAACTGACACTAAACTTGACCTCTACTCTGCAGAGTGTGTGTCTTTTAAAACTGGTGAGACAAACCTGGACAATTAACATCCGAGGAGCAGCGAATGAGGAGCATGAAGTTTGGTGGAGGACAATCTGAATAATTATACTCAGATTTGGTTCTGTGATGTCAGAGATGTCACACCAGCAAAAACTAGGAGAGAAGTACTTTGAAAAATAAAACAAGAAAACAAAATTACAGAGCTACAGGTGGACATCTTGGCAGAGACATCCGGGAGATTCATGAAAGTAAGGAATAAAATAAAATAAAGGAGTGAGGGATCAAGAAATCAAAGAGAAATATTTCTTGAGCAGCATCGTAAACACGTCTTAACCTGCACCGCTATAGGAGAACCAACACAATGCAGAATGAGTAACGTATCTAACATAGGCATTTGATCAATGTTAGGTTAGGGGTCACAAATCAATTAGGTGGAGAAGAAGGGATGAGGGAACACAAGCCGGGAAGAGGAAACCAAGGAACAAACATTAATCAAATGTAAATGATGCTGAAGACTCGTGAACTGAATATGTCTGAATTAGTAAGAATACCTTTTCCTCTTTTACATTTCCTAAATCAAACATCATAATACTCTCTAAGGAGATAAGGCACGATACAAACGGACAGTTTCCTCCAAAAATCAAAGAATAAAACAGTCTGACCCTCCTGGAGCGTCTTGTTCGATACTGTCATAATAATACGAGACATTTGCCCGCAGAATGCTAACATGCCAGCTGTTAACAGCTGTATAACAGCCAGACGGACAAGTCGGGCGACTTAACCCTTGGCTTTGCCGTACCGTCTGATCAGTCATGTGAGTCATGTACACTTGCTATGACTTTAAAACTGAGCAGCCGTTTATATAAGCAATGAAATAATTTCTAAAAAAATTAAAAAAACAAGTACAACTCAGCCTTCGTTCACTGTCTCCTGCATCACAGTTTGACTGTTTGATTTAAATTTTGTGTACAAGTAACGTAATGAGATTTTTAATTCAATTATTTGTGAAACAACATTCTTCTACAAACACACGAGTGGCTGCTGCTCAAGCAGACTTAACCCCCCGTTTTCAATCGGATCTATATGTTGACGTGTCCTTGTGGAGATAATGAGTCCCAACAAGGTCCATCCAGCCCTGTCTCATGATAAAACAAGAAACAGATGCAGATGGTACGTGACTCATAAGTGAAAAAAGTGTGATATTTTAAAATGTTATGAGAGGATTTATTTTAAGGTAAGTCAGGTTTTCTTATCCAAATCATTTTTAAATGCCTGTAATTTCATTAACCCGACCTTTAACTAAAGCTCTTTTCTGAAATAGAGTATGTTTCAACCATTTTTGTAGAAAGGAGAAGAATTGCCTCAAAAAAAGTAATCTAAGTCATTAAGTCTAAGTCGACATTTTCCCTTTAACTTTATTTCATTACAATGCAATCTCACTTTTGTCACTTTTAATATCTTCATTGGTCCACGGAGCAAATCACAGCCGTCTCAGTAAAGACTCAAATGTTAAAATGTTAGGCCCTGTACGGTTCTCACTCATGTCTTCTCTTTATATTTTCTTTGCATGGTTGGTAGCGGTTATAAAAAAAAGATACATGGTGACATTGGACTTTATTAACGGTTGCATCCATCAACAACGTATGAAAGTTGTCCTGTCAAAAACAACCGAGAAAGTAGAGTCTGTGCTTTTATTGTGACTTCGCTACAAGAACAAAATCTCAGGTTTTCTTTTTAAAGACAATGTTTCTCACCAATACTATACTTAAGAATAAGATTTTAACAGGGTGACAGTGACTTTACATGTTATTATGACAATTATAAAAAGAAAAGTACAAAAAAAACTTTGTGCCAGTAAACTGCCAAATTAATGTCACATAAAGTCAAAGCCTCCAAAACTAAACACACAGCTACAGCTCAAAATGTTAGTCTAATACTCAAATTACATCATTAAGCTTAGTTTTAAACAACGGCATGTGCATTTGAGCTAGAAGGTTGTTGCTGAGAACAAACAAGTCAAGAAACCTTCATGTGCAGTTAATTTTCTTGACAGATGACACCAAACTTTGGAACATTTTTAGGAATCGGTAGATGATCAATCACTATTCTTTAACTAAGTTTAAAACACACATTTTTAATATTCTCTTTTCTATTTTTTGTAAATGACAATTGAATCTGAAGACATTTTAGGGTATTCTCTTACTTCAGCTATTAATTTTTATGACGCCCTTTTAGCAGATCTCACAGAATAACTTGCCATGTTTAAATTACAATTAATCCAATGACCTCTAAGAAGAACAAGAGAAGATGAAATACAAAAACATAATTTAAAATGATAAGAATATCCTCACACCATCAGTTGTGAACTTAGATTGAGTTTGGTTCTTATTTTTATTGGATAATGGGTCAGTTATGGCCTCCTTATAAAATGTTAGTTTCAAAGCCAATAATAAGAAGGCAGAGATCCATAAAGCCCTCGTTCACTGATGCTGCGTCTCAGCATCAATAGAAGATTAATCTTTAACGATTTTAAGCTGACTATACCCCTCTTTAAACCTCTTCGCACTGGTTACCAATACATTTTATAATACATTTAGAAATTCGAGTTCATACTTTCAGAGCTTTATGTGGTCAAGGACTTCAGGTTCAATATGACCTGAGAATATGAGATATGAGAATATCACCTGTTCTGCTTACTGTTCTGAATTTACTTAAAAATATTGGATCGAATGTGCTTTCTGGACCCTCCCCGGGACAAAAACTCCAAACTGGAGACCCACTGCATACACTCTTCAGTTGTACACCCACTCAGTTTGAGACTGATCTGAGGAAACATTTCCAAGATGGGAACAAACAGGCAGGCAACCCAACATAGCCCTTGATTTATTAGGGATATATTTTAAATTAACTACATATCTGTCAAAAAAAAAGAAAGAAACAACAAAGAAAATGCCATTTAAATTGAAAGCAACAGAAAATCATTGTCAATTGTGTGATTTAGCCCAATTACAATATTCTGACTGATTATGTTTTTAATTCTTGAAAATAGCGACGATAGAGAAAATATCCCATAACGTCAGTTTTTCAGAGATGACTGAAAATTGCCATCACCTGTCTTCAACCCTTCCCCTGCTCTCTGCAGCAGCATCAGAAAAACCTCAGCGTCATGCTGCTTCACATTTGTAGACCTGTCACATCTCTCTCCGCCCGTCACACTGACTCATCACATAAAAATGTCTGAAAGCAGGTTGTGGTGCAAATAAATATCTTAAATGAACGCCTCTTCACCTAACTCAGGGATACCGTGTGCTTTCTTGGCTTTCGTGTCCCTACAAAAGCTCAGCGATTGTCTGCTGCGTAAAGATCTCGCTAATGATGAAAAATGACATGAAATGAATCACACAGCATGCCACAAATGGCTCACTTTTGTTATTGATACAACAGGCTGTAATTTCTCCTGCGTGGCGAGCTGCAGTCGAGAGAACAGGCAGGACCTTCAGCTTACTTGTAACGAGTGTGAGTGTGTTTGTGTTTGTAACCAGCGTCACTAACGCGTGTAAGTTGCTTATGCTGGGTGGAATGACTCTGCAGCCATTAGAGCAAATGTCACGTCTGTGGTAAATACCCTGAATTATTTAGTAGTACTACATCTATGGTATGGTATGGATCCAGTCATGTCATATCTGACTACACACGTTATCACGAGCAGACAATTCTGCATGAAGAGTAAAGTTGATTATTTCCTCTGCATTGTGCTCTTTGTCCATGTCATAGGCAGCTGCAGAGCTAAATTGGCTTTCAGGCATAAGTAGAAACATGTCACTCATCTCAGCGAGCGGTCACACCTCTCATCACTAATTAGATGTCTTGGAGAGATAAGAGTCAAGCATCCCACTCGCTGCGTCGTGTGGTTCATCAAAGCTTGCAGCCAATCAAAGACACAATCTTGTCCAAAGGACAGTCTCAAGAGTTTGGTTCTGATAGACATTTTTATGAGGATTAATCTTCCTTGTTTATTTTTTTGTGAATTTATTTCTGGATGTAAACTAGTGTTTTAGAAAAAAGTAGAAAATCATATTATAATACCCATGAAAAACTATGAAAAAATCAGGACACTGTAAACTGTATTGAAATCAGAATTACTTAAAAAACTTAAACAAATTTTTTTAATGCATACAACAGAAAATATGTCAAACATTAAAAGTGACGAAATGTTTCAATGTACCGTCTTAAATAACCATGTTTGAACTTGAGGGTGACACCATGTCACAACACCAAAACACCAAAAAACAACGAAATCACCTGACAATTCATCGAACCACAGAATGGTTTCCCAAGTTGTCTTTTTGCCACTTTTCATTGTAAGACTGATAGGGTTAAAGTTTAACACACAAGACCTGTGCAAAATTTAATTCCCAGAACCCATAATGACCTGAAGCAACATTGTAAAGAAAAACAACATATAATATAAGAGGCTCATAACGTCAAACAGACAAAGATTTATTCAAGTTATTCTTCTCGAAGATTATTAAATCATGGGGTAGCTATATTTAGTTTCCCCTCGACTGCTTTTGCATTTTAGCTTTGTTTTCGTGACATAAATCATGATGTGGTGCAATATATCATGTTGTCTTTCATTTGAAGTTGCAACCTATTGTTAAGACTTGGTAAGGACCAGAGTTCTCTTTTTTAAATCATGACTGATATTTTACATGAGCCTAACTGTTTTTGTTTCTAATGACTTTACATGGAAGCTGGACCTTTCCAGATCCAGATTAAAGCATATAAGCACATGCACATGTAAGACCAAGTCTCCTATAAAAGTCATTTACAAAGGCTGATAGATTCTGAAAAGAAATGTAATCCATTCAGTGGCTGCAATTTGTTTTGGTGCAAAAGGTGGGGTGTCCCTGCAGCAAGGATCACAAGAAGAAGGATGATGTGTGGCCAGGCATACAAAACATGTACTTTACAAATGATTAAAAAAAAACAAAAACAGAACAGCTAAGTCCTTTTTGATTTTTGTAGGATTCCTTTATTTATCATCATTATTATTGTTATTATACTATAAATACTACTATATACTACTAAAACCCCAAAACACACTAACTACATATGCAGGCAAGTTGGAGCTGGAGTCTCATGCTCTCATGTTGCGATTATTTATCTGCACATTTATAATGCAGATTCTTAAAAGCACGGGTTGTTACTGCTCAGAATAAGATGAAACATTTATCATTTCCATCTTGTGGGAATCTCCTCCTCCTATGTTCACTGTCTCAAGCAGATCAGTTGCATCTTTCCATTAACAAAGAAAGCAATTGTATTGCATTTTTAACGTATTGTGAAATGTGACACAGTTACCGTTACTCAACTTGCTTTTAACCGCAATGCACAAATGTAAAAACAAAATAATAATAAAAAGCAAAGATTCAATGTCAACCTGCATACTGGATCTTCACCCTGACAGAAGTGTGTGTGTGTTCATATTCGATCTTGTTCATGGTTTTTTTTAAGGCTTTTGTTCAAAGTCACATAAATAAAACAGTGCACTGAATGTGTGTAGATTCAACAGGGCCGCAGTGTTTGTCTGCAGATGAGTAGGAGCAGACGATCAAATCAGCCCTGACAGCTGCAAAGGAGGCTTCTCAAAGCACTTTGCAACTCGATGTGTCAGCTGATGACCAAAGAGAAGGACGCAAATTTGGCAGTAATGCCAAAGTCTCATTAGCAGACGACCAATATACACATCTCGGATGAAGGCGTGAAGGCTTCCTGGATAAGTTTTAAACCTTGTTAAAGCTCTCAGACTTTGAGCCAACTTTCTTCAGAAGGGCTTTGAATTAAACAAGAGTGGAAGTGTGCCTTGAGCGTTGATCCCTGTCAGCAGCTGCCAAAACCCGGGTCTTCCTATCATCAGTATTTGCTCTCGACAACGGGAGAGTGTCTGTCATGCACAAGGAGCGACAGACTCCGGCAAAATCTGAGGTCCACTGAGACGTGAAGGCCTGCAATCTGTTGTGCCTCTGCGCCAGCAACGCTTCCTTGAAAGACAGTTTCTCCGAGTGGACCTCTTGTTAATAAAAAACACACTGTATGACATCACTTTAAAACTGCAGCATCAAATCCAGGATGAGGATCCCTGAGGCTGCTGAGGCGGCATGACAATGCAAATGCCCTCAGAAATTTTATTCTTTGCCCATTAGGTTTTATTTTAAAAAAAAGAAAGAAGAGAAGTGTAATAAACTGTTTAACCAGACTGGTGGGTGTTATGGAAAGACGCATGTGGCGAGACTGAAATAAAGAGAGGACAAGCTGGTTTTCTATGTTAATTCTTTGAAAAGAAGAATACGACCTGGGTTTTAATGTATAACTTTGACATTTACAGTAACACTGATTATAAAAATACAAAAACAAATCAATCAATAAAATGATGCCTCAACACAGAATATCAGTGTGACTATGTTAGTTCATGGAGCCAAAGTAAAGAATAGAAAAGCTTTAAAAAAAAAAAACGGGAGATTGTCTGAATGTTTAAATTAACATGCTCATTACCACTTACCTCTCCTAAAGGCTCTTGTAGATCTGATTATAAATTCAATTTTACACTTCATTTAAAATGTATTTTGTCAGCTCATCTAAAGATGTGCAGTTCAGCAAGTTTAAAGTCTGAGTGGAAACAGACCAGGTCAGTCCGGCTTGTTATGAAATCAGTTCAATGAGTTCAGTCAAACTCAGTCCGTCCGTCCGTCCGTCCATCCGTCCATCAGACCACATGACCTTCTTCCGTTGCTCCAGAGTCCAGTCTTTGAACTCCTGAGCAAACTGGAGCCTTTTCCTGATTTGTCTCACTGATAAGTGGGTTTTTTAAGGCTGCACAGCTGTTTAGTCCCAATCTCTTGAGTGCTTGTTGAAATGCTTTAATGTTAACCATTAAACACAGTTCTACTGTTGATTTTTTAATGGTTTGATTTCAACAAAGTGGTCGCTAATCAGGATCATTTAAGATTTTTTTTAAATTTCTTCCTCAAAGATGATGGTTCTCCATTAATCTTCCAGTTTTTAATAATGGAACTATCCATATTTAGTTGTCTCAGCAATCTCCTTAAATGTTTTCTTTGCGTGACACCAGTAAGTTGACCCTTGTAAAACAGGTAAACATCTTATACACAACCACAGTCTTTTAACGTGGTTGTTTACGAACTGAGAAGCTACCAACTGCCAATCAGTTTGGGTTTAGGGATTTGCCAGCTGAAACGTCATCATCCATGCAGTAATAATCCAATGGTAGGCTCTTACCTGTTTGCTTAGTTAAATCACGGTAGTGACTTCTTTTTGGACTGACAGTGTATCATTATGCAAAACGGGGATTGTTTTCAAATATGTTAAAAGATTAAGGATAATTTTCTTTGGCTGTTTACTGATAAACCCAGGACCAGGATTATTATTGCTCTCTCCCCTCTTTACCTTTGCTAAATAATCCCCTTAACAACCCACTTAATTAGAATTTTCCATATTGGTCTAACGTTTTCTGATTTGAGGTTGTTTTTCTATCGATAACATTTTTTACTCCATCAGTTTGATTTCCTTTTGAAGAGTGAAATCCAGATCAACAACCTTCTCCGTGCTCTGCCTCTCCAGCAAATGTCATCATTTTTTCCTTCTTGACAAAAAAAGTAAATTAATAGAAAGAGTCGATGAAAATAGATATCTCATATAACTTCAGCGTATCTGAGGTGAGCGCCTTCATCTTAACAAAATGCCATCCGCCGCGCTCGGAAAAGGCACCAATTACTTTTTCTTCGTGTAATGCCACAAACTATAAAAATGTCACAGACTGTGAGTCATAATAAACATGAAAGCACATGTGCATGTGTTCACCCGTGGTTTCCAATGTGCTTCAGCACCTTCAACAGGACGCATGGTGACCCTGTCCCCCCAGAACCATGTGAGCTTTTACGTGCTGCTTTTCAGTTAGTGTCGAAAGCAGAACTTCTGGAGTCAAGGTGAGTTTGTGTCCTGCGTACTTTACAAAAGTGTGTTATTGTGCCCAGACAGCAGTGTTGTGTTGTTTGTGTGTGCATTTAATGGCCCCACATTTTCTGACCTTTTGCTCTCCACAGGAATGCTGAGGCGCTGCAGTTGGTAAGAGAGGAGGAGCTGGAAAAAACATAGATAAAAGTTGTGGAGAGGAGTGTACGGAGAGAACGAAAGAAGAGTAACGTGTGAGGAGAGGCCTTGACTAAAGCTGTGGTGACTGGGAGAATAAAATCAATTCACTTAAGATTTATGATTCTTATTTTATTTTTGCTCAGTTTTCACACATTTCTATCCATTTGATGAAGCCAGCTTCCCTCGCACTGCTCCCAGCCTGCGTAGTACTACATGTATTGATAGTCTTCAGGCTGCTTCATGCAAGTATTTCACCGTAACTTAACTGTCAGAACCAGAGGTTTAAATGGTGTGAACAGTGAGAAGTCAGCAGGAAGTACAGTCTGCCCTGTCTTTAATTAAGGCAAGCGTTGGGGCGCAGAGGTGAGGAACAAAACAAACTAAACTGATTGTGTGATTCAGCTGAAAAGACCTGCATCCATACAGAGAAGCTGACAAATAAAAAGTTGAGCTATTGTTTCATTAATTACAAATAAGCTGTACCTCTGTTGGCTTAAACATACAAAAAGACAAAGACTGAACAGATGCTTTAGAGCAGGGCTGTCCGAAGTCCGTCCTTGAGGGCCAGTGTCCTGCAGGTTTCAGATGTCTCCCCGTTTCAGCACACTCTGATTCAAATGACTGTGTCGTCAATAGTTGTGTAGCTCTCAAAAATGCTTTCAAATGAAATTTAAGCAGCAATGTAACAGCAAAAAAAAGCTCTTGACGGTGACGGTTTTACGGTTTTACATTCTGCTGCTATAAATTGATGTTACTATATATATATATATATATATATATATATATATATATATATATATATATATATATATATATATATATATATATACATGATATACATAACCCTAGTATATCATTTGGTAAATAGAAAAGTAGATAAATAACTTGATCCGGGAATGCATGTTAATGTTTTATTACATTAAAATTCTTAGGGTACTGTTGAATTAAAGTCCAAACTTTTCAAATATTAAACTTAAGTGGAACATGTTTTACATGTACTCAAAACTAGCTGCAATGAAAAAGGTCATTTAATTCGGAAAACGTTTATACATCCTTAACAATTTACATCAGACCATTCAGTGAGTCCAGACCTTCATCAAGAACAAAAACAAAAAACAAAAAAAAAACACCTGATGGACATCAGTTGTCAATCACGTCTAATGTGAGGTCACATAAAACTATTATTTAAACATTTCACAACAAACAGTGACATCTGTGATGTACATTGAACATATGCGTTTGAACATTAATGCATAGAAAGGAGGTCCTCCACCAATCCAAACTCTAACCTGAAACCTTCTAACCTCAACTTTAACATGAATGAATATTAATTGCGTCTCCTATGTTCTACTGTGGTAGATGTGAGCTGGTAAAACAAACCGGTCACTGGAGATCATTAACATGAGCTAATGTTTTGAGCCGAGACGGCAGGTGGCCTCTGCTCACCACAAGATCCCACACTGAGGGATAACGGCTAACATATGATCTTCACTGCTGCTCATTAGATGACCTTTCAAACAATTGCCTTGATTAAGCTGAACATTAGTTTCCAGTGGAGCTGCTCGGTGTAAGACCACTGAGCCAGGAAATTGACCTCTCAGACAAAACAGGCTGAGCAAAAGAAAGACGTCAAGTCGCTCAGCCCCTGGAAAATGTATTTCCTGAAAACATTTAACTTCTTTTAACTGCTCAATAATATCATTTTAATTAAATTCAGACTGACATTAGTTTTAACAAGACCAGTGACTGTGCAATTTTTGTGGACGTTGTGGAAAGGCAGCACAGTGGCATAGTGGTTAGCACTGTTGCCTCACAGCAAGAAGGTTCCTGGTTTGATTCCCGGCCCGGTGGGTCTTTCTGTGTGGAGTTTTTCTTTGCATGTACTCCGGCTTCCTCCCACAATCCAAAAAACATGCATGGTAGGTTGATTGGTACTTCTAAATTGCCCGTTGGTTGTCTGTCTGTGTATGTGGCCCGGCGATGGACTGGCCACCTGTCCAGGGTGTACGCCTTTACTATGTGTTGGGATAGGCCCCGACAGACCCCCGTGACCCGGAGACGGAGTAAGCGGGAAAAGATAATAAATGGATAGTTGTGGAAAGCTAATATATAAAGACAAGGGACAAAAAGTAAAGTAGTCATGGTTCACCCGCTTTATAAGAGGGTGTGAAGTCTTTGATGGCGTTAAGTCCCATTTCTTATACTGAGAAGGGCCAAATTCTCTACTTACAAATAACATTAACAGGTTTTTAAAAAAATATTTTTTATAATTTAAAATAGTCTGATTCAAACAATAAACAATGTGATAGCTGAGTGAAAAAGATGTGGAAAAGAACAAAGCTTTAGGTAAAAGATGCTGTCTAAATATTAATTGTGATTGACACCTTCAGAACAACCGTGTGGCGTATTTACTGATATCTTCCTTCATCTTCAGCTGTACAGGGTTCACTGAGGTTTTCTGTTTGTTTGCTTCTATTCAAGATGAAAGCACTAAAATCACTGATATGAAAGCTCTTGATGCTATGAAAGAAGAGAGTTTGGATGCATCAACCTTGGAGTGTTTACACTGTAGGGATGGTTCCTGAGGTGTCCGTGGGATCCCTGCCTATGATGGCTGTTTCTTTTTCTTTTTTCAAGTGGACATCACATGTTCATTTCCAGCCTTTTTTGTCTCATCAAGAGAACATCTGTATTAGCTATATTATTTGTTATTACAAACTCTATGCAGGTAAACATTAAAATAGGGTACATCTTTAACCCTTACAAGGTACTAAGGCAAAATGACCCAAGCCAGGGCGAGAACGTTGCCTCTCCCTCAGCGTCTTGCACGTTTAACTAAACTGAATTAAATGATAATGTATTAATCTACAAAGAGGAAATGATGTTGTTGCGGTGTAAATGACTTGAGAAAATTATATGAACAAGTAAACATTTTAAATAATCAATAGCTGGAAAACTGGTAAACAGTAGAAGGTGTAGCCAAGAGAGAGGACTTGTTGAAACATCCAGGATCATCATGAATCCATTAGGGTTTTGTGCCTGTTGCATGGTAACAACAGAGCCGATGCTGTCGGATGCAGTGACACCAGAAATGTACAATATGTACATGATATCTAGTTAATCCACACAGGAGCGAAAACCAACCCAGACCTGCTTCTCATCACGAAATTAAAACATAATCTTTGTTCTCCGTTTTTTAAAAGCACAAGACTTTAACTCTACCCATGAAGCCAAAAATAAGCTGAACTGCTGGTTTGGTTTGGAGACACGAGACTTCAACCTTAACATTGTTTTGATCTGCCCACTTACATTCAGCAGTGATTTATGTTATTAAGACTTCATTAGCTTAAAGGGACACTGAAATGTTAATGACATACTGAAATACCAGTGAAATATATTAAAGGGCAGCCTTTTCAGCCATGCTTTTCCTCCTGCGTTTAAAGCTGTGGTTTTGGGGAGAGTGCCATCAGCAGTGGAGAACCCCCACCTGGTAATGAGATATGCTTGCATCAGTTCTGCATTTAAGGAAAACTGACCTCCACCAAAAAATCCAACTAATCTTTGTATCAATAAGCATTTTTGTACCTCCCATCATGACCTCCTTGTTTCCT
Organism: Xenentodon cancila; assembly: GCA_014839995.1. Taxonomy (NCBI): domain Eukaryota; kingdom Metazoa; phylum Chordata; class Actinopteri; order Beloniformes; family Belonidae; genus Xenentodon; species Xenentodon cancila. The sequence continues at coordinate 4,007,011 of CM026205.1, forward strand.
GGGACTTGTTCCATCTTCACCTGGACCGGTAGCTACTGTATTAGGCTTTGTAAAACATTCATGCTTTGATTTGAAGTTGAATGGAGGTCAAGTTTAATGTTTTATTTGTCTTTCAGTCCAAGTACTTAGGTGTTAATGAGTCTGAACTCCTGTTTTGCAGATCAGGTTAGTCTTAGCTGACAGAGTTTAAAGAAAAGATGAAAAAGAATAGAAGATTATTTAAAAACTGGCACAGATCCAGATCACAAGCAGATGAGACTCAAAGGGCTCATTTTGTGAAAAAGATTTTGCATCACTCTCCATGAAGATATATATATATATATATATATATTAAATCCCCCTCAAGAGAGCTTGACAGCCAGCTGGATCAGTGTCTTATGTCTCATTTTTACGTCCCAGAAGTTGGAAATGTTTGTCACAATTAACTAAATTAGTGAAAGTGTGAGAACAACAGTCCAGTCATCCATCTGCAGGGAAGACACGTTCTGTCAGCAGAAAACGATCAATTTCAGCCATGTAGGCAGAAAAAAAGTTTCCCATGTAGAATTTGAGATAAAGTTTACTTTTTGAAGAAAAAGGGCAGTGATGGCGGTGGATTTCAGACAAAATCCAATTAAGTCGAGGGATTCCCAGCTCACTTTTTCTGACAGTCACCGGTTCTTTGTCTCCTGATGATTTCACATTAATATGTCCCTGCTTCGTTCTGTGTAGGTTCCTCAAAATGCTGCTGTCAGGAGCTGCATCCTCCTTCCCACAGTGTGATGCATTATTCACAGGCCCCCTGGTTTATCCCTTTGATCTGGATAAATTAAAATGGCAGATTCTGAGGGAGGGTTTGCATCCGTGGGTGTTGCAAAGTTGCACATAAAATCAATCCGTTACACTAAGTGCAAAGTTATTGCAGCTTTCCTTGGACTTCAGACTTGCAAATGAATTAAAAAAAGTTTTTAAATGTGTGATACTGTCTCGATAAAGGGGTCATGTAATGGGGCAATATTAGACCTAATTTACAGCCAGTTCCACGAGCTCCATCTGTTGTCTGCAGTAATTACAGCATCCATCACATATAAAGAGGACTCTTCTTACTGCTGACACCTTAAAGGCTGATATAGGAAGTGCCACTGCTAAAAAGGCACTTTAATTACAGGCTGCCAGCCCTCCTAGATACATGAACTTCAGGTCGAAGGCACACACCAACACAGCTAAAGCACACACGCTGAGAGCTTTCACACAAAAAACCTACGTGGCATCCTCTCATTAAAGCTTAGAAGAAGTTCACACTTGATATAACTTCTTAAGGCCATGAACAAGTTTTACCTTCTCAAAACATTTGTGTTGGAGATGAATATATGACGCTCTGATAGTAATTAGACTAAGACATCCCTCTGAATTATAAACTACTATGTAAACAGCAGTCCTAATCTAAATGTCCATCATAAATGCCCATTTGCACGCCATCTGAGACATTTTTTCACCCACCTGGGAACATGCAAGCCTAAAGGCCTTTGTTAAATTAGAAACAAACTGCTCACAATGATATAAGATATGTTGCAGATAAGATATTTGCATCAGCTCCTTCCTAATCAGGGTGACAGGAGTCTGCTAGGGCCTTTCTGTGGGGGGAGGGCAGGCTGGGGAACGTCATGGACAAATCACCTGTCCACTGCAGGACTACATTTAGACCAACAACCAACATGTTAATTCTCGCTCTCTTACCTGTAGATCTTTGTGATGAACGAGTCGGAGCATTGTGCAAAGTATTCTCCAGTTTGTTTACTGGATTAAGAGCTGGACTCTGTGGTTTGTGTAATGTGTAAATAATATATATATCTATTGATCCTTGGACCACTTGGACGATCTGAGCATTAATATTGTCATCTTGGAACATCTGAATCTTATTTGGGAAGAAAAACAGTTATTAATAGACAATCTGGTCATTTAGTAAATTCACTTTGTTTTAAAAATTTGTCTTCAGAACGTAATGTTTTGAAATCTAGACCTAATGAACTCCTACGACCCCACATTAAAACACCACTCCCACAGTTTTACATAGCAGGCACTGGGCATGTTCCTGTTACTTTTTAACAGTGGAAATCTTAAATCATGACACAAACCCTCTCTTTTGTGTCCAGAATCCAGTCTTTATTTTTTTTGCATAAATACCTTCTGATAAATGGTTTTCTTCTGCTTTCCAGGTCTTGTCCCAGTCATAACATGAATATCCATTCTCAGTGGCTGAAGACAGATAAATACTTTTTTTTTTCAAGAAAATGGGGAGAAGCGTAAAATATATCGTTATCCACGGGTAAAGGGGTTTAATAATGTCATTATAATTTTTATACAAAATCGGGTCAAAATGTGTTATAAGCCCACATTTTCAAATCTCTGCTGTTTCTCAATCTGCGATCTGCTGTGTCAAAGTTAATAGTTTTGGCCAAAAAAGCACCATAAGTCAGTCATAATTCAGTCATGTCTATATTGCGCACTTTCACTATAAAGAAAACATAAAGAAAACCAAAATTTCCTTCCAAGCAATTGGCAATAATTCAACTAATAGTAAATAGTAAAATAATAGTAAAACATATCTCGTACAACAATCTGCCAAATAAAAAAAGAATTATATCCTTTAGGGTAATAACTGCCCCTTCAGGTAACTTCATAACACGGCAGTAGGGAACTCCCAATATGTGATTAAAATAATAATGCTGTACAGCATGAAAACTGTACTAATAGTATACTTAAAAATAAAAGTCAGCTATGAGACAGAAGGTGATTTGTGGTTTGACTTTTTCTTTGTTTGTATCACGGGGCCATGACACAGAAAAGGTTAAACCTCGAATGAAACAGCAATCAGGTAAAAACACAGGTGACATTTGAAATCATTTTTCTACTTTTTTATGTGATACCTGTGTTATTAAAGTACAATGTCGTCCAAATTGATTTTGCGCTGCTCACGGCCTCCTTATCTCACACTGGCTTATTTGTCCTGTTTCTGTTTATTTCAACTTTTTACCAGGAATCTTGGCTCTTTTTTTTTCTTTCTTTTAAAGAGACTGGCTCTGATAAATCAGCACAGGCAGTCTTGCAGTCTCCTGAAGGCCTGTTTACATAGCCATTGTTTTTAGCCATGTTCATCACCCAGACCAGGCCAGAAATCAATATTTCATTAGTGCAGTTTGAGCCATGTCTACAGTGAGCATGCAGAAATTTCAGCCACATCCATTTTTTAAAAGCCTGCAGAGGTTTGCAGACAATATTGATTGTTACTTCTGGACTCCATGTGACCGTTATTTAATATGCAAGATGAAAGCTTTATAACAGTTACCTTTCATGATTTTGAATCCATGAACTAATTGTACATGTCAGTATTTAAAATAATCCACATGTGCAGATAACTTGTTTACGGCCCCATCTGTGGACTCTTGTGTATGTCATCCCTGTTTTTTCATCAAATACTGACTTCACTGGCCCAGAAAGGAGTTAAACATCCAATGTAGAGGCACTTAAGAAACATGCATGCTCTCAAAACTCAAAAGTCTCACACAGAAAGCTTTTAAATCTTGATCCAAATTGTTGTAAACATCACATATGCACACATATGATGCAAACATATGACATTTGGTGAGCACAGGCATCAGAACAGCAACATCATTGTCATGTACTCCTGCCTGCAAAATCACAATGAGTTGAGAGAAACAGAGAGAGTATGAGCACACAAATGCAAGCAACTTTATTACACCAGTGTAGATGCATTGCAGATACACAGGGAAAACAACATCACTGAGTTTCAAGTTTGTGCTCAGTTCTTCAGCTCTGGGCCTGAAACCCCCCAGCATGCACTTGTCACTGCGCTGAGCTTTTAACTTTTCCCTCCGACTGGTGTCGCACTATTCCCCTGCTGCGTGTCAGGATAGAGCTTCTCTTGTTGTGAAGGGGATGGGAAGCCAAAGGAGGCTGTGGGGTCGTTTTTTTTTTCCCAGCAGAGAGGCTGGAGCCTTGTCTGGAGCTCCACAGAGCAGCTTCAAAGGTTTGTGGTCAAAATAGCGGTTCAAAGCTCCATTCATTAACATTACAGTGTCCTGAGCTGACATTTTGTGATGAAGAAGTGCAAATATAGAAGAGAAGAATGCAACCTCTTTCATCTGGGTTGCTTGCATGTTCTCCTCTCTAGGCCACATGTCTTGTTCCAGTTTCCCATTTCACATCAGTGTGCCCTGGACCCCAACAACGGACCTGTACCTGACCAAGGTATGTGGCTGCAGCTGTTTTTATTTATTTATTTTTATTTTCCTTCTATGCTTTTACCCACATGGCAAAAAGAAGTCTGTTCACCCTTGTAACATAACAGAGACAAAGAACTATGTCAATTTCTAAAAGCAGCTATGTTTTCAAGTCTGTTGAAAGTCTGATGAAAATTACAGTTTTTTTGTTCATTTATTTATTCTTGATTGTACAAAAAATGTCACAAAAGAGAAATGTCAGTTTTCAGCAGGGAGGCTGTTGGTGCCCCATCCTGTAAGATCTTCCCACACATGAAATCTTGGGTGATCAAATTACATTTTTAGTAAGTGCCTTCACACCAATTATTTGACTTTTTCTCCAAATGCATCTTTACTTTACAAATTGTAACTGTTTCAAATTTCCTGCTGCTGCATTCCAGTAAACATGCTTTTCATTTCCATTTGAAAAGATAAAATGTGCTTTTTTAAAAGTGGCACAGAGCCAGCAATGTGCTTCCTGTGCCTCGTCTGTCAGAAAGGTTAAATTTAGAAGAAATCACCACGCCAGTGCACGCCAGCTTTAATTCTGGGAGGGAAAGAATCAGAACAAACAGTCAAAAATCTTTGATGCATCCATATCTCTGTTGTCTCACTAGGTCACGCTGACTGTGAAATACATTTTCAATCAGAGGAGCTCGAGTGATGGTGCAGCCAAGTAAAGAGAGACATTGCACTTGTGGACTTGAACCAACAATCAGCTTAAATTATTTAAGATGGCTGGATAATTTATCCAAGGAAAAAATGAAACCTTGGCAGTGGTTGAGCACTGTTAGTTGCATATTACAACGACATGCAGTATATAGGTTAAATGTTTAAATATGCAGAAGGGAAGTGCTTGGGAAGTGACTGCAGCAAGGCTTGGAGGAGAATACAAAACATCTCGCTGGAACATTTCTTTGAAAATGCACGCAGATAAAAACACGGCCTTAAATGTCTGTTACTTTTCACATTGTGTGGTCCTGTACTCAGCAGCTTTAATCTACAGCCACATCACTTGAAGGGAGCAGACGAGCACAGGAGCTTCATTCTCTCTGATCTTTTTAAAACAACTTGTTGTTGTTGTTGTTGTTCTTGAATCATATATTATTTTATTTAAGATGTTATTTCTGAAAAATTAGTACGAGTGCATTGTCAGCGATTCGATTCATTTCGTTCAGCTTCATTTATTTGTTTAGCACCACTTCACAACAACAGTCATCTGACAGCACTTTACAGAGAAAGAAAACAAATCCAATTCAGTCCAAGTATGAACCATTTCAGTGGAGTACAGTTCAATATCACCCCTTCGAAAATGTCACTTGGTTAAACATTTTAGAGCTCAGGTTGATTACTTTTATACTGTGAGATGTTATTTGTGAGATATGTTCCTGGTTACCTCACAGATATTCTGTTTTGTTTTGTTTTCTTCTTTCATATGAGGACCAAAGTGAGAGGACAATGTCCCTCTGGGCTGATTAAAGAATCCAGGCCCACATGTAGAATTCGAGTGCCTGATTCTTCACTCAAGCTTGTCTCATCTGGGATGCTGCATAAATGTGAACAAGGAAAAACAGGGACCTTGTAAGGTGTCCATATTTCCTCGACTTTTGAAAGTCTTTGCTTGTGCTTCCTGTTAGGGACTATGAAGTACAGTAGATGAATGTTGGTATAAAAGGCTATGCGCAGGAGCCGGTTGTACTGGCTCTGTTGAGTCTTAAATGATGGTTGCTTAGACTTTCTACTGAGCCTTTTTCATTAACGTTCCAACTGTTTTTCCTATGGTCCTGTGAATTCTGTGCTGCTTCAGGATTTCTACTGCTAATACCGGTGCTTGTTAAAGCAAAACAAATGTGTTTTTACAGTTTTTCCCACAGAGGTTTCGCCTAAAGGCAGGGACACTTGTCTGAGATTTGCTTTTGTTCGTCTGCTTGTGTCTCATCTTCTTGTGTTTCATTGTCTGCATCTTTCTGCTCCTCGTCTCCTCTGTCAGTACGTTCTTGGGTCGTTCCCCCCTCTTTGGGAACTCTTTGGGTTCATTCTTTCTTTCCTTCTCACTCTTCTCCAGCATGATGTCCATCAACATTTCATGTCAATAAGGGCCGTCATGATCAATTTTAATCATGATTAAGTGAAAATATTTTTATATTTAATTTGTGAGTAATAGCACAACTACTGTTTTTATGTTCCTTAAAGGGATATTTTTTTCAAATTGCAATAGAATCAGTCAATTTTCCTTGCTTTAAACAAATTTTTGTTGTTTTATTATTATTATATGTTAAATACATATCCTGAAAGCCAAGAGAGCGCAAACAACAAACAACCACTGATGATGATCTGAAGAATTCATCATTTGATTGACATATTCCCGCGTGTTCCCAGGCGACTTGGACTCAGTATAAAGAAAAGTATATATACTTTTAAAAAAAAAGTATTTTACACTGTGTGGAGAACATAGGCCTTAAAATCACTCTACAGAAAACCAGCAAATCATGTGACTGATTCATCGGATCGGTTGTTTTCCCAAACTACAAATTAGACCAAGGGTCATATTTATTGAAACATGAGTGCAGTGATCTCGTTTTTGAAAGAAGGCATTTAACAGAATTTGTGTTAGCGCATTATTATAACTTTGGCAGGCCTATTATTAATATATAACATAGTGTCATACAGCAGCAATAAAGTGCAGTTCTTGAAAGAGATGGTGTTCAAATTATAGCATTATACATCTCACCTGGTTGCTGGATCATAATACAGAATGTAACATCCCTCTATGGACGACATAGGATTAAAACTGCAGAAAAAGGAAGGATTGCAAAGCTTGTTAATGGTGTAATCTTGAGGAACTGTGGGAGTTTCTGCACCCCGAACACTGAGCTGTCATCTCTGATCGACTGTTAAAAATGTCACCATGGTTACCTTTTGATGCTGCATTTTATGTTGTTTCACCTAAAATAATAATGTTTTCTGAAAAAGGACAGCTTCCCTTTGGGGATTAATGGAAAGTATTTGAATTATTATTGTTATTATTATTATTATTATTATTATTATTGTGACACCTGTCTTCTATGTCCTTTTACTAAACTGAAGTCATTTCTACCTCAATTGTTACCACAGTTATAACCAAATAAACACCTCCGTACACTTAACTGAAAAGTTGTCAAATTTATAATGTTTATGCTTGTCCTTAGATATTTATCCATTCCACAGCAGTAAAACTCTTCTCAAACTGTAAATTAATTGCTCAGGGTGAGATGTAACATAACATTTCAGTTAGGGATTAAGATGACTAATTAGTATATGGTTCTCTAATGCAACTGCATGGAAATAAAATTTTTCTTTTAAGTAGCAGAGGATTTGTTGCTCTTAAAGTGTGAAGAAATGTCACAATGATGGTGCAAAGTGAAAGAAAGAAAGCAAGAGCAGCCATTCAACACAGATAATGCTGAAACGTCCCTAATCACACACTGCAGCTGTGTCAACTTTTTATTTTACCTTTTTGTTATTCTGACAAAAGATTTTCAATTAATTTCCCGAAGCTGAACGAAAAAATGTGTTTGTCATTGTTCTGAACTTGCAGTAAAACTTACAGGAAGTGTTGTGTTAAGTTGGCAAAGTAAGTTTTTCTCACAAATGCCACAAAAGATTTTATTTTCTATTGAGCTGAAAAGGCCAGCTTTCAGCGACAGCAATCGGTCCTGGAGATTTAGGGAGGATTCACTCTCCTTTGAGTAGTGCACCTGAGTGGGGTCTTTGCTTGAGGAGGAAAGGACCGCCGAAACTGTATTTGATTGACCTTAGACATCTAAGGCCTCCAGGTGGAAGCTTCCAGGTGGCTTCATCTACTACAGACAACTGTTGATTGTCACTCTCAGGAACAGCACATACAATGCAGTAGACTCGACCTGTAAAATAAGATCATCTAAAAGAGAGTCTCTCTGTGAGCTTGTGTAATTTCTTACAAAAACATTTTGTATATTTCTGTTAATACACTGCTTCCTTGCTTTATGAAGCACATCCTGGTTGTTCTGCATTACGTGCTAAACAGAGAGGATGAGTCCAAAGGCTCTGACTTCATCACAGCTTTCTGGAATCACTCCCTTTGGGAAAGAAGTGAAACACTCGGACAGGAGGAGCTCAAGTATTTTTGGATCTTGTCCATGACTGAGATCGGCCTGGACATGAAGAGCAGCAGCCAAGTCAGTGGTAGGCTGACAGTGTTAGAAACCCTATGGGATTCTTGTGACGAACTGAGCCCAAAGTCAAGAGCTTGAATAACCGGCGGTCTACCTCCCAGCTGTTATAAAAGGGAAGAGCTCCATCCACGGGATCCCACAGGAGCTCAGCCTTGAACTGATAACTGCCCGTGGTGGAGACCTCACTGCAGGTACTTTGGTATCCAAACTGTATCTACGACATGCAGGAGAAGTTGATGGGAGTTAAAGTTTGGGGCTGCAATGGTCTGCTGCAACAAGAACCTGGAAAAGCCAACGCTCATATGTCTAGAGGGTGCTATTCCTAAAAACAGTTTTCATTCATTCAACATTTCCTTGAACTGATGTGGAAAGGCTGTGTTGTATTTTGCACATTACAGTTTTCGTGCAGTCAGTAAAGAAAATGAAGAGCATCAGGAAGATTTTCTTTATATCACGCTCTTAACCCAAGCTCAAACAACGATGCCTGTGAGCTACTGCGTAAGGTGCTGACCAAGCCATCTGGAAGAAATGCAGGGTGCTGTTGCCCAAGGACACATCAACATGCAAAAAGGAAGATCTCCATGACACAAATGCATCTGCATGGTCAGTGCCTTTTTCACTAACAGTGTCTTTTTATAATGTGCAAGAATCACATCAACGTTTGGTACTTTGACAAGATCAGAACATCAGCAAAACTGCATCTGTACCAAGAGCCAGTTTTGGTAGGTGAGTGTTGAACCTTCAGCTAAGCACCTGACCCCTATGGCTTACAGGGAGGGCAAACCCTTGTGTCTTATTCAGACGGAGCTTGTTTGGGGCTATATACTGCCTAATGAAAGATATTTTGCTCACCACTATTTGATTGACAATGCAGCAACTGAATTTTTTCCCCATTAAATGAAATGCAAATAAACTATGATTTATGCTCTTAAAAAAGTGAAGTGTTTTTTCATTCACTTGTTTTTCTGGCCCTAGTTTGTATGTGAAATGCCAAGTTTCTTTGGAAAAGATGCATGTTACGGCATGAAGAAAGAAAAACTTAAACCCACGACTTTCAGAATATAAAAGTTCTTCTTCCAAAATGTGTTTTGCCATTAAAGTGGGCTAAGTGTGCAGGCGGAACAGGCAATAACAGTTTTGAGACTATTTCTTTCTTCTTTTTTTTTTTTTTTTTTTGGGTACTAATTAGAATGCAAATCAGAGGATGTACTGCCAGTAAAATGTTCTGTCACCACATCCTGCAGGGAAAAAAGACTTTTACAGTTTTTGCAGCTCCAATCCATCACAGAGCTGACGAGGAATTAAACATAATTAGACCACAAAGAAAAGTGTGTCTTTCTAAAATACTGTGGGCGAAATAATAGAATTAGATTTTAACTATAGTGTAGGAATGTGTTTAAATGTACATTACTTTTTTCAGTACGTTTCAACAATGAGGCTGTTTTGTATATGACTAATTTATTACTAATTTGTTCAATGAATACTTTTAAGATACCTCTGTGTGTTTGAGACCGTCAACTTCTAAAATAAGAAAATAAAAATATTAAGATATAAAAGAACAAAGATGCAACAAAAAAATATAATGTATCTGTATTCATTTAAACGAAGCATCAATTAGAGAGACGTTCCTAACAAAAGGAGATGCAATAGTTTTTTTTTATAACTGAAACTTAAGGAAACACAATAAGAGGAATGAGTTAACGTTTATTGTTCTTGTATATTGCTCTTTCTCATGTATCAAAGTTTAATCTCTGGTAGCTCTATAGTAGCTCAGCACCTAGCATTACTTAAACAGTCTGAAATAATATCTGAACGGCAAAGACTGAACATTACAAGAAGCAACTCTTCCCAAATTTGACCCCTCCTACTCTTCCAGCTAGTTTGACTCACATGTTTTCTGATTGGTTGAATTCCTGGAGGCTTGTTTGTGGGAGGAGAACGACTGCTGTTGCTCATCAGACACAAATGTCTGCCAGAATCAGCTTTAGAATATAAAAGTGGACCACATGATGAACCGTGGTAGCAAAGATTAGAATTGGACGTCTGCACTGAGTAAATACTCGATACTTGTACTGCGTAACATTTAGAATTGTGTCTTCTTCAGTTGTTTAACATATATGTCAACATATATACCAATATAACAGAAAACAGATCGTATTTTATCAAAACAACACTCTAGATAAGTCAGATTAAACAAGTTACAAGAAAATCACAGCTTTTACTGCATTACTCCAGGAGACTAAGTTCAAACGAGAACAAATCTATCTTACATCAGTATGGATTCGTTTCCAGTTGCTTCATTTTGGCTCTGTCACCTCAAGAGGCTGTCTGACTTTTAATTTAAAAGTCACAGTCAAATCCTGCACCAGCCAGCGATTGTGCATATGTGGGTGAACTTCAGGTGAGCTCGAGTTTCAGTCGTACTTGCCTTTGATACCCAACAGCCGCCTCCTCTTGTTCCTGTGATAAATAAACCATTTAACGGAATATTTCTGTTCACAGGTAACGCATCTGGATGCAGAAGGTTTTGTTGCTTGGTTTGACTGAGAGGAGAGATAATGATCTCAACGACAATAGTAACAACTCTTCACCAGGTGGGTGTTAGTTGACTTTAAAAGTGTGTTGTTGAGGCTGAACAGATGAAGTATCGGAGGTTCAACACAACCTGTGGAAAACAGACACTTTAAAAACAGGACGCACGGTTAGCTGCATAAATGTAGGCTTACTCAGTTTATTATTATCACTTTCTCAAGGTGTTGCCCTGATTTCTTTGCATTTTATGGCTCTTATTTCAAACTTTATTTGTTTATGAGGCAAATTAAATCAAGTAAAGGCAAAAAGTGTAATTCAGTGTTAATATAATGAAAAAGCATCAAGTGAATTTAATTGAAATATGGTAAAAAGTGGCAGAGTTCAGTAGAGACTGAGATAAACTGAACAATTAGAAGTATTATAGAAAGTAGGATTTATTACAGATCAAAACAATGTTATATGCAAGTGTGCAATTTATCATAAGTTGTCTAGAATTGTTGGAGCGCTGCTCTCCAGTACACATTCAGAGTTTATTTTCTGTTGTTCATTAGAGCTTGCAGTGTAATATTCTTGAATAATTTAAACTTTTATCATTTGGATTGTGCACAATTCCTACTGTGGCTTGCTAAATAGCGACAGAGAGAATTTTTTGGATTGAATTGATTTGTTAAATTGCCTTAAAGCATGTGTTTATTTGAAAAAGAACTTTTCTTTGGAGAACACTTGTCAAACATAAAGCCTTATCTAAAAGTGAAAGAAGAGTCATCAGTACAACAGATTTAAAACAAATAAATAAACAAAACACTATTAACGCTGTACCTCATCATTTTTATAAAAAGCTGCTGTCACTCTGACCATCAGTAACCTGATCCATTACATCTTGTAATAACGCCATCTCAAAAAAGAATGGGAGGTGGTGTTTAGTGATGGTAGATATATCACACAGAGATGTCCTACCAGTTCTGTTATAATGGTATTTGTGCCTCTTCATCCTCCGTTTCCCAATAAATGAAGGGATTCTTTTCGTGGTGGGAATGAAAAGTTTATGATCAACAATCCCGTGATCAGTGTGAAGTGCTGGATGTCAAGACTTACAAAATAAAACCTTTGTTCCCTTGTATGGTGGCGTCGTAGCAGAGCATAGGAAAACGTGTGCATTTACTGACAATCTCTAGTTTTGACTGTGATTACTAGAATAATTTTATTTACTTTGATAAAGTTATTCGTTTTCTTTAAAATCTATAACATGTGCTCATAAACTAGAATTCATTTTATAAATATTTTTAACTATTATTTTTATAAATATGTTTTAACTCTATGTTATAAGGTTGAATGCAAATAATTAAAAAAATCCATTTTGAGTCATCTTTTTAAACATAAATCTTCCTGTGCTATGTATATACATATATATATATATATATATATATATATATATATATATATATATATATATATATATATATATATATATATATATATAATCAATCACCCACGTTTTGAAAGATCAGGGTTTCTGATCAGGGTTTTGAAGACAGTTGGACTTGACAGCAGCACTGAGTTCAGGGTTTGTCGGACACTCGACTCAAGGATCTCCAAATCCTTGAGCTGACAGCACACAGTGAGTGACTACAGGCTGCTGCCTGCTGACATTACAGGAATGTCAGTTTTCTACTTGCAACGCAACTAAATGCTGAAGCAAAGAAAGTGGAACGTTTTCAAGATGTGTTTCAAACCCAGTGATCAACAATAGAAGCTATTTTATTAAACTAATCTATAGAAATGACATTAAATGAATGTATTAACTGGTTGGCCACAGTGACATCCATTCAGGATAAAACTACACCTGCTTTGAACAATTATGCCTCAAACCTCAAATTTTGATACGGCTTTATTTATACTTTTCAACAAATGTCACATGTTGCGGTCAGTCTTGTTTGATAATAAAACCCTTACACACGTGTCTTTTAAATCAAACTGCATTAACATTAAATCTGCCTTTTCATCTGGTACATTTTGTTTCTTTTTTGAAAGTAAAAGAGAAAATTGGTTTCCTCCAGTACTCAAACTCCGTTTTCCCATTTTGTGTCTAACTAGTGTTTGCTCCTAAACAGGACAAAAAGAAAAACTAAAAAAATAATAATAATTATAGTGTAGCAACATAAGAACTTACTACACATTGAAGGTGATTCTGGTTTGCGGAAATGTTAAATGGCTCCTTATTATTCTGGTATCTGGGTTTGCAAAATTCAAATGTTCTGCAGACTGTCTTTTGATCTTTAATGTGAAACTACTTCATACTTTCCATGAGCAAGAACACGGCTACTAAAATACACAATTGCTTAAACTCTGCACACCATCCACAGTTGTATAAATATTCACATCAGGAAAGACTCTCCAGGCCATTAGTAACAAGTACCATGCATTCATTTAAGGTGCATAGTGTTAATGAAATCTTATGCTGCATGTACCGACCAAGTGAAAGGTCTGGTGCAAACAAACAGTGAGGCTTTGGATTTACAAGTGCTGGACTAGATATGAAGGTCTGCCTGCGGTGGTTCAGAGGAAGGTTGAACCGCAGCAAAGTGCAGTAACAGCAAGAACAAGGCAGGTAATTCATTCAGGCAGGTCACCCACGGGGGCGGGATTATTATTAGAACAACAGGAGACGGAGGTCAGGTGTGATGGCAAAGCTTCATTATGTCTGAAAGTAATGTTTGAAAAAATAAAATAAAAAATAACGCCAGTTACATGACTTGTGTCCAAGATTGGCTACAGCCCGCCAAATAACCCGCTACATCAAATTATAAGCTGAATTTAGAAAACTTTTTTGCACCACAGCGCATCGTTCGGCATACAAATAAATTTGTCCTGGAAAGACTCACAAACAATCCCAGATTTCAAAGTACATTGCAACATAAACTAATGACTTCTGACTATCTGGTTCACAGACCAGATCGTCTCAGACCTAAAGGAATGTTTCATACTGCTAACAAAACAAAGGGAGCGTTTTTAACTCTAATTTTAAAGGTAAAAATGATGTCTAAACTGGGAGATTATTCCATAACAGAGGAGCCGTATAGCTGAGGACTCTGCTTCCCAATTGACTTTTGAAAACCAAAGGATCATTTTAAACACGGTTGAATAAATAAATAAAATAAACGATGCAGTTCCTCGAGTGACCACTACGGCTGGTTTCAAATATGAGTCAGGCTTCATACACAGCAATGTTCAAATGTCTCTTTTGCTGCAGAAACCTATTTACAAGCCTGGGTAAAAGCCAACAACCAAATAAAACAAACATCTTTATACGGTCCTCATAGCTAGTTATCTACTTTGCTGTACTACTCTTCATTTCAGCTCTGGGCACACTTCTTTAAATGAGGATATCTGGGCAGATTTGATCAGAATGAATGTAAGGTATTATTATTTAGTATCATTGATTAATTTCCACCACACGTTACCATGAACTAAGCCAGCCAGGCTGTAATGACTAACTGTGGCTAAAATAATGTGGGCGTGTCCAGGATGTGTTCTCAAAAGCACTCCTCAGAAAACTGATGGGCGACACCACCGTGGCTTTGCCCAGTTCTTCTATATGTTCTTATATCCGTATTAATTCAACACACTTTAATGTGGCATTCAAACTGCTGTGGGATAACTGGGGATATGACGCTTTTTATTATTTAAATGGTGTAATATACCTTAAAATGATTTGGTTAGAGACACATTTTAGGTGGTGGTTTTGCTCAGCTCAAAATTATAAGGCGTTGGATGGAGAATCACCTGTTCATATACACTGCTGCCGACGTTCTTCTCATATTCTATGCAAAGCATGTAGGCTTTGAAAAGAAAAAAAAAACACAAAAGAAAGAGGGTGAGGGACACTGAGAGAGACATAGATTACTCATTTCCTCCCTCTCCAAGCAGCCTCTGCCATCTCCCATGACACTACCTATTTTAATGGATTTTTCTCATCTTTTTGTGTGAGCTAATATGATATGCATTCACCTGAGTGTGACTGGCACCACATGGGGCAGGAGACTGATGGAGAGGTTGCTCATGTGCAAACATAACATGATTTCACCTGTAGCCATCCCAGTGCTCTAATCCTTCCTGTGCTTTGTTTCGCATTCATGGCAGCGTGCCAGCCCTCAGACAGCATCCTCTGTCCAGCAGCAGCGGGCTCTGCGTTTCAGTACAACAGTATTCAATTCTATATTTTGCAAGGCATTCTATAACATGAAATGTGTTTTTAATCATTTTTTAAGGACCAGAAACTCAAACTGGCTGACATAACCAGTGACGTCAGGGTTCTTCAGTGGCCTCAACAATCTGCAGATCTGAATTCAATAAAACACTTTTGACATGTGGTAAAATATGAAATTTGTTGTGTGAATGTGTAGCTGACTAACGTGCAGAAATAATGGAATGCAATCAAGTTAACCTAGTTCACAATTTTAAATGAATGCATCCATTAAGTTGTGGAAAAGGGTGAAAAGGAGATCAAAAGGAGGACACGTTTGGTGTTTGCTCAGATGGGCTATGATATTCGAAATGGAGCTATACATCCTCATCATACCATTGAAAGCGTGTGTGTAGCTAGAGTGGATAATACACATTTTTTCCTATTTTATTATTTGTCTGGCAATAGTTTCCCATGCTGGGCCATGTTAGTGCGGCTGGCCTGTATGGCTCTACTGTAATCTCTCTGAGAGCTCCATTTTAAGACTTTAATGTCTGTTGCTTGGCGAGGAAAAGGATGCTGCGGGCAAAGAGAGATAGGGGGAAATACATTCAGATTCATTCATTCTGATAAAAGCATAATTGAGTCCATTCAAAGCTTTTAGGGGGCTCAGATATAACCATGATGCCTTCAGACATCTCTGCAATATTACATTAGCCTGAGAGAGCTGGGAGAGCTGCCACTGCTGCCCGTGCCGCAGACAGACAGGGTGAATTAGTATTTGCATAATAATAATGCTTAGCTTTTGTTGACCTGCACTGAGGACTAAATGTGTGGGGGTTTACCGCATTAACAAAATCAGAATTACTGTGCAAGCTGTCGGCTGTGGTCCCAAGAGTCTGCTGTGGTTTAAAAGGTAAAATAGAGCAGAGAGTCTTGATTCAACCACGGCCACCTAATTTCAGTCTCGCTTTACGAGTAGACAAAATACAGGGAAAAAATGGCTTTCGCTTATCCAGGTTCAGGTTGGGGGCCCAGACATCCGTCTCCCCAACCACCTGTTTCAGGTCTGAAGAGGACATGAAGGAGTTCCCACGTCAGCCAAAAAATACAATCTCTCCAGGCTGGGTCTGCATCAGGGCATCACGCCCAAAATACCTCATCACTGAGATGTCTAGGAGACACCCCACCCAGGCGTCTGAACCACCTCTACGGCGCCTCTTGATGTGAAGAAGCAACAGAAGTTCTTGCTGGATGACTGAACTTCCCATTTACTCTCCTATGGGAGAGTCCAGCAGCTCTCCAGAAGAAACCCATTTCATCTGCTCGTATTTGCAGTCTCATCCTTTTGGCCACTACTCACAATTCATGACCATGGGTGAGGGTGGGAATATAGACTGACGGGTAAACAGAGAGTCTTGCCTGTTGGTTCAAGACTCTCTTCCACACTGCTGCAAATGCATCACTGATCCGCCTGTCAATCTCCTGCTCCATCCTTTCTTGGCTCATGAACAGGACCAACAGGCACCTAAACTCCTTCGTTTGTGGCAGTGCCTCACTCCAGAACTGGAAGGGGTACTTCATAATGTTTAAGCAGACAACTATGGGCTCAGATTTGAAGGCCA
This sequence comes from Xenentodon cancila, assembly GCA_014839995.1. NCBI lineage: Eukaryota > Metazoa > Chordata > Actinopteri > Beloniformes > Belonidae > Xenentodon > Xenentodon cancila. Next base: position 4,023,803 of record CM026205.1, read on the forward strand.
TGAAGGCTTTCCACACAGTAGAGAACTGTTTAGTGAGAGCTGAAGAGAAAATGTTCAACCATTGTAACCATCTATTGCAGTGGTTAAGAGAAATAACAGACCCGATCTGGTGGCTCGTCTCAAAGTTATGCATGTCCATGTGAAATGGTAAGGACATTGTGTTGGGATATTTATGGAAATGTATGTTTATTAAATATATGTGTATATAGATAATGAAAAAATACCAATTTCAAAACTAACGAGAGATGTTTGTTCGCTCCTTCCTTTGAGATCTCTGAAGCTGATGTCGGCCTTCACCCTGGTGAACAGATGAACAGACTGTGGACGGGAATAAGATGTTATTTATTAAGTTTATTAACAGTCTAGTCTGTGGGTTACACATTTCAGGACATTTTTTTTTAAAAAGTACGGAGGGAAATGTACAATATGACAACAACATCTCTGTTCTAAGGAATTGTCTAACTTCAGATTATTTTAATAGTCTAATGACACGGTCTTATAATCATTTAATAAAATGCATTGAGCTAACCATTTATAGCAAGTATTGATTAAAAAGTTTAATGAACATTGAGTCTAAGAAGCTGCAGTTTTTATAACCTTTTCCTGTGCTCGTGGCTGCTTTTTTTCTTGATCTGTTCGGTTCAGCACTAATGGCATACATTAGCAACCTGGACAAAGCCAGCCGCTCATTTCTTTCATTTAGTAAAGAATACTGAAGGGCTTCATAAACACTCAGTCGCTGCTGGTTGCACAGTCTTACTTTTTTATCTTTTAGAAATAATAATTAAAAAAAAGATATGAAAAACATGAAAAACACTTCAACCAGTACATGGTCAATAACTAAAATCCATGTGTGGATCCCAGAGCTGTGCAGGAACAATATAGATGAGTTGTTAGTCCAGCTGTTTTTAAAAGGTAAAATTAAAGGCAGTATTGCAAAAATTAAAACATTAAAAGCTCTAAAACATATTAAACAAGAGGCACACCTAACAGTAGAAAGGGGTGGAGCGGTCAAGTTGACTCCACCCCCTAAAACTGGTTGCTCTGAATAGAGCTGTAAAAATATGTTAAAAAGGGAGCTTTTGTATTGTATCTCTGTATTTCATTAAGACATTAGGAAGTTTGTAAAATGTGTATATTATATAATATGTGTCTTTTTTTCCAGCACCTTTGTCCTTGTCTCTTCCTCTGAACCCTGAACTTAGATAAATGTTTCATGTAACATCAAATGTTCATTGTAAGACACAGCGAGATTTTACTTTTCTTCCCAAATCAAATAATGTCTGAGTGATGACGGACTGACTTACCTTAGGGCCAACTACTAATCTGATCAGATGTTTTTTGCCCGTCTCAGATATTATTTTTCTGTTTTCCTGTAAAGAATGTCCAAGGTTATTTTGGTATTGAAGGAATAAATATTTGTTGTTGAATTTCAGTTAATCACATCTTCTGGCATGTATTTTTTTTTTTTTAATTATTTATTAGTATTCAGACAGAAATGTCTGTAAAAGTTTATAAGGACATTCTTGCCTGTTAATTTTCCAGTTAATTCCATTTCAACAGAATGAAGCATCTAAATTTTAAAGTTATTTATGATAAGTTACATACAAGATTATTTCCTCCAGAAAAATGCAGTGAAGAATCTCTTTGAAGCTGTAATCAGTTCTTTGTCCTGCTGCAGTTATTTCCCCAAAACTATGCACATAATATTCATAATTTTCATTTTGACACAAAATAAGCAAATTGCTTGACAAAGGTGTCCTCCAGTGATCCTTTACCCATGTGGTTCCATCAGCTATCGATGAGTTATGGGTTATGATGCGGTTCTGTCTGAGGGATCAGAGCGATCAGACTTACTCTCCTGCCCTTCATACACTGAAACTCCTTCAGATTTATTAAATCATTAAAGAAAAAATATGTAACTCCCTTGAGCGTTTTAGTGGTTTTCTTATCCATTTGTTGACAGAGTCAAAAACTTCTGTCCATCTTTGCTTCCCAAAGACTCGGCCTTTTGTGGATACTGCTTTCATATCAAACCCCTCCTTCCACCTGTTGACATCACCTGTATAATTGTGGCGGCGGGAGGTGGTTTTGGATTAGCTGCGAACAGTGGTTCACGGATCCAGTTACGTTATGACCGGTGTTTTTCTGCAGTAGCTGCTGGAACAAGGGGCGGTACATCGGAGCAGCTACCTCTGCTTTTCCGTAAACTCAGAAAAAAGACTTATTTTGCATTTCTGAAAAAGAACCTTGAGTGACAGTTTTTGTTTTTATTCTTTTTTTTAACCTCCTTACCAGTGTGAAATCACCCAAACTAAATTTTTCTCAGCGTGCTTCAGTGAATCCATATTTTCCTTCAAAGAAAGGTAAGAATTTATTCTTCTTTATTTCCCATATTTGCCCCACTTTTCCCTGATTTGGGGTTGTAGACTGATATTTTGTAAAAATGCAATTTAATCTTCCTTGTCCAGTATTTTTTCCTAATATTTCATATCCCTGCTGACTCGTCAGCTGTTATGTAATTCATTTAAAATGATGTCCATTAACCGCCTGCACATACTGTGTCCTGAACAGTCTTCCATTTTGTCTCTCTGGGTGTTTTACTTAGTGAGATGGCTCTGACAAATGCAGCAAGGAAGAAAGCTGAACTAGAGTGTGCTGAAGGGGATGCTGTGAGTGCTGTACTCTTCATCAGATGTCTGGACTGGAAAATGTCAAGCTCACAGGTGTTAATGCATTCAGACACCTTTTTTGTGTGCGCGTCTAATGCACTGCCTACTTCCATTAAGTTGCTGATATGGCCCTCGTATAAACGAATCTGCATTCATGTTACCAGACTGGCATGTGTCTATAACGTATTCTGTTTCGAGCCGTTTTCTCAGAAAGTATATGACTGATAAGAACTGGGCTCAATCCAACTTGTTAAACTAACACAAATGTGAAAGATTTGTGCAGCTTGTTGAATCATCACTATTTCTGTTTCCAAACGTGAGACCATCTCCACTGACCACCATGTTAAAATAGTAGAATAAAATCATCACCGTATCTACTTAATGCTAAGCACTGTCAGTGGACTTCTGAGCTGCGAATTAAGAGGCAAGTGAAGTTCTGTTCTATTCTGTATTTACATCTTATTTAGGACCATAATGTAATTTGCATTTTTCACTGTAAATGCCTATAAAATCCTCAGATCCCAGGAGCCTTGCAAATCTCACAGCTTGTGTCGCTGAAATTAAATCCCGGATGGTCCAACATTTTCTTAAGGTCAATGACAAAAAAAAAAAAGAAAAGAAAATCAGAGGTCATGGTTTTTGGTCCCCCAAATGCGGTTTCTTCTATTGTTTCTAGTCCTGGCAAAATCTCAGATAATATCAAACAAACTACTACAAATCTAGGTGTGATACTTTACTCTAACCTTAATGTTGATGCTGAGGTCAAACATAGTACGTCTTATCTTCTCCAACTTTTGACAATAGCTAAATCAGGTCATTTCTCGTCTACTCACCTGGACTACTGTAATTCATTGTATCTCGGTATCAGTCAGTGTTCTCAGTCACCTCCAGTTAATTTAAAATCCTGCAGCAAGGCTCATTACCTTTATTGTATGTGCTTCCCTTCACTGGCGTCTTGTTAGATTTTGTATTGATTTCAAAATCCCACTGATCACCTTCAAAGCCTTACATGGTCTTTAGAAGTCCTTCGGTATTCCCTGAATGTGATGTATTTATTCTGAAAGTTGGAGCTTTTCACTCTAAGTTTATTTATGAAGTTATTCTTGTTATTAAGTTGTGTTTGTTCTTGCCAGTGTTCTGTCGTCGTTGCTGCTCCTCTTTCCTTCCCTCTCAGGTCGAGGCGGCTGGCCGGCCTGCCTGAGTCTGGTTCTGCCACAAAACAACTCTTCACAAACTTACGGCTGATGTCAAAATGGTTTTTGTCCAGATCTCTCTATAAGTCTCTAGAAAGTCTATGGTGATAAATTGCCCATACAATCTCCTTCTTGGAATAATTAGTTTATAAATCACTTTCCCAAGATTTACTTTAAAACATGATGATTTTACATGCCTAATCTGTTTTATTTCCAGTGTTTTGCAATTAGCCCTGAAAACACATTTTGGTTTCATAAACTAATGTTTGCCTGTTTGACTTTTCCCCCTTGTATGTCAGGACTACTTCTGCTATCTTCTGGGAATCAGCCAAAATGAGTCATTTCTGGTTAAACACTTTATTTTTACCATCACTAGCCTCGTATCCCACTGAGAGCAACTGCAGCACAGCGACAGCCTCTTTGCTTTCACACTGTCACGCACAAGGAGCTGTGGAGGGTTTCCAACAATCAAGATGCTGCATGACTTACAAAAATACTCAACCTGAGACCTCCTTGGAGATCTCATCCCAAGTTTGATTGCATTTTGGCATTTTTATTCAGCTGCTAAAAATCTACAACTGCTTTTGGTTTGAGCCACTAGCAGATAACTTCCAGTCCTCATTAAACAAAGTTGGCACTCAGATTAAAATATTTGAATTACAAATTGCACGGAATTAATGTACACAATCTATAATTTGCAGCATATTTTTTTCAAAGATATGAAGTAGCCTAACATTTAAGAAATTTTAACCAAAGACATCCAGCTCTCCAAAGCATTCGTTTGTCTTTCTTTATCAGTTCTCGTCTTTTCCACCACGTTTTGTTAAAATTGATGTTTTACATAAAAATCTGGATTCCACCACTGTGAAAAACAACTAGATTAAACTGAATGGTAATTCACAGATAATAAACCCATTTTTTGTGACATTCCTAAATTAAGAAATTCTATGTCTGAAGTGAGACATTTTAGTCTATGAACTTATTCTGTTTAGCTGTTTGTTATTCATTTTCATCTTGTGTGTCTGTCTGAGTCTGATTTTCTTCTTGAAGTGTTATCTTTCAGAAAATAAAATATCAGAAACATCAACACGCAGTGAAGGCATCTCGGTGAACTTACACTGAACCTTGAGTTACAAGAAACCGCATCTCAGCAGCGTCTCAGATGTGACACAGAAGATGCTTCCCTCATCCACCCGACCATGGCTTCTGTATATTCTACCATCACACCGATCAACTTCTTGTCGCTTGCCACCTTTTTCTCCGGTGAAACTTTGTATTTAACAAGATTGTATTTGGAAAATCTTTGTAGAATATGTCGATCTCGGGAGTGTTAATGTTTGTTTGTTCTTGTCAAAATCATTTAACAAACTTTTTTAATTTGAACTTCTCGGTGAGACAAATTGAAGTTCACCTAAATGCGTCACTTCAGAACACACAAGAATATTCTCACCTCTTACTTGTCAGCTGTTTCTGCCACTGGAACAATAATACATATGAATTTCAGAATATTGTCTACTGTTTGCTTTATGAACCTTAGACTGCCAGTCATCCTGGTTTTACTGCTTATATTTATCACTTTCACAAATTAATACATTTGGAAAATAAAACAGATTTTCTTTTTTTTTTTATGTACTTGAGTCACCAAAGATGCCTACGAACCCAATAGATGAGGTGGAGCTTATTCATTGTTCTGAACTGTCATATGCTTCTTGGTTAATGATGTTTAATGTGATCACAAACTGATGTGATTTAGGCTTTTGTTCCTGAATGTTTTGTCACCTGAAAGACCTCATGACTCATCCACACAAATGGGAATATTGTGTTTATCAGACAATCAGTCCTACGGTCACACCATCTTATCTTAGCAGCATTTTAGCCCTGCAAGAGGCAAAATCAAAGTCATTAACAGCTCTACGATACATCTCTACATTCAAGTTGAACCAAAAACAAAAAAAGGATGGATGCAAAAAATAAAGGCCTGTGAGGAAAAACTAATGTCCACATTAGTGTTGTTAGGGAAGTGGATATAATATAGGTTTTAAAAAATAGTTCTGATGGACATGCAGGGATGATTAGATATAAACAAAACTAATCACTATAAAAACATTTGTAAATCTTGGTGGAATATTTTACCAGCAGCTAATGTAGACTCCAGGTTCTTCTTGATTGAATTAGGTAAAGTAGGTACAGACAAACTATGGATGGATGGCAGGTCATGCAAACACTTTAATTAAAATATTTTATCAATTAGACGAGGATCGTCGTATCAGATGTATCCTATAAATTGGTCATTGAGTGTAGGTGGATAGATGGATGAACGGATGGATGGATGGATGGATGGATGGATGGATGGATGGATGGATGGATGGATGGATGGATGGATGGATGGATGGATGGATGGATGGATGTTCTTGTAAGGATCGTCACTGTGATGATGTTCTCTCATTTCTTTAGCTGCACAGTTCTTTCTCACATTCAAGTGAGAGAAAATAGGGTTTTAATTGATATTAATTGCATTCCTTTATGAACATCTGTGTCGCTCCAGTGTAAACATTTGCCGTTCACTTTGTGAGGTCAGAGTCATAATTTCAGGGCTCAATTTGTCTGTGGTATTTGAAGCAGCACCATGTTCAGTTTAAAACAAAAACACTAAAAACACCATGAAAAATACATCTTTAAAAATAAAGGCTATGAAAAAGAGGAGTCCCGCATCTTGCACATTTTCCTATGAATAATTTTGTAAATCACTGCAATATTGATGTAGTATGAGAGTTGATGATGTTTGATGCACAAGGAGCCAAACTAACAATTACCTATACAAATAAATAATGCATTTTTTCAGACAATATGACAACTACCTCTGACAATATATTGATGAGAATATGTGCATTTTGTTGCACTCTTTCATCCACCTCATGAGCTGGAGGGTTTGCTGGGGGAAATAAAGCCTTTATTTCTAGCAAAGCCCGTTTCCACCATGAAGCCGACCTGGATGGAGCGGAGATAACTGACAACAAAAAATGATGTCACCATTTAGTCATCGTTCTAACAAAAGGTGCTTTTCACAAACTCCCACAATAGCGGGAGGTTTTATCAAACGGTTTTTCACTTCAAGAGATGGAGCCAATTACTTACAGATAATACGCAACTAGTGAACATCGCCCCCATGCCACCCCCCACAGTTAACACTCAAGGGTGAAAATGTAGTTGTTTTCCCGAATACTCATCCCTGGCCATGGTTTTTGGTGAAATGAAAGCACCTTAAGGTGGACAAGGAAAATAATTGGGTATCTCCCAAAGGCTCAGGGTCTTACAAGTATAAATCTAAATCGATGTCATTGCAAAAAGTCACTAAATGATCCGGAACAACACAATCCTTTCAGCAGAAGTGACAGTTTATCCCCTGATAAAGATGGTGGAGACAGTAAAAAGAAAATGATATTGTGGAAACTAGATTTTACTTTGACAGTAGAAGACTTCAACTGCAATTGTGTGCACAAACTTTTGGCGGGCATGGACTACCCATGACTGATTTCCCACGAGTGTCCATGTGACCTTTTTAAACAAAAATGCCAGTGGAAAGGCAGAATCACAAATTCATGCTCTGCAACCAAATCTGTCTGCAGAGACCCCGCGTCTATCGGAAGATACCAAATATGTCTGACTGATGTCTGTAAAACATGGAAATGGATCTGCAGACTGAATTTGGGTTGCATTTTTACAGTCGGACTGTTACACTTTGAAGTATTTTGCGAGCTAATCTCTGCTCAAGACATTGTTTTCTTTTTCACAGCTTCTGAGAAAGGTCGTCATCTCTTTTGCTCTTAGGTTGTTCATGGGAGCAGATTGCCTGGACCCTGACTGTGATGATTGTGCTTATCGATTTAGTGCTCTGCATGTTACAGACGAAGAAAAAAAAGGCCACAAATATGTATGTGGATGCAAACCCTTGCAGGAATTTAGGGAACGTGTGGCATTTTTGTTGAAATAAATCTTCCAAAGAGGTTTAAATTGGCTGGGACCTCCTGCTACAGAAACTCAGAACTGCTTTTTTTCCCTTTAAGGGTTAATGTGAATATCTACTGACCCCCAAACATTCAACAATGCAATTGCAAAGTAACATTTATGTATATTCCCTAAGTCCTGCTCAGTGCAACGTATGGATATATTGCTGAAACTGAGGGACCATTAGGTCCTTGTTCTCAGAATGCGGAGTATAAATTATTTGATCCCAGTGAAATTATTGGCTATGTACTAACTCACTGCTGAATTATGAAAACAGAAAAATTCCTTTTTTTCTTTTATCGTCTTTTAACTAGTGAGCTCCTGAAATGTCACAGGTGATGGAGTTGAACAGCAAAACCCGGACACAGATCTTACCTGCTGGAGATGCTGCAGTAGTTTTGTTGGCTCCTATTTATGCCGTACCCAAATGTGAAGAAATCTAAATAATGCTGCTAAAGAGATCACAAGCAATCACAAGTCAATTATACAGATTCTGTCAGTCTCCTATAGCCTTAATCTGATTTTTAGTTATATTCGGTCAGAATACAATCTTCCTGACCAGTTACATTATACTGTACATTATAAAGAATCACAGCCATCTGTGTGACCTTTGCTGATGTTCCCTAATATGTATAGGGAGCGTCAGGTCTACATATATACATATACATCTAATGTAAACGAATCAAAATGAGGAGTGATGAACGGACGTTGCTGCTGTCGTAAATGGTTATGTGGAGCCACGGACCCAATTTATTACAAACTACAAGAAAGCGTTGGACATGGAGGGCGCCGCTGGGTGTGGTCCCTTCAGCGTCGGTCCACAGACTGTTTTAGCCTGCATCGCGTCCACTCTCCGCCATGTCCGAACCATCAGTCCACACAGAGTTGTTTTTACATTCTGTCACCTCTGTCACTCTGGTGGACATCATCCATGTTCATGTCTCAAATGCAAATGACACATTAGAATATTTGAAATCATATTTGAGCATCCAGACCATTAAGATTGTGCATGTTTGGGAAAATGTTGTTGGAATCACAGTTGAAATCAGCTTCATATGTGGTTTGAGACAGACTGGGCGGGGGTGTCCCTCTAAATACAACACGTTAAATCCATCCAGGTACAATCTGGATATGACAAAGTCAGATATAAACTGGCAGTGTGACCACAGCCTCACACAGTCAGCTTTAGTGCAGTCGTTTTCCTTGACCATTGCTGGATTCATCTGATGGTTTCAGATGAATCACTTCATCCAATAACCTGCTCAGGTTTTCTTTAAAGTGTCTGTGTCTTTCAAATGATGTCTAGAGAGGAACAAAACCATTTCACTGTTTTATTTTTCCCTGACAACTGATCTGTACAGCCCCGATGGTGACCACAGTGCAATAATTTGCTAATTAGTTTTATTAGTTTGTTTTAGAAAATGTTTACCTCTGTTACTTTCCCTCTGATTTAATCTCTCCTGTTCATTCCTACCTGTACATGTGTAAGTTTTACATTGAGCTGTGTTTACTGTGTTTGCACGATATTGAATGTGCACAACTGGCTCTAAGAAACACTGCTTGATTCTGTTGGAACTGAAGAAATATGTTTTTTTAGCATGTACTATTACTACCACATAATAAACCAGAAATAATGTTGCTTTTGTTGAAAGCAAGCCTGTGCAGGGCAATTTGATTTGAAGTGAAAAATATTTTGTTTTTTAATCATCTGGAGGTACACTGGGTAGGGGGAGGGGTCAACAAAACAACAGGTATTCATTAACTGACAGTTGTAACTTCTGTCCCTAATGTTAAACGTATTTCATATGATTATTTATGTTACGTACATTTAATTGTAGAGAAATAGGCCCTTGCTTTTTTATTATAACTGGGTATAACATTAATGGGTAGAAAGAAACAATAGGTTTAATACTCAAACCTCCAGGTCGTACAACTCATCCTCTGGGGAAACTTGTGCACTGAGCACAGACCAGCAGCCTTCAGCCTTGGAGCTCTGTGTCAGTGTCATTAAAGGAGCCTGAGTTGAATTAACAAGATGTCATGGGATGTTGTGAAGACAGGGAGGTGCATGAGGGCGTGTGCTTCAGCTCCTTCACTCTGTCTCCACAACAGCTGGGCATCAAGGAAAAAGCTAATTATTATGTGGTTGCTCATTTAAACAATAGATGTTTCCAAGCTTCTTATACTACATTTGTTCTAGTGCACAGGTGTCAGGAATAACAGACACTTTACTTGGCGTATCATAGTGTATTGGTGGCTGAGTCACACGTATTTATCAACGTAATTTTGCCAGTTGTTGTCTCTAATTGTCTCTGATTTGAATATTTAAGTACAATTGAAAGGTACTTGTGTAGAATACGTTATTCGCCTTAAAACAAAAATGTGTGTTATATGTGAGCTGTAATGGTTAGTGGTTCATAGGAAACCTACTTATTAATTCTATGAATCTTTTGCAGCTATTACATGCTGCAGACGGTGAGATATTCACTTTGTAATTTTACATAGAGGAACAATATTCTGAAATTATTTCACAATGTGTAGACTCCGTTTATTACAGAAGGTAAACATCAGATCATCTTTACTTCCAGAAGACTGCACCTCTAGGATACATATGTGCCAACAGTCACAACTTTTTGGAATTGGCGATATATTTTTCAATAAATAATGGATATCTAATGAATATCTTTATTTCATGTGTGCAAATTGTAAATTTCTGTTTCTAATTAATCCCTTTATAGTTTTCCCTTTTTTTTCCATTTGAGTTTTTATACGGTCATTTTCTTTTCCCTTGTTAAACATAGTTTTGTTATTCTGTCTAACTTTGACTCTGAGCTACTTGGGTTTTGGCTTGAGTATTCTTCCAAAACAGGTACATTATACAGTACGCCTTGGCGAGTAGGCACCCATAATAAAAAAGAGAGCTGTCAGACAGGACAGCAGGCCTGGTTGAAAACTCCAGAGTTCATCATGAATACATTAGTGCTGTTTGCCGGCTGGCAACAACTGCAATGATGATGCAGCATTGGCAGGTAAAATAGATGAGCACTTTCAGTAGACGGCGTCGATGGAAACCTCAGTGCCAACAGTTGTGTACTTTTGTGCAACAGATGTGTCAGCACATCTGGGGTGTAGAGGTGCTGCTTCCAGGACGCCTACCCCACTTTTGTCGGTCTGTCTGAAGTTTTTTGTTTTCACTATATCATCCAGAATCTACTGTAGAGATGCTGGAGTCCAGAACATGCTCATGCAGCCATGTCTCAAAAACACAATATTCCCAAGCAGATACTAAAAACAAAAGTCCCTTCTAAAAGTTCTTGTAGGAGATTGAACCTCTGGAGGCAGCTGGACCAGACTCTGTGTCTCCATCCATCCTGAAGCACTGTTAGCTGTCAGTTTCCTCCCAGCACACGAGCAGCCGCTCCTCCAGTGACCTGTCAGTCAGGCTCCTGACATTTGCAGATGACTTTGCCCTCATCTCTGATGAAGGCACATTTGTCTACAAGCACCGGGCGCTGTCCATCTGGTGACCAGGTGGTGTTAGAAGAAAAAATGGTTTCAAAACAATGGCGACTGTGGTGGACTTCAGTAACACCCCAGTCGCACATGTCCTCATCAGCCTGTGTGACTCCAAAGTCAAAACCATGGATCACTTTGGTTTCCTGGAGACTATAATCAGACAGGACGTGGGCAGAATATCAGCTTCCTCTTCAAGAAAGCACAACAGAGGATGTATTTCATGTGACAGCTGAAGATGTTCCACCTGTCATACAGTGCCTGTGCACTTCTACGCTGCTATCATTGAGTCCATCCTCACCTCCTCCATCACCGTCTGGTATGCTGGTGCCTCTGCCAAGGACAAAGACAAATTGTAGCACATTATTTGTGCTGCAGAGAGGGTGATTGGCTGCAGTCTGCTGTCCCTACAGGATCCGCACACTTCCAGTGAACTGAATCGCGTTGAAATAATTGCAGTTGACCCATTTCACCTCAGATACAAACTGTTCAGGACTGTCGCCTCTGGAAGGAGGCTGGAGGCCATCGAGTCAAAAACCTCAAGCTAAAAACCAGTTTCTTCTCATCAGCAGTCACCGTCTTGAACAAGACCCGAGCAGAGCGCTGACAACAGTGCTGCCATCTAATCTCCAGCCCATTTATGTACATTCACTTCTGTTCACATTACAGTCTTATCTTTTGTATCATTTCGTGTCCCTTTTTATCTGACCTTGACAGTTTTTCTTCATACAGGTACTTTTTTATTTATTTATTTATTTTCCTGGACCAAAGCTACACACCAAACACTTGCATGTGAAAATCTATTTGAAAACCAAAGTAATTCTCCTTTCTTATTTCACTTATTCTCTCTTATTATATTTGAAATAATGCGCGACAAAACTACTGTCAGGTGATAAGAGTTATAGAATTAATACCTGCATATTCTTAGATTTTCTACAAAAGACCAACAGTATTAAATCGCTTTGGTTCCTGGAAGAGCTCTGTGAATTCAAACCCAATGTCAACCTTCACGTATGTGCAATTACATATTAAAAAAAAGGAAAAAACTGGATGGGTTTATGTGATTTTATCACCATCTAACTGCAGTAGTTGGGGGAAAAGTCTTTGGTGGGGAAACTGAAGAGGCCTAATTACCTGAGTTTGACAGACTGCTCAACCTTTGTTGCAAAGATTCCTCAAATGAAGTGAGCAAATGAGATAAAAAAGAAAGTGAGGATTAATATTCTTTGCATGCAGTCTAATTCCAGGAAACGTGTCAAGTCCCTGCTACACAGCTTAATAGTGAGGGGCCAAAAGTTGGCAAGATTTTACATATAAATCACACAAACTGAAGAACATCTGTGCAAGCTGGATGGGTTGCTAAATGAGGTACAACTGAAGGAGTGTAAAATGTGAAGTTTTAGTGTCACAGCTACGCATACAGAACACAGCATCTATTGGGATGTTTTATACTTTAATATATTTGGAGTTACTAAACAGACAAAACGAGAAAACTGAATTTGTTCTGCAATAAAGATCCTGGTTAAAAAAAAAAAGAAAAAGATCTGAACTGGGGTTCAAGCGGTGTTTGAGCTGAAACAAGCGCAGTGGAAATCATTTTACGCCCATCAGAGTTCAGTCCCACTCAGCAGAGACTAAAGACTAAACTAGACACTAGTAGTATTCCCTTGATCCTGTACGCACATGTATAATTTTAAAAAATATACCACTCATACCATATATTTTTATAACACATTCACAAAGGCACCAACAAAATCTCTATGACATCAATTTATTGCAGCCTAGACAATAGTAAAGTGTAGGAAACAAGTGGCTACAGAACATAGAAATAATCCAAAACACAAATCACAGGCACAGAGAAGGGAACGTTTTAAAGGTCAGGTATGAGTTATCACTTTGCATTTTGCTGATTCACAGCAACAGCGTTAAAATGCAAATGCAACGCTCAGAATCTGATGAAGAAATAACAGTCAAAGGAGCTCTGAATACAAATAAAGCAGGGACTTATGAGACAGCACTTGTGAGAATGCAAAAACCAACTGAGTTCATTAGAGACAGGAACATCAGAGGATCAAATCAGTAGTAGATACAAGTCCTCAGCCTCAAGAAAACATAGGTTATAGTAAGATTGAAGATTTGGAACAGCATTCTTTAGATCAGAACAAAAATGTTTGGAAAAGGCTAAAGGGACGTATGATTTAAAGCTGCAACATCATCTGTAACATCTGTGGAGGCAGTGTGATGGTATGGGCCTACATGGTTTCCACTGGGTCACTAACAGTTACAGAAGACAACAGCAGCTGGACAAAGTCTACTCTCTGGTCCAATTTGGCCAAACATCCTGCAAGGCCAAAGCATTTTAAAGAATAACCCAGAGTTCGTTGATTAAAAAGAAAAAAAGAGTTGCGGTCATTTAATCCCAACCGGATCTGGGTACATCTTGATATATAAAAATAATTTAGAAAATGTTATATATATATATATATATATATATATATATATATATATATATATATATATATATATATATATATATATATATTTCGACTCTAGCTCTACATTAATTGCATGTGACAGTGACATATAACGTGCATGAATCTGTCTATGAAAGATCTTCAGATGAGTCTGAGACGTACAAAGACACATTTGAGAGCCACAAGGACCAGTCATTACAAAGGCACAGGAAAGTCATTTAAAAAAAAAACAACTAAGTTGATGCTGAAATGAAAACAGACACAATCTGCATGGATGGATTTAGGCAGTTATAAATAATGTGTGTGTGGCGTTGGTGTCTTCATTCATACTGGAATACAGATTGTGAGCAAAATGCCCTAAACGTCAGTGAAAGCTCATTATTTTCTTGTCAAGCTCGGCACTAAGAAAAACAAAATATGACACCAAAATGTCGTGCATAAGGTTTAAAAAGAGACTCCTTTCCACCATGCTTTTACTCAGAGACTGTAAATAAACCATAACAATTTTGCAACATTAAATATATTAAAATATGCAACAGTTTTTGTGTGTTCACCATGAATCCTGATGCTTTCAGTGTGAAGTAAATCTGAACACCTTAGAAATGTTTTGTAAAATGCTCTCAGATTTGTATTTGATCTTTATCTGAGCTCACTTCTGCTGGTCTGGTCAAAGAACATCAGAGGCTTAGAAAAGCAAGTTCTTGGTATCGCATTTATAATGTATTGTTACGTGATCTATACATCTCAGATCACTGATACGAACTTTCTTACATATTTTTCTTTGTTTGAAACCAGCTTATTTGAAACCTTGTGTTGGATGGCATCCGGCAACAAGTATTAATAAAACTGTGGATTGAGAAACAAAACTAAAAAAAACAGCACAGTGGAAATATGGAAATATGAGCCTCAACGGTGCCTGCCTGTGTTTGCCAAAATGGGCTCTGAATGGGATCCATGTGAATAGATTTAGGTGTGGCCTGCTGACTCATTTCTATAAATGGAGCCTATGTTACTAAAACTATATGCCACCCTCACAATGTCCCCTCCTTTGAGCCCGAGTCAATTTAACCCACTTGAATCCCCTCTGGGCCCCATATATTTGGCCCACATATGCTTCTCATTTGAGACCCATAATACTTAATTCATATGGCCCACATCCAGTATGCTTATTTCAAGCCCAAACCCAGTGTCTGCCCAAACAGTCTGCAGTTAACATCACATGGGCCCTTTAGAGTCTGACATGTAGCTCTCTGGTTTTTGTGTTTCTCTAAGCATTGCGAAGTCTGATCTTGAGATAAATTTGCTGGGAAGTCCACGCCTGAGATGACTGACAACTGTCTTGTACTCAATTTGTGAAGTGTGAATATTTTTCAGTATAACACTGTCGTCCAAATTGTTTGCAAATAGTTTTATGTAAAATGAACAGTTTTATGTACAGCCACTATTTCTTCTTTAAGATGATTCCTTATATATCGTTTCCTCTTGACATTTATTTAACACACATCTGAACCTTCCAGACCAGCAAACTGCCAAACGACTCTTTTCATTTTGGTCTGGGCACCTGGCTAATACTGAACCTCTTACATCTTATGGAAGCAGTTTGGGGGTACTTAGTGTTGCCACATCATTACTACTATTATTACTATTATAAATTAGGATTAATTAACATTTGCACAATAGTATACAGCTTTTAAAGAAAACTAAGGATTTTTGTTTTCTTTTTGTTTTAAGTGACGTGCTGCAGCAGTGCAGTATCCTAAAAGAATACTAATTAATGCAAATCCTATAGTCAAGTAAAAGTAATTAATGGTTGAAGATTGTGACTGGAAAATTTCACTTGGGTTTTGTCTGCAAATAGAATTTGTTATTATTATTATTTATTAACTTATTAAGCCCCAGCAACATGTTTTAGATATGAGAGGAATCCTCCTCATTTTTGTTACATGGTTCAATGGTTACCTTCCCAGAGAGGACTGAATCTACTGTAGCATGAAAGAGGTGTGTTTTTTCAGTCTAGCCCCTGCACCTGCAAAAACTGTGAACACTACTGATTCATCCTGTAGTAAAGTGGAACATCAAATAATACGATTTGAATACACAACGAACAATAGAATCCGTGTGAAATATTAAACATCACCAACACAGTGGGATATTGTTTTAGCATTAAAGAAAGGCTACTGGAAGACTGTGTGTATTTTGAAAGGACACCACCTGGATGCAAACTGAGAGAGTGGCACATCAAACAAGACAGCTACAGCACGTTTTCCAATCAAATCCTTGCAGCCAACATTCTGCTGCGCCGTTTAAGGATACCCTATGAGCCGATTCCCTCTTCCCGTTGCCGAAACAGGAGGGCGGGCTGTAGGACGGAGAAGCCAGGCGGTGTAAAGGCTGAATAACTGATCTTCCCTGTGCCGTTCAAGAGGGCGTCCGTGGGACGTTTCCCTCTCCATTCCCTCCATGTGATTCAGCCGCTCCTTCCCATCACAGCGTTAACGGCAGCTGCTTCCCCCCCTGCAAACCACCACCCCCTCTACTCCTCTTCCTCCTCTCTCTCGCTCTCTCTCTGTGAGTGAGTGTTTGTGTGTGTGCGTGTGTGTGTGCAGGAAGGCGAAGCGGCAAGCAGGAGGGAGCACCAAGGACGTCCTTTCTCGAGCCCCTAGAGCCGGAGATGCGAGTGACGAGCAGTTATTAACCCACTGCTGCTGCTGCTGCCTGCTGCAGGATAACTTGGATCGGAAGGTGCTGCACTGAAGCTCCGCCGTCTCATCCTGGTTTGGTGTGTGAGTGTGTGAGGAGGTAAATGGACGCTTCATGTTTCTGTTTCACTACAATTCAGCTTTGTGGAGCTATCCAGCCGCGGCGGTGCTGAAATCCGTCTGCGCTCGTATGAGGAAGTGCAAGTGTGTGCCTATAGATTCTACACCATCCGCGCCTGATTGCATGGTTATGTACAAATGTTGATTCAGAAAACATATTTGCTGCACGCATAGTGCAAAGACAACTGTAAACATACGCGCACAAGTCGGCATTTCTGTTTAATTAGCGTGCCGTGGAAGCAGGTTTTTACACCGGAGTGGGATGGCTGTCCCCGCTGTCCCTCCAATGGAAGATGGAAAGTTTTACCACATGATCAGGAGAAATACACAGGAGTGGTTTAGTCCACATGCATGACAACAGACTGTCCTGCCAGGCAGAAGACTTGAACCAAGAGCTTTCGTAAAACTCGCCGGACTGCAGGCAGAGATCGGAGGTCATTAGTAACGGTCGTGACCCACACTCAGGACACTCCCTGACACGAAAGAATTTTTTTTTTTCAAAAAGAGCATCACATTTGAGAGGAAGGAGTAAGAAGTAGTCTCTGGTTCGGTCAGTACACCTAGTTGTGAGATGTTTGGCGCTTTTCTGCTCTTGCTGTTGTGCTTGAACCATTGACCTCGGTGTCCTTCAGTTGGCGCATTGAAAGACGTGATTTACGGGGCAACACGTCGCCTATATGTCATATGGGAGCGTTTCGATCCGCGCAAGCTTTAATTGGAGCTACACGTAGAATAACTTCACAAACCATTTCTTAAAAATTCAATTTAACAAATTGTCCAATTAAGCGATTACATATTGATCTAATTATGCGATGTTTTGCCGTCTTTCTTTCTAGATTTGGCTACGAGGGATTCCACTTTTCTGCAACAATTGAATGTAACACTGATCAGATAAAGAAGGCAGGGAATTAAAAGCCATCATCATGAATTTCGTTATGAAACAAGCGTTGGGAGGTAAGTTAAACCATTTAATGGCTCAGTTTATGAAGTGATGACTGAATCAGCTTGTTTTTTTTTTACCTGTGTTTTACTTTGAGATACACCGTCACAGTCGAGTTTATGTTGTACTATTTCTTATTGTCTATATTACCTTTGTATGAGTTGTTGCTTCTTTTCTTTTTTTAAATTGTGTGTGTGCACGCGTGTGTGCGCGCTTGCGTGTGTGCGCCTGTGCTCGTGTGTGTGTGTGTTCTCTCCGCATTCGCGGTGCGCATTTGGTTTCGAAGGCGCAGTGAGTGAAGTAGTAAGCAATCATTTGGTAACGTTGAGTCAGTAATTGCTGCCAGAAGGTCATTTCATGTTTCAGTGAGTGTAACCTGCTAACCAGGAGGTGTTACAGCAGGTCTTCAGGGCGGCTCTGTCTTGCCATTCATCAGACGGGTGGCGCCTTTTGACTGGACCCGCAGTGACTCTCAGCTCGGCATGCTGAGCGCACATTTTACACCTGAAGAAGGGGGCTTGTTTTCTAATTGCTGTTGCTGCAGTGACTCTCTGGCCACGAGCTCATCAAAACAGATTCATTGTTTTATTTTATTTTATTATTTATTTTTTAGGGAATTACAACATATCCTATGTAGCAGAAGGCGTGACACGAGTGGCTCTCACAAGTGGCGCTTAGCGACTTTTTACTGGAACAAGCTCTTAGAGCGAATATTTTTAAAGCAAATAGGAAATCCAATATGTTGGTGCATACAAAAAAAATACATATTCTAACTTTTCTTTGTCATATACGTCATATCACATATGACATATCACACAAATCTATCCCTGTTACATTAAACAGTCAGTTAAAAACGCAGTTAAGAAGATCCAGGCAGGCCCCAATGTGTTATGTAAATCAACTACATGCCTTCTTTATATCCTGATTGGTGTATGAAAACATATGAAGTCACAATTTTCCAGAAATCCTGTCCACTTGAAATCATTGTAAACATTAAAGCAAAAACTAGTTCAGGGCAGAAATGTGTCTGCTGAAAACTCTTTATTTGATACGTCACAGTTAAAACGATCAAATACACTTACTGGCCAGTTTGCTGTTGCTGTTGTTAGATCCTCTTTTTGTCTTCAGAAGTGGCTTTTTTTTGCACCATAGATTCAATAAGCTACCAGAAACATTTATCAGAGATCTTGCTCCACGATGACGATCACACAGTTGCTCCATGATGAGAATCTCCTGTTCCACAATGTCTCAAAAATGATTTAGAAGATTGAGAAACCAGTTTGAGTTTATGTGAACTTTGTAACATGGTACAGCATCCTGCTGGAAATACCCACCAGGAGATGAATAAGCATAATCTCCATCAATACTTATGGAAGCTGTAGTGTTTATATAATAGTGTTTAATAAGTTTGCCAAGAAAACATATTCTGCATTATTACACCGCCAGCAGAGTGAACTGTTGAAGCTGGGAAAGATGGAGGGATGCTTTTGCCTTGTTTATGCCAAATTCAGATCCTATCCAAACATGTCAGAAATCAAAACTCATCAAACCAGGTGACGTGTCTCCAGTCTTCTGTTAATCAATTTTGGTGACCTGACATCAACTGAAACTTCAATTTTCTGTTCTTAGGCATCCAGGAGTGGTCTAACGCTGCTGTACCCGATCTGCTTCAAGGTTGCACAAGTTGTGCATTCAGAGATGCTCTTCTGCATATTTTGGTTGTAACAAGTTCTTATTTAAGGACAAGATAAAACAGAGAACGATCATTACTACATAAATCATACATGCGTCAAACATACCAAACCGATTAAGACCAAAAAAAACAAACAAACAAACAAACCCTGCATTCACTTTGAACTATTGAGGAGACCCTAAGCAACAGGTACAAGTTCGTTCTTGCACCGTTTACAGGCTACAGCAACTCTTGCATCACTGGAGCTACAGGTTTCTGCTTTGTAAGGAGAATATGATGAAAACCTGAGGGGGTTCCCCACTGGCGTAGTTCATAGCAAGGCTTCACTGCTTGAAGGCTCCACATGGACCTCACCTCTGCTGATCTCTTTTAACATACAAAACAAAAAACAAAACAAATAGACTTACTGTTTAGCTTTAAAGCTGCTAAGATAAGAAAGAAGCGGAGCATTGATCATATGACAAAATACAGCCAATCATTCTTGATGAAATACTACAGCCTGCAAAGCTCCACCCACTTTCTTCTTCTTTCCATCAATTTACATTTACACATAAGAGTCTTCTGCTTGTTGGGGAAGCTTTACGCAGGCTTTGGGGTTATGGGACAAATAAAAAGTGAATGTTTGTCATGAAGATGTTTGCTGAGGCTCAGCTGCAATTCTGTTGTCATGTTTCCGTTGTTTTTATGGGATGTGATTGCTCCGCCTGCTCAGCTTCTGTGTGGGCAGAAAGGGCTAAAATCAGAAACATTAAACAAGTTTTTGCATTTCCAACAATTTGTTTTCATGAAATATTTATTAATCCAGACACCTGTGAAATACACACATATGGTGCAGTAGGAGCTTTTTTAAGTTTTTTCTGAGCTCTTTTTGGGCTGTGAGGCACTTGTGGCTTCAAGTTTGCATGAACGGATCAACATAATTAAAGCTGAGCTGAGCTGAGTTGAAGTTAAATACACCTGTAAATACTCTGATATGTTGCGTGAAGTCTGCAAGCCTCTCTCTCATGTGTGCATCATGTGGTTTAAACATATGGTGGGTATCTTAATGACTGTCAGAGGAGCTGCAGGTGCCCGCTGCCAGACCTCCACAAAAGCTCCTTGACAATAAGCACGAGTCAAAGCCGCTGAACTGTGCATAAAGGAAGATTTCACACATGAGAAAGAAAATCAGCCAGCTTGTGCCAAGGTCTTCACCTTGAGTACAGTGTTTCTTTCCATCTTGGGGGGCATGATTTTTTTATTTCCTTCTTAAGGAGTAATGAGTTTTTGGTGTGCAGTGGATTAGCTGTGGGCTATTATATTACTCCTTTCTTTCTGTGCACTCCGAGGAGAAACTCACACTCCATCTGCTCTAATCTGGGCTCCAGTTTGTATTCTGTCTGACAAGTGAGGTCGGCTCACTGTGCACCAGGAAATCTGTCACCATGACCCTTTCATTCTTCCTGTTCAGATGAGGTTTTTTTTGTTTGTTTGTTTTTTTATTCCAGGGACTCATGAAACACACTGTATAAAAGTTATAGATATTTTATATAAAAACAAAAGATAAAGATAGGACTTATTCATGCATTTTGAAACAGATTTATACATCAACACTGAGGGCGCCAACATACAGAGGTACAGTGGACACCATGATGGAGGAGGCTAAAAGACCCAAGAAAGTACTGATTGAAGAGAAGTGAGACTGGCTGAGCGAGGGACCAAACAGATCCCTCCCGCACTTAGGCCTAACCTACGTTTGGCCCAGGCAGGTGCAATGTGGGCCAGACGTGTTGGGCCAAACTTGGGTTTCAGTGTTGGAGGAGCCAGATGTGGCACATGTTTTACACTAGTTCTGAGATATGATGATGTTGTGAAGGCCAGGACTGGCCCACAGGTTGAAAGAAGCTGAGGCTTTGAGCCATGACTGTTGGATATGTGGCAGAGTTTAGGCAGCCACCCTCACCTTGAGTCAGTGGCGTCAGTCAAACCCAAATACTGCAGGTGCGGGCCAAGTTTGGGCCAAACTTCCTTTGCTATCTGGTAAGCCTACAGCGGGACAGTGAGAGGTAACAATTGCAAATGTTTGTTTGTGTTGCTTTAGAAACATTCCTGCACTCAGGGAAAATAATCTTTGCTTGCTACATGGTGGTGGTAACTACATGTTTACCTGTCCTCTTCCTCCTCTACGTACTTTGAGTCCAACAATGTGATGCCGATGCTGCCTAGTTAGCAGCAGCTATACGTCCTTCATGGTGTCCGTTGTACCATACAGTTTATGTGAACTTGCTCGTGGTTGTGCATTTCAGTTGTCAGTTTAGTGTGTTGTCAGTATTTTTAAAATGTAAAAGTTTTTTGTGGTCCTAGGATTTTGATCCTGGGTTTATTTGATGTATTTGTGTATTCCTGCTCATTTTTAACGTTTGTTAACAGGCTTTTGGACTTCATTTTATGTTTAATTGACTTTCTGTTTTTTATTTTTGAAAGTCTGATTTCTTGAGCAATAAGTTCAAATTTGACTTTCTCTGCATCTCGTCTGATTGGCCACACCTGTGTCTCACCGGTGTCTTTGAGAACATACTGTCCCGTATTCCCTTATAGCCGGTCCATCATCATTCCTCTTGTTGTCTAGTCCGTCTTGCCTGTTTTTTGCGTTCTGCTTCATTTTTGTTTGAACAAAAACACTTTATTTGTTACTCCTGCTCCAAGTCTCATGCATCTGGGTCCTCACCAAACTGCCCGCCTTGACAGAGACAGCTTTACAATGTCAATGCAATGTTTCATTGGTCGCTTCAAAAAGCATTTAATTAGAAATGCTTGATTTGAGTAAAACAAAATATGCCTCATTTAATAAAATTTGCTAAAAAGTGGACAAGTGTTTAACAATAATTGAATAAGTTTAATTATAGAAATATCTGAAAAAGACTCTGTAAAAGTATGGCTCCCAATGACAAGTGATTAGTGCAACCATACTAGCCTGATAACAAAGACTAGTTTTTTAGTATTATTTTTTATTAACAGACAGCAGTATTTTTCTTGCAAAGAAGCACAGATTGTTAAAGTGACTGTGATGTGATCGAAGATTATATCTGTCCAGATTTAGGACAGATATAATCGTTATTTATTCAATAAAAACAAACCAAAGTGCAACAGCAGCGAGTTAAAACAAAGTTTGTAGTATGTGCTGCTGATGAAACACATCTGATTCAGTGACCGTCATCAAGTGTGGGCACCGCTGGAAGATCAGATGTTTTGGCAGTTTTATGTTCTGGAAAATTTCAGGTCAATATTAACACAATGCCAGGGAGGAAAAACATCAGCCGTGACCTTACACAGCCAACTGCTGCTGCACAATAATGTGGGGATGGTGGTAAAGCATTTCCAAACAACTGGAGGCCATCATATGAAGAGAGGATCCCTTTTGGTGGTAGATGAGTCACACCCACTGGATTGTTGATTCTTGATTGGTCCTAGTCTTTAAATTGTCCAATTCACTGAGAAAAGTTTGGTTTGTAATGATAAATATGTCCCTGTATGTCCTGAAGGAAACTGCAACCACACAGCAGTCAGCATGTTTTGCAAAAGCTGCAAAAGTGGGGCGATGCGCTTCAGGAGAGAAGATCTATTACAGAGACATCATCAAAAGTGCTCCTAAATAAAAAGGAATCTCACTCCTTTCTCACTTTATCAAGATACTTCTCTCACCCTCCCCTCCCTCCCCCCCCCTCCTCCTCCTCTTCCTCCACCTCTGGTCTTCTCTTGCCTGGAGTGGAAAAAGGAGGAGAATGAGGTGTGGGAGGAGATGAAAAGTGACAAATTGATCTTTAAAACAGGGTGTTATATCATCAGTGGCTCATGGCAGAGGTTGTAAAGCCGCACTGCACTCTGGACCGGCAGAAACTGTAATCTTAGTTTAATGGGAAATGTTTTCTCTCCTCAACAGCTTTGCGTTTCCTTCTCTGCTTCTGTTCATTCCTTTTTGACTATTTCTCCCCTTAAACTCTGTATCCACCTCTCTCACTCCCATCCTCTCACCACAGTTCCCTAACACTCTCACATTTCACTCCATCCTCTCCATTCGTTTT
The DNA here is from genome assembly GCA_014839995.1 of Xenentodon cancila. Classification (NCBI taxonomy): domain Eukaryota; kingdom Metazoa; phylum Chordata; class Actinopteri; order Beloniformes; family Belonidae; genus Xenentodon; species Xenentodon cancila. The sequence goes on from CM026205.1 coordinate 4,047,173, forward strand.
GACTTTCCTTTCTTTCTTTCCTGCCACAATCCTTCCACGATTACAGTAAATCTAAAAGGCGAGGCAAGGAAACCTCAATCAGGCAGCCGCAGGGGAGACTGTGTGTGTGTGTGTGTGTGTGTGTGTGTGTGTGTGTGTGTGTGTGTGTGTGTGTGTGTGTGTGTGTGTGAGAGAGAGAGAGAGTCAATGTCTGCATGTGTGTGGTGAAAGATAGAGAGTGAGAATTGAGTGCAACTGGCAAAGAGACTGGTTCGGACATTAGTAGCAGGATTTTACTGGCATTAGATGATAAAGCTTGAGTAGGTGTGTGCATGTGTGTGTTTGTGTGAGTGTGTGTGTTGTGTTTTACTGTTTGTGAGTTCCAAAGCAAGAGAACGAGTGAGAGAGAGATAATGCTTACACAAACATGGAAATACTCACAAGCTATGCACATGTTTTGTGAACACAAACGTACATCCTTTACAAAAACATAAAATTCAAAGTTACTGACACACTGAAGAACAAACCCGGAAAATCACACACACACACACACACACACACACACACACACACACACACACACACACACACACACACACACACACTGGCAGTCATAATCAGTGGGAAGCAACAGACCCCCTGCCCAGCTGAAATCCACAGGAGGGAGAATATCACCAAAACAACACAGATACAGCCGCCTGCAGCCGAGCCTTTTACACACATCCACTGGGCAAACAACGACAAACTTCAGAGTGTCAACAGATAATACCGCTGAATAACAATACTGTATATACAACTGACATACTGAGCATTTGGGAGGAAAATATATGCAGATAACAAACACTGTTGGAGCGGTGGAAACAAAAGAAGAGCCAACACTGCTGTCAGTGGAGTTCAGATTTGAGATCTTTGTGACTCACTTTTTATATCTCAGTGTTCCAACAAAGACATCCCAAGACAAGGTGCACAAAATAAAAATAATAAAATATCAACCAAAACAATGTATACTTTTATATAAGTAGGAAGTTAAGTCTCTGTCAGTATTACTGTGGAGGCAACAGGGTGACGCCTTTAAATCAACCAAGTGTGGACTCGGTGGATGTAGAATTAGTTATAAAACGTCCCCGGTCGTATTAAGTCCAGATTGTCAGCCACACGCAGTCGTTTCAGTTCTTTGGGTTTTCAGATATTCATTTTTGTTCAGCCTGGCTCTTAAAAGATCTCAGTATTTCAGTTGGGTTGAAGTCTGGACTTTGGGTTTTGCAGCAGCTTTGTTCTTTTTCAGCAGTTCTGTTGCAGGTTTGTGACGTTGTTCTTGGGATCATTGTCCTGTTTCATGAATCACCTTCAGGGAGACATCAGTGGTCGGCAGATGACCTCATGTCTGGCTCAAGGACACAGGGACTTTTTAATCTGTGGTAACTGTGGCTGTAAAAGGGAAACAAAGAAACAGATAATTTCTTTCCACTCCTATGCTGTTTGTGCTGTAAACTGTATCCTTACAATGCCACTTTTCTCAGATTTCTCTGCTATTTAGCAACACTTTAATAAAGATCACCATCTTTGTACAGTTCTGTTATGTGATCTCCATTTATACACCTTTTTTTCTACATAGTAATGTTTCATTTTGCTGCAGCAGGAGGTTTGGTAAAGCATATTTCAGTACATAATGTGACAACATATGCATTTGCTGCATCGTGATACAACCCCTTCTGGTGTAAGTGATAACAAATCTGGATTGGTATGTTTTCTTTAGCTTTTTTTTAATGACTGAATATTAACTAAATGTACATTCTTTTTTAACATCCAGCGAAAATCTTATACTCGCTGTGTCAAACATACAGTATATGTATTTAACCTTTTACTTTCCCACAGTTGTTGAAAAGAGCATTAATGCAGCTCTCATCCTCTGAAACATGGAGGTTGTGTGTTTTGTCCAAGAGCCATTCTAGTGTTTTAAACAAGGTCAGAGACGTGAGTTCAAGGTCATCTACAAAAAGAATAGAAAGAAAAAGAACAAATACACAAAAAGAATAGAAATGCTTAACCTCAAGGTCACAGCTGGGATTTAGGTTTTCATACAGAAATGGACAAACATTTTAATGGACAGATTTATGATCCCAGAAACAAGCCAAACAGTCAGACTTGTATAATTAAATTTATTCATAAAAACTTCCAGTGTAATCAGTAACCAGTGAGCACATGAACATGACTGTGCTGCAGAAGCTCATCTGACAGGACTCTGGAGCCTGTCTGACATAAAAGGCTGCGAACTGTTGCTGGGAGCATTTACAGTAGTCATGTGCACAATTAGTCACACAAATACACACATGCAGAGCATTTGTTAAAGTAATGTGGGTTTAATGGGTCATGTTTGTCTGCAATAATAAGGGAAAGTGTTATGTCAGGTGTATGCATTAATTGTGAAGTGTCGTGACTAATTCTGATAGTGTAGCTGTGAGAAAGCATCCTACATAAGGCAATTCCCTGTGTTCTGGTTGCGTGGTCACGTAGGAGATAAAACATTATTATCCTGAAGGATTAATTAGGATTAGTCGATGAACCCCCGAGGATATTTGGCTATATTAAGATATACAACAACTCTTGTGTGACCTTGCAAAACCCTGAAGTATAGTGTGTTAACTTGTTCCAGGGAAGAAAACAAGGCTGATTTGAGTCTTTGTGGAGGAGATCTAACTTTTCTTCAGCATAAATTTTGAACATGTTGGCCACCTCTTCCGTTGAAATGAGCAAACCCAGATCTGCAAATGTGTGGCTTTTGCATGCCCTCGTCAGTATGCTTTGCTTATCTCCGTAAGATTTTCCTTTTCATCTTCTGCTCCTCTATCTCTGTTTTTCCAGCAAACTTTGTCTGGTCTCTGCTAATGAGACTCTTGTGGACTCTGTCCTTTTGAGCATGGCTTCCACCCTTTGCACCAACATTTTGAAAATGTGAAAATCCTCTTCTTCTTATATTAAGCTCTGATTTGCACAACATAAACATGGCCAAAGGACCCTGGAATTGAGTTGTTATGCAGCTGCAAACGAGCACAATGGTGGAATTACTTATTATTAAAGCCCTGCGGTCTTGTGCGTGGAGAACAGATTCATGTGTGCCATCAAATATTGATTTTGTTTTTCTTTAACTCGTGCCGTCCATGACGGCACAATTAGGTGACTGAACAAGTATAGTTTGTGTGGAAGGGTTGCCCGGAGAAAGCCTGCTCTGTCCCAAAAAATAAAAAGAACTGAGAATTATATTTGCAAAACTCCATAAGCTTTTTAGATCCACGTCCTCCGGACAGATGACCAGTCACTGAGTGGATCATAAACTCGCTGAAGCTTGCTGTCACACATCAGGACAATGATCTGAAGTACACCAGCAAATCTACAACAGAAATCTACAAAGACCTCAGTGAAGTGAGGCAACGCTGTAAAAAAGAAAGAAGAACGTTGTGACAAACAGTCCAACAGGAAATGACAAGTTATTGCTGCCAGCGTTCAATCTTCAAGCTGTCGAATCATGGCGGTACTTAGTATAGCCTCATCATTATCATTATTTTCTTCTAGGCTTCATTTTTTAAGTAAATATGGTATTGTGAAAAAAATGTCATAAGCTGCTGTTCATCTGGGGTTGCACTTGCTTAAAACCAAGACCCACCATGTCCAGATGGTTTTTATTTTGTTTTTACGCAATAAAAACAACAAGGGTTAAAAGAGGCGGTACTAAGTATTGCACATACCTGTCTGCAAAAGTTAATTTTCATCACACCACTAATGTGAGGTTTTTCTTCCAAGTTAATACAACGTGGCACATAATTTAGTCTTGAAACATGCGCTTACCTCTAGATTTCATGTGGAGCCTTTGCACATGGCTGAGCCGTCTCCATGCAGTTCTTTCACACTTAAATGGCTCTCAGTTCATTTGACATTGAGGAAAATGATTTTATGGTGGATAAATAGCAACCCATTTCAACCTGATCCAAAGAAATGAGCAAGAAGAAAGGCAATGTAGTCCAGATAAACGGCGCTGCAGCCGTGATTATCTGCCTCCCCACAGCACAGTCAAGTGTTATCATTCATGGTGCAGAGCCACGTTAAACTCCTCCGGGCTGCAATTATATTGCAGTTTGCATATGAGATGACAACTTCAACATGTTTTGGCTAAACTTTTAATTTATGCTTGCATATTTTAATAAATTCGCAAATGCAGTACTTTTTTCAGTATGTTTGTTGATGTTTCTAAAAGTTCATTTAAGAATGAGCCGATATAAAAGCTCCCTATATCTCAACAGATAAGTCAGTTGATAGGAATATGGGCAACAGCTTCATAATATTGTAACAAGATTTCAGGGATGAGCAGGAGACGAGCTTTATTATCATCTGTGAGAAACTTAAAGAGTCTTTTAATCCTCAAACCCAGCTTTCATTCGACAAAGAGCCACCTCTAATTACACCAGTGTCTATAGATGAAAGAAATACGACAAAAGGAGCAACACCGCAAAACTTTGCACCCCATAGCTTTTTTTATATGTTCCTCTGTCCTTGGAGAGCACTGTTATCACAGGCTGAGAGTTTTAATCAGTTCAGGAGGCTGGAGGATCAGGCAGTCCAGAGGAGAGAGATCTTTCAGGTCACTCTCAAATTTCTTGTCTTTGATCCAAACGGCCATCGTGTCTGCACTTGCCTGGAAAGAGAACGAATCTGCGATAAACCTCCGATGTGACTGTCCCGACGGTGTACGGTTGCACATGTATACTTAGTGCACTTTAAGTATTAAATTAAATATTTACTGAGCTCTCTCTATCAGATGTGTAAAAGTCAAGGCCCTGTGAGACAAGTCTGACCCACCACCTCATTTTATCTGTCCTGCAAGAACATGCAAAAACAATTATATACTTACGATACAGTTCTATACCCTTTTAAAGACATACATAGGCTTTCATTACATGACCCGTGATAAATGTAGAGGATGTCACGTGCGCTATGAAGGCATCTATTCACTGGATAGAAATATTTTAAAACGGCTCAATTTCCTACAACATTTTGTGGCTGAGGGATGGGTTTGAAAAATAACGTCCAAGTAAAGAAATGTTTATGCAAAATGGATTAAATTGAAAGAGGGATGGAAAGCAAAAATGTTTTTCTGCTTAATTGGGACTAGCTGCTATGTTCACTTTGCTTTTAGACAGTGGCACAGCCCAAGGAGTTCAGTTCACAGTTTACTTTTTAACTCAGTGGCTTTATTTCATTGTTTTGAATCATGTAAACTAAATGTATACAAGTATGTTTTCTTCAACCAGAAACAGGCTCTTAACAGCAACAGCTTGTGAAGAAACACCATTGGAGATTAAGTTCAGTTCAAATCTGACAATGTAATTGGTTGATAGTCATGTGACATTTTCATCATCTATTAATGAAAACACTTAAAATACTCATCCAGCTGACATATCACCATTTTGCAAACATCTCTGTAGCCTAAAGGCAGATTTATAAGACATGTATCTGCTGCACCTTTTGCAAAAGATTTAAATGTATGTATGTTTTATAGTTAAATCCAGAGGCAACTATGTAAAATGATACCAGCTGCAGGACACTGATCCACAGTCATCTCTAAACTAAGAAAAAAAACTGAAAAAAACATCTGAGCTGAAACTGTGCTTTGAGATCACTGATGTCGTATTTTAGAGTTTGTTTAGTGCATTTCATGACTTTTTCATATCTGCAAATATGAATACAGCAATATTTGAGATGCAGCAGGCAATCAGCAAAGACATGGGGTCATTTATCACCAACAACTGGTATTACATCTATATCGGACGTTGCTGCTGATGAAAACCCATCACCCTAAAACCAACTGAAAATGGGACAAATGTATATTTGTATGTAATGCAGTCTTTCGTAAGACGACTTAAACCCATCAGACCAAAGGAGGGCCTCCTGGCGAGCCAGTTGTTAAACAGAACACTTACTAAAGGCAGTCGAGAGTAGAACAACAAGATCTCTGACATAGAGAGAAACAGTCAGGGTTCTTTAGTGAAGTAATTATCTCAGTTTTGGTGTCGGAATTTAGGTTTTTGTTGATTTTCATGGTTTTGCTGAGATTGTCTTGGTTTTCTTGTGTTTTTTTCTATTAACAAATCCTTAATTCCTTAGTTGTTGTTATTTTCTTTTTCCTGCTTCTGCTGGACTTTGGTTTGAGTTTCGTCAAAATGAAAGGTTTTCTGCTGCATCCCATCTCCTCAGTGCTGCACCACTCCGTAAACTCTGCCTCTGATGGAACAGATGATGTGGCCACATCTATTCTAACTTATTTAGGAGGCAAAAGACAAGATGTTTGACCAGCGTGCTATATGACAGGCTCGTTGTTTAATGTTGTTATAAAAGGTAACTATTGGAAACTTAGTAAAAAAACCATCAGAATGGAGGAGTATTTACAGTGATTTGTTTTTCTATAACCTCTTTCTTTCTCCACCTGCTTCTGCTGACAGGCACCGTTTAAAAAGAAATGTCGGTGTGAAGATGATTTGGTGTATTGATATTTTACTTGTCACCGTGGTTCAGCGACTCGGCCCCGAAGGCCTTCTTGTCACACTTTGAGTGTTGTCTGGGTCAAGATCACAGAGCGAGTGACAGAGACCAACCTGCGGGGATTTTTTTTTTTCTATCTTGACTTACAGACCAAGTTACAGTCGCATGTCCAGAACATCTATTATGAATCACTCCAAGGCCTCAACAGACGAGGCTTTTGTCACCAATTAAAATGGGGGACAGATTTTCTTTGAACCGCTGCTGGTTTGGGGATTGTTAGAGTCACAGATGTGCTTTTACAGTAACTGAGCACCACGTATATTTAGTATCTTAATAAAAGTCACATTTTTAGAATCTCATAAGCTATGTACATTCTTTCACATGCACAAAAAAAAAGGTTTTACAAAAGGACCAATAATGTGCTGTGAAGGAAATCTACGTTGTCAAAATTCTGTCGCATAACAAGCACTGTATTGTTTTTCAATAAAGAGGTGAAGCGTTTCTGGAGCCAAATAAGGTCTAAATTCACTATATTTGACAGATTATAGGCAATACAGAGATGTAGAAGCTCTTTGTGTGGAGCTGAACTATGTTTTGTATAGAAATGACAATAGATTGACATTTTCTGGTCTGTGGGGGTTTTCTGCTCTACAAAAGTCTGCTGGGGCGGACAGTCCATCAACGACTGAGGGAATCCCCATGTGGCTAATGCGCCCGTCAATCAAGTCTTTACATTGTCACCATGAAAAGTCCCAAAAGGTGTCCACAGGATGAAAACATTTTTCATCTTTCTTGAAAGGAATGCAGAAAATAATGGCCTTAGAAAGCTGAAGCCGCTCCTGCACCGGACGCACAAAAGCCCAGAAACCTCTTTGAAAGACAGTTCACTTGTGTAATTTATTGGTTTTATTTAGTGAGCAGAATAGGTTTTAAAAAATGAAAAATAGTCTGTACTTATTTACTGTATATATTTCTCTTTTTGACCTTGTAAGTAAAATACAGGGGTTATAAAGAGAGTCTGAGTCATAATGAGTCATGACAAGCTTTTAAACTTGAGCAAAGCTTATAACAACTTTCTAAAATGGTAGTTTGCGATGTGTAGGAATCTGAGCAGGGGAACAGGTGGAAAATGCCGCAGTAGGAGGTTGGAGGGGTTGGCTGTAAAGTTTCTCCAGTGGTTTACACAAATGAGGCCACCATAAACCCTTCACTTTCATTTGTTTTGTTTTGTTTTTTTGCTTTCTTTTTGTTTAGGCTTGAGTTCCTAAACCGCACGATTAAGTGTCATTATTATTTGTGGCTTTCCTTAAACTAATCCTTTCTGCAATGTGTAATCCATGTGAAAAATGTGAGGTTGTAGCAAAATAAACCTGCCACTAATTGATAAGATATACTTCCAATTACTAACGTATGTCGGAAAAAAAGGGACCATTTGTGTCAGAATACCAGAGGAGATGAGATGACCCTGGGAGCTGGTACGCACAGTCCATCTTGAGGAGTGTTTTATGTTTGCTTTCACCTCTCTGCATGGGAAAAACCACCCCATCTAATTTAAGCTGCCTCTCACATCCCGTCCAAGGCCGCTCTAAGATCCGACCTCGACTCAGGCCTCCAGCCTGTTGGCTCCGACTCTGTGGCTCAAGAGTTAAATTGTGTTTATCACCCCTAATATCTCTGCGTATGCCTCATAAATGTGCATTGATTCTTTTGGAACCATAATACCAATACTTCATTGTAAGTTTTCTGAATTAGTGACGCACATAATTTTTTAATTCATAATTGATAGCACAAATCAAGAGATCCATAGTTACTTAAGAATAGAAATGGCTTTACACAGAATGCCATCAGCACTGAAAATAAACACATAAATAGATGCACCCAAAAAAACACCATGTGGAAATCCAACTCAGTCATTTGTGCAAAAAAAAAAACCCAAAAAAACAAGCATCTTTGAACCTAAACATACAAAAGCCTCACTTCTTTGCTTTTTAGGGCTAATTACGTCTGCAAATGGATTTTCTTTTTTTCTTGGTCTGTTCGTGGTTGGGAGTTTAGCAATCCAAACAACCTGCAGTGCCAGGATGTGGAGACACATTTCTGCATGAGAGCCTCTGATGTATATTATTGATTCACGCTTTGACCTAGAAAGCGGTTAATAGCGTACGCCGTGGCTGCATGACACTTGACTATACGCTAGAGTGAGAAAGATCACCGATAGCACACATTAACGTTATAGATCACCCTCTTGATTGTGTGCATGCACAGGCAGAGAAGGTTTATTACAACATTAATAATCAGCTGAAATGTTTCTGTTCTCATTTGGCTTTTTCCTCCCCCCACTAAAATTTACTATTAACTCACTGAACTGCCTGGCAGTATGATTCCATGTTCAGGATTTAAAAGTTTATAATAGACACACCATTTCAACAATCACAGATTTTGGATTTTAGTGCCTTTTTTCAAGTTAATCATAAGTAGAAGCCCTTTAACATGGCTTATGTTGAGTAGTATGTGTAACACCACTGTATTTTACTGGTTTGTAAACATGTATTCACAAGGTCAAACATTTGCAACAACAGATGTCATGCTGTCAGCTTTGTCATCCACAGTGAAGAAGTCAGATATCTGAAAATGTTGGAACCTTATTTTCAAACTTGCATACATGCATTACAAATATTGGATATGTTACAAACAGTTAAGTGAACATCTATTAAACTCTGAAATGTGATTGATTTTTAAGCAGATCGTCAAGGTTTTTTGAATAGTCAGTCAATCAACACATTGTGTACAACTGAGGCTTTGCGTGAGCATATCAAATTTCTGATTTTTATCTCAATCTTTCAACCAACAAATATTGACAGGGGTGAATTTAAGCATGGTTCCTGCAACATTGCTGCTTGGTCCCTAATTAAGGAATTGTTCTTTTGGCTCATCCCAATGTATTCCAATACAATATTTTGGAACCATATTGAGAGAATAAACAGACTATATAATCCTGTGTCATAACTGTGGTCATCTTTCCTGCTGTTCATTGAAACTGTTTGAAACCAGCTATTCTGCAGTCTACCATGACCGATGCTGCTCCCCTTGTCCCTTACTGGTTTACTCCAGTTCCCCTTATGCATGAGCTGTCTTTGTCTTGCTGTTTAAGAGATTCTGTTGTTCCTCGTAATTTAAAATTTAAACAAAAAGAAAAAATAAATAAAATAAAATAAAACAGTAATTAAAATATGATCACGTTTTGAAACTCAAGCTTAAAAGTATCAGTGCAGATTTGTGACCTGTAATCATTCCTCTTTGGCTCCAAAGACAATTACATCAGTTTTGTTTTTGGTTAACTGGAGAAAGCTGTGGCACATCCAGTTGTTAATCTCCTCAATGCTTTCACCAATAGCCTTTACAGGGCCTCAGTCTCCTGGTAATCTTTGTGTTATCCGCATAGCTGTGGCAGTTTATTTTGTTGTTTTTTTATAATCTGTGCCAGTGGAAGCATGTAGATGTTAAACAGAAGAGGTCCCAGGATGGAACCTTGGGGAACTCCATATGTGATTCTTGTCTGATCAGATGTAAAGTTACCTATTGAATCAAAGTACCTCCTGCTCTCATGGATGCTCTCAAGTATGTTTTGAACCAGTTTGGTACAGTTCTGGAAACACCTGCCTATTTATCCAGTGGTTTGAGTAATATCTTGTGGTCAACTGTATCAAATGCAGCATTGAGATCCAGTAAAACCAAGACTGACAATTTTCCACTGTCTGTATTCAGGCATATTCCATTAAAAACTTTGGTAAGAGCAGTGTCTGTGCTGTGGTGCTGTCTAAAACCTGACTGGAAGACATCATAGCAATTGTTCTGTTTCAAAAAGGCATTTGCTTATTGAAAAACTGCTTTTTCGGTTATCTTACTTAAAAATGGAGGATCTGAGATGGGTCTGTAGTTGTTCTTTTGTGTCATGTCAAGATTGTCCTTTTTTAGCAGAGGCTTAATTACGGATGTTTTTAGTGGCTCTGGGAACTCACCAGACATTAAACAAGTTCACAGTCACTAACAGGTTTGAATCCAAAATCATTAAGACCTTTTTTTTTTTAAATTTAACAACCATTAAGAGTGGAATGGTGGCCTAGTGGTAACAGAGGTGGGCTTGGGTCTGGAGGACCAGAGTCCCTCTGGTTGGCAACTGAGGTGAAGCACTATTGGTTCCTGAGCAAGGCCCTAAACCCCCTAACTGCTCCCCATGTGGGAAGTGGAATGAGTGTTACACTTTATACATCCCTTTTTTTAATTAATTAAACTGACCTTTCAGTTCAGATTGGAGACAAAGGTTTTATACTTTTTATTTCCTTGAAGATTCTCATGACAAGCAAGTTGTGTCCAGCAACTGGGAAAATTAGTATGCATGCTTGTAGCCTGAAATGTAGCCTTTTTCCCACTGTGATCATATAAATTAGATCAGTATGTAGTCAGAATCTTCAGCAAAGGCTCGACTTTGTGCACAGATGGATGGCAGACAGAAGGGTATCGGCCAGGATGCCCTGTCAGCCCGCCCAGCAGCATCCAGAACTTTATGAAGGGGTCAGCAGCTGTGCACTTGGCAGAAACACAGACAGGCAGGGGTGATGCTGTCTGAACTAAGGGCAGAAAGAATCAGTGATGTGTAGCGGCCTGCAGCACCTCCAGGAGAATGGTGATGCTGAGACATGCCACCTGCCACTGTGACACGAGCCCACACAACAAGGGGGTGAGGAGTTATCAGTGGACGCTGCAGGGGCGCTACAAAACTGCAGACTTTGTTTCATTTTGCAAAAGTTCAACCCTGAAGTGAGATTTGAATCACTGTTGTTGCTCAGTAACTTTAATGACTCCTGCAGATGTAGGAGGGTAAGGCTCACTACGCAGCAAAATCCAACTCAGAAACACTATTTCCACAAATACAGTCCATGCAAGGACAAACACAACATGCACACATAAACTACTATCTTCAAGGAAGAGAATCATGTGTGCATCCAAAAAGACATAGAAATGAACACAACCGTGTACAGTAACACTCAGCGCAGCACATTAGTGGCACAAATGTTTAGCACAGATGGGCTCCCTCTCCACCTCTGCACGGACTGCAGAGGGGAGGAAATGAGTCATCTGTTTTGGCCCGAATGCTTGCACCTTCAATTTTGCATGATCACTGCGCCGACTTTCACCGTCCGTTTATTGGCAATTTAACATCAAACGGCACCATTTAGATCGGATCAGAAGAGTTGAGGAGATAAAATACAGAAGCACCTCTGGCACAATTTCAGGGCCAAATGAGAATACGAGTGTACAGAAGGACTGATGCATTAATCAACGGAGCCACTGAGATGTGTTACTCAAGCTTCAAAGAGGGTCATTGTATGCAGGATCGAGCGGCAGGAAACTCCATGAGGCTTTTTCCATGTTACATGTCTGCATTTTCCATTCATCCACCATTTACTATACCCACTTCAGGAAAGCTGTAGTCTGGTTCAGATGTTTTCAAGTAAGAAGTGAGGTATGTCGTAGACAGAAGTACACAGAAACAGACACCACTGGAAACCTAAAGCCAAGTTAGAAATCATGCAGTAAACTATCACAGATGTTTTAAAACTGCTCTACCTTGTTGTGGCTATGCTCAAGGAGAATATAGTGTTGAAGTTTTCCTTATGTTTTATATCACAACAACTTAATGTGATAAAAAAAAAAACATGTATACAGATGTTAAAACAAGGTGGCAACAAACTGTCACACAACAAAGTTTAAACCCTTAAAGTCTTAAATTTCAGCTTCAGTTCATTCCGGTGTTATTTAGGTTTTTGTGTTGTTCAAGTTCACAACAAAAGTCATCTCAAGACACTGCACACTGAAACTAAACACATTTAATGCACTGAGTTTAAATACAATTCAGTTCAGTCCAAATATAATTCAGTTATATTCCATTTAAATACAGTTTGTTAAATTTGACTTAAATTCAGTTTCTCAAATTAGATTTTTGGAGTTGATCCAAATTACTCCAATTTAAATAATGTCGTAATTAAAAATGAAAACAACATTTCTACTTGGCCAGAAGGGGCCAATTCAAATGCTTGGAGAAGGAAAACAAAATGGGAAAAAAAAAATCAATTTTTTATCCATTGTCAACCTCAATAAACCTTTTTCTCAAAAAATGTATCTGATATATATTTATTTATTCATTTTTTGTTCTGTGACTGGAAAAACATGCAGCTCTGGTTGAACACACTGTGGAGGAGGATGTCCACTCAAAGAGTGGAAGTGCTTCAACTGCCAGGTCGCAAGCACAACCTAACCAGAATACAAAGTCACAAAAAACACAAAACTAGGTGCCTAAAGTAAATGTTTTAATTAAGGAAAATTATCTAGAAATCCCTGATAACTTTGTCACAAACAGTCTGATTAAAAAGCTTTGTGTAAACCATAAGAAGATACATGAAACCCATCAAAAACACATCTCTTTTAGTGTTATTCAATTATCTATTTATAGATCAATTATATGGGTTAAAAGAAACCATTTTATTTGGTTATTTTCTTAATTTATGTAACCAAGCTACACATTTTCCAGAATTAAGATGTTGTGGCTGGTTATATAAAGGAACCACTGCTGCCTGAAATAACCACAGTGACGTCTCCTCTTAGATAATCACTAATTTCCTCTCTCTTGGCACTCCACTGTCGTGCTGTGTGGCTCAGCCCAACAAGAACAATATGTAATTTTCTGGCGATGACAAAAAGCAACAGCTGACCTTCACTGCGCCCTCTTGAAGAGCGTCCAAAATGGCTGTCCTCTTCAATATGTTAACTTGGCATCGCTTTACAGTTCACGCCTCGGCTTTAGCAACTCCAGCATCAACAAACATCTAAGATGAGGAGTGATATCCTCACACTTCCCGAGTTTATCCCCAACATATACTCATTATAAACATACACAACAAGCCCATCCTCCATCGGTTCTCCAGTCTGAGGTGCTGTGGGTTAATTAAACTGCACTGCTCCATTTGTTTCTCTGGATCAATAATCAGAGCACCTCTACTGTCAGCTGAAACACATCTCCTTAGATGCATGGATCTTCCCCCTGCACGTTCATCCAGAGGTTGTATTGCTGCAGATGTGCACGCTGCAGAGGGGTAGCTCCGTCTGATGTGTGGTACAGAGTTGAGCTGAGAGCCCACGGATCAAAGACACGCAGCCAAACGCCCACCGAGGCTTCTGCAAAAGTTGCATTAATGCTCGTGCTTTTATCCTCACTGCAACTAAAGCTGTGGACAGATTTGAAACCTAAAAGCATCTTCACTGTCCGGGTGCAACAAACTGTCAAGCAAAAACCATCAAATGCAAAGTAAATACTTTTAAAGCCACATGACAACAGTCAAATAATCCATCATACCCTTATTTTAGAGGGAAATTAAACCTCAATGCTGTTCGGTTCACAATGTGTACTCTAATTATCAGGAACATTTTCAAGGAAAAAAATAAAAGTGATGTTTCAACTAAACCAATGTTTTAGGGTAGAATCCACATCATAACTGAACAAGAAACATAAAAAATGACAATGTCTTGCTTGCTTATTTTGCATCATCTATTCATTCATCCATTTGGACAGGTTGCCACTCTATCACAGGGCCACATACAGAGACAAACAACCATGCACGCTCAAACTCACACCTACGAGCAATTAATTAACCAAATATCAATCAACCTAACATGCATGTTTTTGGACTGTGGGAGGAAGCCGGAGTACCCGGAGGGAACCCACGCAAGCACAAGGAGAACATGCAAACTTAACACAGAACGATTCCTGCAAGAGCATCGATGTGTCACAATAGTCAAACATTCAAACTCAATACCATTTACATATTTTTAATCTTAAACTGAGCATTTAAAGTGGAGCAATTAAAGTAAAAAAAAAAAAAAAAGCAGACAAACTTATGCTTCTGAATGAGTAATGCCTGAAATTGATCTTAAACTATCTGTATCCATGCAAAAATGTATAACTCACACTGGTCATTTCCCTCTATGCCACATGGAATGGAAAAATAAAGAAAAAAATAAAATGTTATGGGTCTGAATGGACTCTCTCAGACCCTGCACTGTAAATGCAGCCCAGGTTTCTTTCCTCACATAATGACCACAAACGTCCTCCATAGATTCCAGTGGTGTGTTGTACATACTGCACCAAGACGACGTGTCAGAAGTAGCAGCTGGCGCTGCGACGTAAAATATCCAGCCTACATAAAAGGTTCTACTGTTGTTGGCATTTAAACTGTTTTTTTTAATTATCACCAGCATCAACCCGTATCGTCCGTTTCATTTAGTGAAAAAAACACCATATGTCCGTGTCCACTTGCAGTCTGTACAGAACAACCTTTACATCCCGCTGGTCGTCGTATGTTGAGTGTCCTTAAAAACACTCGTCCCAAATACTGCCAATGTTTCTGTGGCTTCATTCCCGATGGGCCAAGCCAGGCAGAAAATGTTTGCACTCACGATATTGTAGCGTTCTGTGGATTCATAGCTTGAGGTACTTGCCCCGGTAGCGGTGAACTGCCAAAAGAGAGGTCCGTGTGGATAAAACATGGGCCGGTTGAGGTGAAGATGGTGAGAACAACACCCTCTTGACTCTGCTGATAAAATGAGGACCGTGTCAACCGCCATCTGTGTCAGGGAAATTCCTCCTTCACTGCTCTGCAGCAGAAGCAGGATGACAAATATATAAATATATAAAATGACAAAAGCAGATGGGAAGCAGAAGCAAGGGCAGATGTGTCGGAAAGGTACACGCTTGCAGGACACACTGAAGATACCACATCCCTCAATGAAAACAAAATTACAAGAATAAGAGGGGAAGTGGTAACCAAAGGTCATGATTGAAAAGCGCTGCAGTAGGAACTACATAGAAATAATAATAATAATAAAAATGGTGATAGAGTACAACGGTAAAAAAGGTGAAAAATGGTGCACATGTGTAGGTGTTCTCATATCCAAAATTAGACCGTTCTCATAGAGAGGTTTTTCCAGCAGTTCAAGTACGCGGCAGACTACTTTTATTTAAAACGTACGTTAAGCTTTTCATTCGTTCTGGGAGACCTAATCTCATTTAGACAAAAAACAGCCAAGAAATTGGGCAGGAAAAGTATTTTCTGTTACAAAAGGCTGACATTTTTACAGTGGCACAAGGTCTTCTGCATTAATTCACCATGATATTTAAACAGTTTTTTATCCAAGTCACAGAAATAGACAAACACATCAGCTGAATTTGGGTTTGTTTATTATTATAGCTTAGATTGAGATCAGATCAGAGGTCCAAATCTTATTTTATTTATTTTTTTAAACTGTTTAGTAAAATTTGCATTACGGACATGGGATAGAACTACTAGTGTGTGTGTGTGTGTGTGTGTGTGTGTGTGTGTGTGTGTGTGTGTGTGTGTGTGTGTGTGTGTGTGTGTGTGTGGCCAAAGTCGTTGTTCCTGAAGACTTTCCTGCATATCTCTCCACTGCTGAGTCAAAGCATGATTAATGTGTCTCCCAGCAACATCCTAAACTCAGATGACTCTTGGGAATCCACTCAACAATCACGATGCTGCTTCTGAGCTTTCTGCCCGTATGTCCTCAGTGGGTTCAGTGTGTGTGTGTGTGTGTGTGTGTGTGTGTGTGTGTGTGTGTGTGTGTGTGTGTGGGTAAGCACACAATTTCTCTGTTTTCTCTCTCACCCACACAAACACCTGATATTTGCCTTGAGCCCTTAAAAAAAATAAAAACGTTTTTCAAGTGATGCTGTTCTTTAAGGCTTTTATTAGTTCTCTTGCTGCCACTATGATTTGTGCCCTAATGACTTCAGATTCTGAGACAAAACAACATGAACAACACAAGGACTACAAGTGTGACGTGTTCCTGTCAAATCAACAGATTACACGTCTTCTTTTTTTCTGAAAATGTGAGTATGAAGTAAAACGATTTCACAAATTTGTTTACAATAATAAAATATGAATAATATTTATCATCAAATGTTGTGCAGATTCCTGCAAGAAACTTTAAAGAAAAAGAAGGGAGAGAATTTGGTGAGCTGATGATATTCTTGTGAAAGCTTTATTTTATCACTTTTATCACAGGTGCAGCAGATCAGAACTTTCAAGGTTGAGTTGTGTAACAGCGGGAAGGTTTTTGCATGATGAGCAATTTTTAAAAAGGAACTTTGTAATAGATCATAGCTGCTTGGCCTTTCTTTGTAGGTCTTTTGAATTACAGATCGTATTACATCTCCCATCAAATGTGAACAGAAGAGCGCAGCACTGAAGCTGAAGGTCTCAGAGCTGCCTTGGTGAGGCTGCTTGCTGTGACACTTTTGTGAAGGTACAGGGAGGTGTGGGTGTTGAGAAAAAGCTGCCGGGCAGTCGCGAGTGGGAGTGTGAACTTCTGCTGACTGCTGAAAAGTTTTTTGTTTTTTTTAAATCAAGCTTCCTGTAGCGATCCACCTAAAGAGCAGCAGCAGGTCTCCAAAGAACCAGGGTGAACCATAATACCTGGATCAGAGGTCACGGGCAAACTGACTCCGACTCTGGTGTTCCAGGTATTTTTGTCCTGTTTCTTTCTCACCAACATGAAAAGAATTGAACGCATTGCTCTGTAGAAAACGGAGAAGTTGGGATGTGAGCTGGCGAGAGCGATCCAGAGTTTGAAGCTTATAGCCTTTTCTCTGTAAACACAGGCTGTGTGATAGACAATAAACAAAAGGGGACGCTTTATCACTGAAGGCCTGTTTGCAGAGCTGAGTAAATACATCATCTGTAAGATCGCAGGCCCCTGGAAAGAGAGCAACTTAAACAGAAAGACATGAAAGTGAAACCAACTGTCACAAAGGTTTTCTAATTAGCTTGCAAACTTGAATTAGATGTTGAATACCTCAGTTATGAGAATGGTTAAATGTGTCAGTGGTGCGGTATGAAATCACTATGTTTAACTTGCATCCTGCAGAACTGAGTGGATGAAGCAGACTGATGCTGTGAAGGTACACACAGACGAATCACAATTTTTTGTAAAGTTTTGTTGTTTTTTTAAATGAAAGTCACACTGATGAATAAACGTGCATCAGAAGATTCACTTTTACCACAAAACAACACTCAAATCTTTACTCAGCATTCAGTAGGTCTATAGACACACAGTACAACAACTCCCTTTTAAACATGTTTTACAACTCTGTTCATAGCAGCTCGTTTAAGGAGGTGGAGTCAGACGACCTGCTTGACTCCACCCCCCTCCGTTGCAGGGTGTGTCTCCTCTGAAATCTGTATTACAGATTTTTCCTGTTAACTTCAGAGTAAAAGAAAATGCTACATGATGGGAGGTCGAAGGAAAAGGAGGAAAAAGTTAGATATTTCTTTTCAGGGCTGCTGTGTGATGTTACAAGACTTTGAACATTTGAACAGTTTGCTTAATTAGCTATTTTAGGGCTCAGGCTTCCTAAAATTAAAGCATAGGGTTTTGTTATATTGAAAATTTGTATTTTGGTAGGAGCTTTTCCTTCAGTTCCGAAAAAACTTGTTTTAATCTTTCTGCTTTAAGACTTGGCGAAACAGGTTCGTTTTGCCATTCATGCAGTGAGTAACTCTGGTGTAAAAGGTCCTGTTGAATAAAAGGAAGCTGTTTTATTCAACAGGATGAATGAAGAGGTTGAAGAACCACAGCTTAGCATAAGTTGAGAGGAAGTTGATGCGGGGCAAGGCTGCCTCGCAGATTCAAGTTCAGTCATTTATTTGGTTATCATGAAAAGCTCAAAGCTGAGGGCGAGAGAAAAGGCCACCTCCTACACATTTCTCTGAGACAAACCACTGTAAGATTCACCAGACTCATAAATTGATGTTTATTCCTGTTAAAGAGAAGCAGATATAAACCTCGACTGTGAAGGTCAGTCCTTCCACAGACACACAGTCTATCGGTGGCTCATCGCTATCGCTGCACATGCTCCACCACGACAGCGTGTTCGTATGACTTTGGTGAAATCAGCGTCACTGGACTGTCTTCCTGGAGGTAAAAGAAGAACAGCAGGATCGATAGCAGCCAGAGAGTCATGCTGTTAGAAGAGAGATTCTTTGACTGTCGGAGTGATTATGAGAGCGAATTGGCATCTTTTGTTATCAGGGCGGCGCATGGTCCAGGCTCCGATCCCAGTTTTAGTCCTCCAAAAAACTGGAGGCTGTATCTGCTCGGCCTATATCTGCTGTGGAAGAGGTTTGTTCACCGCTTCACAGCTAAAAGAGCAGCGTGAAACCATCACAGTTGACTCTGCAGGTGCAAAACTATTGAAACTATACACGTGTGCAGCTCCACCACCACCACCACCACCCTTTGTGCTTTTACATGTGAATCTTTGCTCATCTCCAGTCCACCAAAACAGAGGCATCGTTCGTCCACCTCTAATCAATTTTCCCTCGACATCATTCCTGGGATGCCAGCATTTCACATCCGGCTAAACAGTTTGCAGTCATTTCACACATTTGTGTGAGACCAGGTTGGGTTTACAGTTGAAAAAGTGTTGCGTGCTCCTGTGCCTGTCAAGCTCGGCTCAGAGCTGAGAAAAACCTAATGAGGTGGCGAAAATGTGACGAGGAGCAAGCGAACGAGAGAGAGCGGCTTACAATGTGGCACTGATGATATGCAAATGCCAAAGCTGTTAATTACCAAAGACTCCAGTTGAAGTCAAAACTGAGATGATATCAAGTCGTTTGACATAATATGACTTGATTAGCTGATTTTCTTTTCACCCACTGGGACAAAACTGCAACGTGAACAGGTGCAATGTGGAAAATATCAAAAATAATCCGTTGTGATCATTTTGGTAAAATATAGCTAATTTGTTTTTTAACCTAATTATGTTCCTGTTTTTTTTTTTGTCCAAGTTTAATAAAAGAATGCAACCAAGTTTTATATAAAGTCATGTGATCAAGTATTTACATTTAAGTTACGTTGTTTCTCTTGTCTATGGGGTATAATTGGCCATAAATCCACATGTTCCAATCAATCGTTTGCTTTTGGAAAAGGTTCTCCAATGAAAGTCAAGTTTTTGAACTTAAACACATCACAAGAATTAAAGTAAATAATCAAAATGCAGAAATTAGAAAGGTAACATGAAAATGGGGGGAAGAAACAAAAAGCTTTACTTGACAAAGCAAACTTTGAAACCAAAACACACTGACAGTTACCGGAACAACATCAAACTTCACAGGACCTACAACTACATCACGATGACCTAGTACAGAACAAAGAAGTAATAAATATGGTGAGAGAAGTGATTAATAATACAAAGCAGACTCGTGCCAATCAGTGATTAAAAACAGGTGTGAAACAGGGGCAGGAAGGAAAACTCGACAGAATACAAAGGACACAGAGTAAAAATAGAAAAAACAAAAAAATGCTAAGTAAAGAAAAAAAAGTAGACTAAAGACAGAAATTCAAAAGGCAATGAAACATTTAAAGGTGTTTTATAAACATTATATATAAATACAGTTTCTGACCACATAACAAAATCTTGTAATACCACTTTGTCCCACTAGAGGTCCACTTGGTTGTGTCTTACGCCAGCGGCTGACGCGTGGACTTGCTTGTGACATGCTTCCCCCATGTAGTCAGACGTGGTAGTGCTACAGAGAGTGGCTTTAAAACTCCGCTTTAAGGGTTTTTGTATTCAATAAAGCCCAACTCTATCCGAATAAGAGATATTATGACAACTTTTACTAAAATGATAAATTGCATCAGTTAGTTTACATGTCTGATGTTCAAGCAGCGCAGGCAGAGCCAGAGAGTCAACATTTACCATCCAATAGTATTATCGCTGAGGTTACCAGGCGGTCGAGTTTGTTATTTAGTCGGAGTGGCTGCAGCTGCAGTCAAAGACTCTATCACAGGCAGGTGTAGTAGGACAAGCAACTCCTTTCTCCCCTTTACTGTTTTTCTTTTTAAATCAACCCTTCTGTGAGAGATTTTACTGGGGCAATGCTGATCAATACTGCATTACGTGGTCAGTAAAAAAGGGTTGGACAACACCACTGTTGTCTTGTTGGATATCTATTTATCTTTGCAAAAATAAAAAAGATGAGGAGTTACAACTAAACAGTAATCTGATCGTTTTCATGCATTGACATTGAAGTGTATCTTAAAAAAAAAAGAAATCGACTCACACAGAAAGTGTAGTGCAAATAAATGGCATCTATGCAATGTTTTGACTGCTGATACAAACAAGGATGCTCTTATTTTGACAGTTTACAGAATCGAGTTACTTGCCAGGCTTAATTGTCATCTATATGAGCGATCTAAGCTGTTCTGACATCGGTTTATTCGCCATTTTACACCTTCCAGGCCCACTTAACCTCCTAAACCTGGCAACAACAATCTTCCCCTCCTGGGCTTAACATATTCTGCCACCGACCGGCCCTTGCTGTTCAACCCTTAGGAATAAAGGTTAATTTTCCAGCTGAGTTGCCTCTGTCACATGCATGATCATACTGATCCATGAACTGTGTTGCAGCTGCATGTTGGTATGTTCATGCCCCCAGGTCATGAGTGTATCTGGCTTGACTCATGCGTGACTCAGGGTGAGTCCCTGACATGGGGACTGTCAGAAAACTTCACTGAATTCCTGCTTAACGGGAGCTGCTAACTAGTTCAGATCCGGGGGTGAAGAAGCACTGTCCACGAGACGAGTGTGACTGGGGGTGGTGTGTTTTTGTGTTGGAGTCCTGCCTGTGTTTGACTCTGCCTGAGACTTTATTAGGGTTGGGGTTCAGCACATCTCTTTATTTAGGGAACATTTCAAAGAGTTTTTCACGCATTAGTTGACATAGTGGAAATCTTCTGCCCATCTTTCCTCCTCAGAGAGACAGCCTTTACATTTTTAATGCAATTTAACTACTGTAACTACTATTATCTTTTTACTGACCACATGATCTGTTCATCTGCATTTTCTCCATTTGCATCGGTTCCCGCCAGCATATCCCTAATTGGCATCCTTTTCCAATTCACAGAAGGGTCTCTGAGCTTGAGGCAGATTTGTCAAACATTGTTAAGAACATGTAAAGTGTGGCCCAGCTCTCCGCGCTCTACACGAGCGGAGAAGACATTGATATTCTTTACTGTTCTCCTTCCTCTGCCAGCCAAGGTCGGTGGCATGCATGAGTCAGCATCTCAAACCCGCCGTCACGCTCTACTTCCTTTTCTTCCTAGACAACAATCGGCTCTCAGCTTCTTTTTGCCCTCAACTATTTTCCACCCCCCCTTTGCTTTTTTTCTGCTCAATCCCACACCACTCTGCGTCTTTGATTGTCACCGTCTTTCAGTCCTGTTTCTTTCCTCCTTATAGGTATTACATTTTTTGAAATTCAGACAGCAGTGGCAGGGGCAGATCAGGGAGCTCCTCGCCACAACGGAAAACTTGCTGAGAATCTAATGTTGACCTCAATTCTCAGCGCGCGTCTTACTCTTTCCTTTGCTGCGTTTTGCATGAGAAGAACTTCAAAGAGCTGTGGGGGAAAGTCAGGGGGCTGGTCGCCTGGTGAACATCAGAGGACAAGGAGGAATGCTCAATCCAGCCTGACAGCACGCCAGAGCATGTGGGCATGACTGAGAATCAGTCAAGGGCAAGGCATGATGGGATTTTTCTGCTGGAGTCAGTCCCACATTTCACACTTTATGGGCTGGATGTTACGCAGCGGCACTTGTGAAACTGGAGGTCAAGGGAGGTATTATGTTAAAAAGAAGGCTATTTCATGTGAAAAGTTTCAACTTACTGACATACCCCTGATTTCTGAATTAGGGATGAATAATGTAGTACAGCCTCAGACGTGAGATTAAGTACCGTGAGGTGTGGAAGATTCGACTATTTGGTTCTGTACCGTGTAGCAGCACATACATCAGCAACGTAGGCATGTCACGAAACATACGTTGAACCTTAATTGTAAAACGGCAACATTTAACGTTGTGGACCAATTGGCTAATAGACATTTTGTGATAGAGTCTGATTGTTATATGGTTCAATTTAGCCATCTGTTAGAGATATTGTCTCAATGCCATCGAACGATGGCAAACCCACGTGAGGGTGTGGTACCTTTTTGTTATAAAGTTTGTATTTGGTAGCTGTATTATTCACCTTGTGGCCAATGTCTGCCATTGCACATGAAAGAAGAATGCTTAAATGTCCACATCTAATTTATAAAAACTCAACCAAATACGTCTGTTGGTAAAGTTTGGAACAGCGGGAGGTCATTTGATCAGACTGTTGTGCATAAGCATGTATGCTGGAGAAAGTAGGATCTCACCTTGACAGAAAAATCTGAAATTCTATGTTTGGATGTTTTGAGGACTCATTTGTGTCATTACTTTTTTCTGCAAAATAGCAAAGGGTTCTTTCATAAGTGAGAAAAGAAAGCAAAGCCCAGTAGGTTCCTAAATGCGGAGAGGTTCCTCAGCACATTGTGATGAGGCAGATGAAAGCAATACAGCAGCGAATCAACTGTTTCACTTAAAAGCTTTCTGGAAATTCATCCGACTGGGAATAAATGTGCTCCCTTTTATGAAAAGATCTTTTTTTTTCCATTTTATTACAGGGTATCACATCATTTCCATGTTTTATGGAGCTGAAGGGAGTGAGAGAAACTATAATTATTCAGAGGCTCTGATTCACAGTTTGATTCAGCTCAACTGTATTTTATTACCAAATGCCAATTTACTTCCATATAAAATTAAGGGAAATAAGTCAAGAGTTGAATGTCCGAAGAAAGTTTGCAGCCTGGCTATTAGCAACAACTTAAATCTCCTATTATGCAAGAATTATTTTATTTTGCAGTGGGGCTCTATAGTTTGACAAATGCAAAATGTATTGCTACACTATTATCATAAATATAAATCAAGCATTGACCTCAACCCCTAATTTATTCTATTTGTATTTATGTAGTTGAAATAGGCCATATTTTGATATTCCTTGTTTTCTCTCTTATATACAGTGTTATAATGACGACACAGGTAAATACAGGTACAACACCTCATCCTGAAGAGTGTTTTTCTAACATTAGCTCTCTATGACATCATAGAGGGCTGTATTTCCTTATATGGTCTATACTCCTGTCAGTTCTTATCCACAACAGCAAGAGCCTCAGCAGTGATCTTAAAACAAGACGTTTATGACTGTGCAAGAAGGATGTGGTTTGTTTTCTGTCCCTGTGGATTTGATATTACTTCGTACTAAGCTGCTCTTTTTTGTTCACGAGGTCTCTGGTTTTGAGTGAAAGTTGGCTGACTATGAGTCAGTATGTTTTTTAGAGCCAACAGGGAAGCAAATGCAGTTGTATTATTTTGTTATTTGTTAGTTTATTTTGAGCACTTCATAGAGGACTGTTTTACAAACAAGATCCATGCTGATGAGCAAAGCATTATAAACTCATGAGATTGAACCACAAGTGGTAACTGCCTGCTGTGCTGTCAACTAGTGCGTGCTTCAGAGAAAACATGGTCTTTATAGTGACCACAGTTGCACAGAATCATGCTGCACAAAAATAAATGTCTCTTGCAAAAAAGCAATCATTTAATTTCAATAATTATTTAAAACAGCTTAGTTTGTTGGAAACAGTGGAATCAAAAATATGATTTTGTAATGCATAGACTTTTTCTAACTAAGTTGGCATTTTTCCACACTCCCCACATCTACAATTATCAACACAGGTGTTTGCATAAAAACATATGTAGATAGTGAATGACAGAAAGATGAAAAAATCCATAATGTTTCACTATAGCAGGTAATATACATAATATACCTGCTTACGCTGTGTTATTATGGTCCATCATGCTGTCCTCTTTCATTTTCTGGCTCAAACTGTTGATATGTTGAAAGCGCGTGTCTGACCAGCAGCAGGAGTTGTGTGTGTTCATGAGTCATTACTGCTGTTGGCAAGTCTCCACAAGTTTGACCGGTGAGAAAACTCTCGAGCCAAATCTGCTCATTTTTCAGGGAGAGACTCACCAACCTTTGTAGTTGTGAGATGATTACGGGCTAGAAGTATCAGATATTAAAAATTAGATGACTAAAAAACCTGCACAATATGATCAAATTAACAATTGTGGAGTTGGTGAAATTGGAAATTGGCAGTGGGTGTATGTTTAGAAATGAATGCAGAACTTTGCAGTAGTGTGGTGCTGGATAGGAACGGATATGAATTACATTTTCATCTTTCACATGCTTGAAAAGCTCCACAGCTACACTAATCCAAGCCATGACAGACACAGCATGGTGGTCAGCATGATTTCATGTTTAAGTAATGGTGTTTGTTGTCAGGTTTCTCCCATGTGATTAAGAGATGGACTCAGAAAGTGGCAGGGAAGCATGAGGCCAGGGTGATTGTTTACAGCAGGAAGCCATGAATCTGTCCAGCTAATCTGCATGCCGAGGCTCTCCAAAGCCATCAGGAGGCACAGAGAACTGGATCCAAATTCCAGATATTACCATAGGACCAGGAGGTGAAGAAAGGAGCTGAAAGCATGGCTGAGGGGGTGAGAGGGAAGCAGAGCATTTCATCTTAAGGATCAGTTTGTGCATAATTCTGCAAGTAGACAATCGATGAGAATCTTTGGAAGCACAAATGACAGTTTTTGATAGTCATGCAACAGTTTGGGATGCAGTTCAGACTGTGCTGGTTTATTAATTTCTAACTGAATTTTATATTATCCAACTTGTTGAACTATCCAGCTGCAGCTCATCAAAAGTTAGCTTTTAATTAAAATTGCTGTGACAGAGAATTGGCTTTTGTGGCGTCCCAGCTCTCAGGAAACAACAGTAAACAAACTGACTTGTAAAAAAACATTTTGGCCCACTTGAAAAATTTCCAGGAAAGCAATACTAAAATATTTTAACCACCAAACCTCAATGGCTTTATTTGTTCGTCTTTGGTGACATTCAAAGGTCGAAGACTTGTATTCTCAACCTCTTCCCACTTAGATTTTTGTCTTTTTGTAAAGTATTTGTGTGTTTTAAATGATCATAACATCACAGGGATTCACCGTAACTTTTAGATACAATTCTCTTTCAAGCGGGGAAGTTGTTGAGGCTATCATCGGGCCATTGCTTTTCAGATGATACATCTGCAAGTGTTATTAAATGAAAGGTTTTTGAGAAGGTGTTGTTGCCAGTAACATCAGGGAGTGTGAGCGCTGAACAGCTAAAGAGGAGTTTTATTGCAGAGTTGAGGAGGGAGCTGCATTAGCAGCCCCGACCATGTGGGAAATACTATTACAGAAAATGCAAATGCAGGATTGATTGCTTTTTCTAAACATACTGCAGCTCCTGGTTGCAATATTTAATAAGTGACCCCCCACCCCCCATTTAAAACACCGGTAATTGGAAGTAGCCAGTTCTGTGTAAAATAAAATACCACTAAAGATAAAATGAGAGCACACCAGTTTGCGTTTTGCAAAGATGAAGTTCAGTAGGAAGGGTAAAAAAAGAATCTGTTAATTAGATAACCTGTTAATTGGCTCCAGCAATGACTTCAGATGTGTCAGAGTTCTCGTCTAAGGTAAGTAACAAGTGTATTAATAGCATGTGAAAATCAAGTGAACATTTTCAGGAAGTGGAAAGTGAGAAAAATAACCAGAATTCATTCATTCAGGTTCGCCTTGGAGTCGTTTTGAACAGCTGTCCCTACAAACTCGATCCTCATGTCAAAGTTCGAGTGGTCGTTCCTGTCATCACTCGCCACTGACTAATCTTCACATATCTGAATAATCCACAAATGAGTTTTGTGTCTGGTTAAATTATTAGTGAAACAATTAATTATGTACCCTCAGATCCTCACAGAATGAGCTTTCAGAAGCAATTATTTGGCTTCATCAAGAGTCCAACAAATATGTGTCACACATCTGACATAAACATAATTGCTTTGAAGATCCTACCTGACAGAACAAAGCAAACAGCAGCAGTGCACAACAAGCCAGGTATAATTAGCTGTTGAAATGGTCTAATTAGTGTCAGAAACAAGTATCATGACCTAACCAGTTCAGACTGACTGACAGACAAAGTTCCAACAAAGTTTGAAATAAAGTATAAACATATGCAATAATTATAGCTTTATTCCAAGAGTATACTATTTAAAAATGTTCTTGGTTTTCTTCTTTTCAATGCTCCTAAGTATTATGGGATTGATTGTGTGTGAGCTGATTTGGGTCATCTTTAAAGGTAACAGAACCTGAATAATATGTATGATTCTTTAAATTGGAAAAACGGCATTTATGTGCAGTAAAACTGTGTTCTTGGTATTCAGGTGCCACATCATTAAAGCTGAGTAGTCACACTAATAAATCATTCTTTTCACCAGATGTACAAAGTTGTGCATAAAGGTGGTTCTGATTTATAAATTTCAGTCATGGTGAGATTCTATCCATTTGCACAAAGCTGGTTTTCACTCCCTTTCTTAGCTATGACTCTTGAGTCTGAATTCAATCATCGTCTGCACCGTCACCTCATCAGTTACATGTAAAACATCTTCCTCTAGGGGGCATAAATATTAAAGAAGCTGCCAAGGAAAGCAGTTGTAGCTGCGGTGTAGTGAAAAACAAAGTAAAAACTAAATTAAACTAAACTAAATATAGTTATAAAAAGAGATTATTCCTTGAAAGTGCCATCTGATAACTCTTATTGATCCCCATTCACACTCTACAATCTCTGGCTGATATGTTGATCCGGGTCTTCTATAGCAAATCTATATTTCATAGAGCGTACACTCGAACCTGGCACATGTGCATTAATGATTATATATTTCTACACATTCATGCAATTTCTTTAACTATTTTTTTGTTCATTTATTGTCCTCAAGCCTGTATCACTTTATGCTGCTCAAAGAATACAACTTTAAACATTATAGGGAAATAATTTGTACAAACTGACATGTTTAACTTCATCATCATCATCCTAATTATCCTCACCACAATCTTAATCATGTCACATTGTTGAGGAACTTTGACCCATTCTTGACATTGTCTACTCTTAAGGTCCTGCCACAGCAGTCTTTGACTGGGCCATTTCAAAACTTTTTTATTTTTTATTTTCAGACGTTCTGGTGAAGGTTTACGCTATTACGCCATTATTCTATCACGTAACCCAATTTCAGCCCTGCCTCTCGCTATAATGAGTTGAGATAGGCTCCGACAGACCCCCGTGACCCTGACTGAGCAGGTTTAGATAATGGATGGATGGATTGCACTTTATACAACAAACTTTAGTTTTTATTGTTCTTTCCCTGATAACAGCTGCCTCACACTCCTGTGACCCTGAAAGCAATTTAGCAGATGTAAAAAATGGGTGACGTAAATATTATTTTGTGTTTTGCACCAAAAGTAGACTGAAAATGTCACTTAAAATGGACCTTTAAACGTCAACTGTTTACAGTAAAACAGACACAAAATATTAACATCCTGTTTATTTTCTCTTGGCTGTGATGCTCTCAGCTCCGCGGAGGTCTTCAGTCGCACTGGTGGGGTTATTTTCCTGCCGCAGTGTCACCTCCATGACTCACTACTGCAGTGACTCCACAGTAATTGCAAATGAAGTTCTGCGATTGCTCTTATGATCTCTGGCACGCGACCAAACGGGCCACCCCGAGCTGTCGCTGGATGTTTGAGTGTTCACCGACACGAGTGCTTATTACAAGAGGCAGCAGAAGGTAACAGACCTTAATCCCACACACAGCCAGTTCTCACGATGACACCAGAAAATCAAGAAAATGTTGAGTGCGACATCTTACAATTGAGATTTTTTTTTTTAAAGTAAAGCGTTATTACATTTTCATGTTGACTTCAAAAGATAGAATCTATGATTTAAAATGGTTCTTTAAAGTGCACTGACATTGCTCTGTTTTCCCTTATAAGATATCTGGTGCACAGCTTGATTTATTTGTTTATTTTCATGGTTGATAGTGTTTTTTTAGCATATTTTAATTGATTATCTAAAACAATCCAGACTAAATTGCTGTTGAGATGAGCAGAATACTGCCCTGAGTGTATGTCTGAGTGTGTGTATGTGAATAAATGGCTCATCTTGTCCTTGGTGCCAGTCTCTGATAAATGTGGTGTGTTCCTGCTCGCTCATCGGTGGGGCCGGGCTCTGCAAGCCTGTCTTCCATTGATAGTGGTTGCAAACGGGTGATAAAGCACACAAAAGATGTACGCCATCTTTCCCCCCATGCCCCAGAGATTTACACAGATATTCTGTAGATGCAGGCGGGGACGGCTTTGCATCACATGTCAAACGCGTTTACTGCCCACTTCCTTCTTGGAGCACATGAAAAAAAAAAAAAATATATATAGGTCATATATAAGATATTTCATATATATATATATATATATATATATATATATATATATATATATATATATATATATATATATATATATATATATATATATATATATATATATATATATATATATATATATATATATATATATATATATATATATATATATATATATATACCTGGTGTTCATAGATGTCTGGCTGGATTAGACCATCACTGTGGTGTGGTTTTATTTAGTTACTTTTAATTTAGTTATTTGAATCCTTCTGAAATGAATTTGAATTACTGTCATTCTTGAAACAATCATTTGTTAGATAGCAGATATACCAGAAGAGGAGGAACATATGTACTGTCACATAGAGGCACAAACAATTTTATACCTCAGTATTCTTAGATAAAATAGTGATACAAGGTACATTTAATAGTATTTGGTATTTATATTTCCTGCTTATTGTTATCACACAGCAGAATGAGTCAAAATTGATGACTTAAATGGTTCCCAATCTCAACACATGATTGTATCAAATGACATTTGTAAAAATGCCTGACAATCACACACTTTGTGGACAAATGTAGACACCTGAAATGAAATGAGGTGCTTCAATTAGACTCGTTGCCACACATGTATAAAATAAAGCACTGACCCATGCAGTCAGTGTGTGTGAACATCTGTGGTACGAAATGAATCATTCTGAAGAACACAGTGACTTCAAGTGTGCCACCGTGTCAGTTTGGGAAATTTCCTCAGTGCTGCATTCTCTACAGTCAGATGAAAGTGATATTAGAAAATGCAAGCTTTTATGAACAAGATCATGACTGGGATCAACAACTGCTAAGCTGCATGTTGCGTACAAATCACCAACACTGGTGATTGCAGATGAAGACTTCCACTGGTATTGATGTCAGCACAGAAAGTGAAGTGGGAGCTTTGTAGAATGGATTTTCAAGGCTGAGAAGCTGCATTCAAGCCTCACGTATCAAGCACACCAACACTGAACTGTAAAGAAGTGCAAACCTGGAGTGAAGGATCACACTTCTCTGTGTGGCAGTCACATGGGCGAGTCTGGGTTTGGCAGATGCCAGGAGGAAATTACCTTCCTGCATTGTGCCAGCTGTGACGTTTATTGGAGGACGGATACTTCCAATGAAGGGAAGTCTTTATGCTTCAGCATACCGAGACATTGTGGACAATGCTATGCTTCTAAATTTAGGACAACTCATTAGAGAAGGCCCTTTTCTATTCCAGCATGACTGTGCCCCAGGACATAATGCGAGGACTATAAATTCATAGTTTGATGAGTTTGTTCAGGAAGAACTTGACCAGACTGCAAAGAGCAAAGGAATAAACTGGAATGGAGATAGCAAACCAGGCCTTTATGTCCAACATCAGCACCTGACCTCAGAAATGCTCTACAGAATGAATGAGAACAAATTTCTGCAGAAACACTGCAGAATCAGGTTGAAACGCTTTCAGGAAGAATGGAAGCTGTAACAGCTGCAAAAGGGAGACCAATTTCAACCCTTTTGTGATGGCAAATTTCTATTGTCTTCTTCTCGATTGATTGAAATTTCATGGGACCTACATATGTAATTAATTATTGAGGCATTGAAACTGCACAAGATAGTGCAAAGTGTAAAAATAAAAACACTGAACTGCGTCTTAGAGGTCTTATTTTTGATCTTCAAACATAAACAAATGAACAAATGAATATACGTGAATGGTTTATTTTTTGTTTGAGGGAGTTTTTCATGCACAGAAACTAAAGTGACTCTCTTGTCCACAAAATATAAAAACGAGAACCTTCTTTAAAAAAAAAAAAAAATCACCAAGGACACAGAAGACTTTTAGGCCCTTCAACTTTAAATAATCGCTCCCTGGTCATCCTGTCACTCTCAGCAACAGCGAGGCATTCAGCACCTAACATGGCTTTCTCCTCGTGTCTCATTCTGGGTGTTGTTTGAGCTCTCCAAGGACGCCGAAAGACAAGACCAGTAAATGGTCAGGAGGTGCACGGACAACTCGGTGTGAAAGGTGACTCACTGCTGCTTTTACAAAAAGGCGTGACACTTTAAAAATCGTGAGTAGGAGGTCAACACAGGCACAGATCTTTTGAAGAATTGTGAGACATTTATGAATTCGACATGAAGTTGAAGACGTTTGCAAAAAACCAAATAGCCACTTTATAAAACACACACATAATGATTGGTTCCGTTACAGTTTTCACTGCTTCAAGTCAAATTTAAAAGTTTCAAACTGCACATCATTATAGGTCTTTTCACCAATACTTTTTTGCAAAGTAGACATGTTCCTGAAATGGTAAATGAATACATTTCTACAGCAGCAAGGTAGACAAAAAAGAGGAGCCCTGAGAGGAAACGGTGAGGAGTTGATTTTTTTTTTTCGTCCCTCTTCATCGTGTTCTAATTAGACCAGGCCATCGTGTTCTTAAGGTTTCCTCTGTGGTTTCTCCACCAGGTTTGAGGACCACCTTCCTGCTCACCTCAGGACAGGAGGCAGAGGAAGATGGTCTGTAAGGCTGGTTTGAGCCTTGGGGGTCGAGGCAGGAGCCCGCCGCTCTGCAGTAGTGGGACTGCTGAGGACCGGTGACAGATGGGAGAGCAGGAACACGGAGTCCTTGAGCTGGTCCCGCTGTGTCCTCTCTTTCACGCTATCACTTGTTTTTCTGCACTGTCTCCTGTTATCGCTCTTGATCTTACAGCAGCCATGCCTTTTTATTTCATCTCTCTCCTTATCTCTTTGGTCTAAATCTGTTTCCTCCTCCTGTTCCACTCTCATTTTCCTCTATCGCTTGAATTCCTCCTCTGTATCTTCTTCCTATCTGTTCCCTGGTATGGTTTTCTCAATTTATCATTTAGTCACCATTTCAAACTCTGTATTTTGTTGAGTTTTTTTCCCTTTCTCTTTTTCATTGTTTTCATCCTTTTGTGGACCATCTTTTGTGACTTTTGTCTGTTATATGCTTAATTTTTTGACCTGGAAATAATCTTGGTCATGCTTTTCCTTCTTATGATATCATTTTTAGACCTCACTGCTTCACAAGAGACTGTTCTTGTGTGCTTTCAGCATGAAACATGCAATTGTACCTCTCTCTGTCTCACACACACACACACACACACACACACACACACACACACACACACACACACACACACACACACACACGCACGCACACACACTGCAAATGCTCTTGGAGTCTAAATGCACCTGGAGGACATGCACTTGATCTTTCTTTAATGGCACGCAGGGACAGAGATAGAACTGTGCACACATGCCATACATGCACGGGTAAGAAGAGGGAACAGAAAGCTGCACATTTTTCTCTCATTCTGCAGAGGTTTATCTGCACACACACATTTGCACCGCTGATGCTCACATTTTCACATGCTATGTAACTATTCACGGTCTAATCCACCTCTTGACCCAGGTACCTATAACTTCTTAAACTTCTCTCTGATCCATTTTTAATTTCCACTCTTTTTTTTAACTAATCCTCCTAAAGCTGTGATGAATTACCTCGAATGAGTAGTTCCCCATGTTTATGGCTGTGACACAGTAATGCTGACCAAAGTGACAAACACTGACTCTCCACTTGACATATATCTTAATAAAACAATGTAGCAGCTACTGAATGGATTTCCACGAATCTTGGGATATCAGAAGATGATGATTAGCTTTCCTTTTACTGCCACCGGCATTGTCATATTGAAATATCAGCATGTACTTTGTGGTGGGGACAGAACTCACGGTAATAAATCGTGCAAATAAAGCTGCCTCCTCAAGAGCCTCGTTCACACCATAAAGAGGAATGGTCAAAAATTCCTCCTGGACATTCTGCAGGTCTGACCCAAAGGTACCAAAAAGGCCTGCTTGAGGTCAGTGCTGCCAAAGAAGATTGAATGCACAGCAGCATTTCATTAACGCTTGATGGGTGGTGCTTCTGACGTACCTCTGTCATACCATAAACAACCAATCAAATAACTTTCTTTTTGCTCCACAATTGAGCTGTGTAATTTGAAAATGCCCCGCCCCCACGTACAATTTCATTGGCCAGCACTTCCTGCATGGCCGCATCATAATTTTTTCAGACATGCGTCAAAAATTAAACATTTTCCGACGCACAGGATACTTTAACGCGTGCGTGTAAGTCCTGCATCTCCAAGGATTCCCCAGTTTTTTTCTCCAGCACTGTCAATGTTTAGTGGGTGAGGTCAAGACGTGAAAACTGTAGTTGTACGTTATCACCTGAACCACACGGTACTTCTGTATTACTATAACTTAGGTAAATTAATGGAGAAAACCAGTAAATTTCAAGAGGTTCATATTTTTTCTTATGTCATTATGTGAGCTTAATGTCTCAATGATTCAGATCAATCGTGCCAGCTGACTGAAACATCTACATCAAAAGATTTATTTGCATATTTCCTCTCCTTTTTCTTTAAGTAATCTTGTGCATCTGTAAAGCACCAGATCTGTGGTAAGGAGTGATTACTCAGAGTCTTATAATTAAGTTCTTTAAACCGTGTTTCAGTGCTTTTTTTAAAAAACAAACTGTATCAGAGGCTCGTAGTGCTTTCTCTAGAGCTTTCTCTGTGCACAGATCCTAGACTCCACAACAGGCAGCTTTTGATGACACCAAAGCTTTTGGGAACGACAACAGACTTCGTCGCAGCAACTTTATCACAATCAGATGAGCCAATTAGCCTTTGAGCATGGAGATCAGTCACACTGGGGTTTGGGAGAAGCAAACATAGATAAGCAGGAACATGGGAATGACATGGAGAATCGGTAATCAAGAGGTAACATAGATAGAAGGCTTAGCAGTGGGTCTTATACTGACAAAAGGCCTACATTTGTGTAAAGGAGACATGGATTGCACATTGGAAAACTTAGAACATGATTCCCATAATTTCTAAATAAAAGAGTGACCATACAGCATGATAGGCACTGTGAAATCTAATTTTTTATACCAGCACATATTAAATATTGAGTATCTGGTGGCCCACAAGTGAGAAGACAAGAATAGCTCACAGTCATAGCAACGCAGGGGGATAAATTTAAAAAAAAAAAAAAGAAACTCAAACAGCAATGAGTTTTCATTTGTATGCACAGATGAGACAAGTTTCACTTTCAAAAGTTGAAAACATATTTTATCCCTGAGGTGAAGAAGGATAGTCTCTCCCACAGCATATACTCCTCAGGAAAGATTTCTACTCACACAAGATTTGGGAATTTTCCTTAAGCTGCCAGCAACAAAGTCAGAGAAAGTTTACAGTCCCAATCAGCAGTTCTACTTCATCTTCAGGCAAAGCACAGAGAAGCAGAAGATTTAAGGCTTCTTAGGAGCGATACTGTGAGATGCTGAAGTCTTTGTGAATGCATAGAAACAAGTTATTAATAATAAAACCCCAGTGTTCTTTGGTGCCTGCATGCGGAGACTGTGATTGCCCCGAGAATAATGAGATCACAGAAGCAGAAGAAAGACTGAGACAGCATCTCATTCTTCGATGGCCACTGTCACGTCTTTAGGAATACAATGGATTTCAATTTATCACATAATTTGCTCCTGTCAGTTGATAACACGCTTCAAGTGGGTGGAATTGAGGACGAACTGAGGGAATGGCTCTTGATTGATGTCATCATTAACATGGTTTAGTCATTATGATCAAAACATTGTTCATAAGTTACTCGGTATTTGTTCATCAAGTCAAGTTGATACTTTTCCTTTGTGCTTAAATCCATGACAAGTTAAAAGTGGTGTTTATAATTAACATTTCCAAATTATACAATTAGACTGTACAATACAGTTGCTGAAGATGAGCAGCTGATTGATTACTATCAAAACCAGACTAAATGCCTCCTCGGAGAGGGAGCGAGCGCTCTTTGGGGACACGAGCTGTCTTTTTGACGTGTTTGTTTTGTTTTGTTTGTGTGACTTCTTAGTTTTTTGTTCTGTTGAATATTTCTTCCTGTCACTATCACCTCATGCATGTCGGAATCGAATCAAAGTAAATGATGCAATCTTACAGTTTCATTAAATAGACCAGTCAGACTTCAAGATGCTTTCTTAATGATAAAAATATAATCAATCCCCATCTATTTGGCATATGTAGAGCTATTAGGGTTGATGAATTTAATTCAAACCCCCTCCAGAGCCTACAGGTAGGTGAAGATGGGAAGGAGGGGAATTTTAAGAGCAGCAAGGAGCTGCGTGGGCGAAGTACATCAGGAGAAACCTATGAACTAAGGACAACAGAAGTAATTCAAATAAACCATGTAGAGAGGTGAAAGCGAGCATAAAAGACTGCTCGAGATGCCTGCCTGAACTAGCTCCCAGGAGTTGCCACAACTTTTATGAAACACTGTTATATAAGTACAGCTATAATGAATTGTGCTGAATTGGAATTAAATGAATTATAATTGGATCGGAGTGTGTTTAAACAGACGTATGTTGCATGTTATGTTGTCCAGACTCTTGCAGTGAATCGGCAGTATATAGATCAACTAAACTGAACAGAATTAAATTAATTTGTTTATGTGAATAGTTGCAATCATTCTTTGTTGTTCTTGACAACCAGTCGTCAAGAAAAACAAGGGAGGCCTCCCTTTTAGCAGGAAAACATTTTATTTTTATAATGCAGACTGCATGTCAGGTATTTAAAAAATACAGACTACAGAGAAGGAGTGCAAGGTCACTCTGTCAGTTTGTTTCCCATCATTATTTTCTTTTTGCTATGATTCTACTATGTTCTGGGTCTCTGGAAAGATCCTGGAGAAAACTTGTGTGTTAATAGACGTTATATAAATGAAATTGAATTGAATTGAAATGAAATGGATAGCAAGGACAAGAGACTGTAAGAGACAACACTCACTAAAAATAATCACGTTTTCCTTCCAGTGTGATTGAAATTTATATTTATGATGAATTTTATGATTTTTTTTTAAAACTCAGTTGAGTCGCTTTAGGATAAGAAAGACAATAAAAATATATTTGAATAAATGAAATAATAAGATAATTTAAAATAATTTTTCTGTGGTAGAGAGCTAAAGTTTTGATGTCTGCAGTGACCACCGAGCCTGAAACTCTATCCTCTGTGAATAATTCAGATTTACAGATTTACTCGTTATACATTTCCTGTAATACCTATTTCAAAAGATACAACAGTCACAAAGAAAATGGGGTGGAGCCAAGTGTAGAGGCTGACTCCACCCCTAAAACGAGCTGCTATGAACAGAGCTGAAAAACAGGTCATTGAGGTAGATTTTGTTTTGTACCCTGGTGGTATTTTGACCGAACATCATATGAATTCCACTATTATTATAAAAAGAAAAACTTTTAGAAGTATTGGGTTTTCCCCAGCTTCCTATCTCCTACTCCAGTTTCCTCTTACAGTCCAAGAACATTCCTTGTAGCTGAATTGGTGATTTTAAACCAGATGGTGTGAGTGTATGTGGTCACCAGGATGAACTGCACATCTCTCACTCAGTGACAACTGGTGTTGTTATGTGATAATTACCGGGGTAATTAACAAATCCAAAACAGTTCCTTTAATTTTATACAATATTACTGACTCTGAGAAATCTTGTAAAACTGTTGGTATACGCCAGAACAGAGCTGCTTTTTTAAGGCAAATGTACATTAAAAAAAAACTTTAAAAAGACTTGGAGACAATGTCTCAGAGACTGAACTATCTCCACATAATCATTTTACTGTATTAATCACACCTGGGAAATTCAAAAATGGGTGAAAATACTAAATTAACAGTAAATAATACAGTAAGAGATGAAGGACTTATTTTGAAAAAAAGAAAAATTAATTAGCAGTC
The DNA here is from genome assembly GCA_014839995.1 of Xenentodon cancila. Classification (NCBI taxonomy): domain Eukaryota; kingdom Metazoa; phylum Chordata; class Actinopteri; order Beloniformes; family Belonidae; genus Xenentodon; species Xenentodon cancila. The sequence goes on from CM026205.1 coordinate 4,083,877, forward strand.
ACCCTGCTAAGGGCTGGGGCTTGTCCTGGTACATCTACACAGAACGCTCTGACTGCAGCAAGACACCTCAAGGTCACAACTGCCTCATCAATTTCCCTGCAAAAACAGATGGCTCTGTCTTTGAGTTTTCCCTCCGGAGTGCCTGCAAGGCTCAGCACAGCAGCAGAGCACAGACCACCGAGGAGACAAAGGCCCCAATAAAGAGAGGACGTGTGCTGGACTGAGGGCAGGAGGGTAGAGCCAGGTCTATGTGAAATGTGCCTGGTGTGGTCCGTGAGGTCCCGTTCTCATTATTACCAGATTCTTTCCTGCAAGTTGGAGGTCCAGGGCTTCGGATTTTGTCTGACCGCTCTCAGAGCACTGGCTTGTTTCCAGCCACTGAGCTGGAAAGAAAAGCCTCGGGAGTGAGAACACACAGACAGTGCCCACTGCAAAGCCAATGTGCACAGCACGGCCAATGCAGCTGAACGTGCAGGATGACACGGAAATTAATCTGTTAACAGTCAATGTTCTTTTTACTTGTAGTATACGTATTTTAATCTTAATAAAACATAGGGAATTCTTGTCCTGCCATTAAAAAAAAAAAAAAAACACCAGTGTCTGAATAAAGGCAGAGTCTGCAGTGTGAACTTTGGAAATAAGAAATCACGTAGCATACGGCTTCGTCTGGGTTCGACAGCTCTGACAGTGCTGCGTTTTGCACACACAAGTAAACTTTTTTTTAACAGTCAGCGTTTATATAACATCATATGCATGGTGCTGCACACTTCTTTACATTCTTATTCGGTGTACCTGTACATCAAGTGGGTAGAAATTGCAGCCATCCAGCGTGAACGTCTTAGGGGTATTGTGATAAGACAAAACCCGTCTGCTATGTAGCGACTTATGAAGCATGTCAGTTGATGCCTACGGATGCTCTATGCAGAAGTCACAATACGTACAGACAGGGATGTCACTGCCAGTCAGTGTCTGTGAACCTTTCATTACATCAAACCTCACTGATAAATTACTTCAATAAAATGGCTTTTTTGGTATGTTTTTTTTTTTTTTTAAATCATTTTGTGTTACCAACTTCAGCACATTATGTTTTTTCTGATACTGTGATTTTTATGATGATCGTATCACATGTAAACACCAATTTATGCAGTGAAGCAATAAATTCCAAAGGGTTCACTTAGTTTTATAGCTGTATTTGTGTGGCTGTATTTCATCTTTTGTTTAGTCTAACAAATGCAGAGAACAAAGAGAAGGGATGAGATCAGTAGCAGATTGAACCTTATTGTCCACTGGTTAGAGTCCTTTCAACGGCTCTCAAATCCTTTTGTTCCCAGGTCTTAACCCATAGTCCAAGTGGACGCTTTGCATGAGGATGGCAATCTCTGCCGGGATGGCAAAGGCCAGAGCGGGCATCACAAAGGCAATCAAGAGAATTGCTAATAATTAATTGCAGTGGCTTTTATCTCAGGCTGTTGTTCATGGTGCTGACCTCTTATTCTCTTAATTGTTGTGCACTTTGTATTTGGTTCAGTCGAGTGGAAATCCTGCAGCTCTCTGACCACTCTAATAGCAGATTGAAATGCAAAGCAATATCTATTGAATTATCTCAATCTTAGATGTGCCACTGCACACATCAAATGCCAAGCAATAGCAATAACTAAGAGCCACTATGTGCAATTACTTGTGAATTGCCAGTGTCACGCAATAAAGGATTTTGTTTTTCATTAATTACACTGCGTCTTTTTCTCTCCATGACACCTCCACCAACAGGGGCCACCAAAGACATGGGCAAGATGCTTGGCGGAGAGGAAGAGAAGGATCCTGATGCTCAGAAAAAAGAGGAGGAGAGGCAAGAAGCGCTGAGGCAACAGGAAGAGGAAAGGAAGGCCAAATATGCAAGAATGGAGGCAGAGAGAGAAAACATCCGACAGGGCATCAGGGACAAGGTAGAAAAGAAATCCTTCTTTGTGTCCTTGAACTTCATAAAATGGTGGATTTTTTTCTCTTAACTGTTATACGCTTTTACCAAGGAAACATTTTAATACAAATAGTGGTCTTACACAACTATTCTGCATTGGCTTAAACAATGTATGTCCTGGATTATGCTTTTACATTCCTGCAACAAATTTGCTCCAGTAATATTACCTCCACACAAATGATGATGCTGAGAAAATACCTGCCTGCTACGTTCTCCAAAATCTTCAGCAAGTAATCTTTAAATATGTTTGTCCTTCACTGAGCGGGCCTACAAGCTGTGGCAGGTTGATGTTGAAGAACAACAGCGACAAAAAAGTACAGTGCAGGTGTGGCGATCCAATATGTAACAGAACCCTGGTGAGAAACCCAGACAGGAAGCCAAACCAATGGCACAAGTGAAGTAAATTCTGCAAAGTTAAACCCAGCCTAACCAGGGTGCAGACAAACAAAATCAATACGTCACACAGGAAAAAAGCAGGCGACACCACAGACAAGAAGCTATGGTTAAAAGTGGACCGTTACAAACGCCAAGAACATAAGAAAACCAAGGCTAAGCATATATGATCTCACCTGGCAGTTAAAATGATCCTCTTGGCAATGTGCATGAATATTAAGAACTATATCAATTGTGATATAATCATAAATATAATACTGTAAAAAAAAATAATTTTTAAATACAGTGACATTTGGTAAACATTGTGACATGGGTCTGCAACTCAAATGATACTTTCCTAAACCAAAGCTAAAGATTTGTGGACTAACCCCAGAAAATGACAAAAAAAAAAAAAAAAGCATTAAAGCTACTCAAAGTGAAATCTACCGTTTTAGTTTCGGTTTAAAACTGTGAACTGAATGCAGAAGGTGTTTTCTAAATGTTGTTAGGTGACAATGACAATGACATTTCTCAACCACAATCACCGCTGAGTCAGATAATGAGATAAAAGTAAACTTAGACTTAGCATTATAAAAGTCTATATTGAAGACTTCATTCTGATATGATTTTTGGTGCTATATGCTATTTATAGTAAAGAAATAACAACGATTACCAGAAAGACACAAAAAGCTGAGCGGAGTTTGAGGATGTTGATCTTTTCAACCTAAAAATGGTCTTTCAGTGACTATTAAAGCTGCCACAGTGCTCTGAGTTTGGAGAACAAGGGAGGGGTTATTGTGGAGAGACCAGAATGAGGGCCACAGAAAAACACATTTTTCACCATCTGAAACCCACATGGGCAACATAATGACCCGAGGGCCTAAAAGTGTCCTGAACCATGTCACTCTGGCCCTCCCCAAATGAAAATGAAACGTTACAGAACATTACGTTTTAGCAGACGCTTTGATCCTACGTAACTTACAGTTAGACAACTAAATATTCATGCATGTTTTACAAATATTTATATGACATCAAGCTTTTTGGGGTTTTTTTAATGCAACATCCATATTGGTAAAGATCCTTCAGGTGATTGGTCCAACACCGAGTCTTCTAGGACCTTTCCCTGATGCCTGAAAGAAAGTAACAAACCTCACATAAAAAAACAAAATCCCTTTTAATCCAAACCTAATGATGCAACAGAAAGAAAAGGTAGTAAGATTTTTATTCCTCCAATAAATATGGATTATTAACTTGTAGTTGTAATTTGATTTCCAGTTCATAACACAACATTAAGCGATATAAACAGTTAGAATCGGCTTTGTACTGAAGTCCAATTTTCAAATCTTCAAAGTGATTTTTGTCTCTTACTAAGCCTTTCTTTGATCACCAACACTGTCTTGTCTTTGGTAAATGCTTAATATTTCATTCATACTTCATGAAATCTTAAATGATCGTATCAAAGCTTCTACAGCTTGCATATTGCTAATAATGCAATTAATATTTAACGTGAATATTCTGTGAGGACTTCTCTAAATTTAAGTATTTTCTCATGTAAGACAGTGTTTGGAGTTTGAAGATCAGCTCTAAACTCCTCTGAGTTGGAGTAAGATGAACAAAGAGAAGTGGAAACCTGCAACATGGCAGCATATCTTTAGAAAGTTTCAGATTAAAGTGAGTGGAAAGAGCTGACCAAGCGTAACAATCTTTGCTTCAACCGATGCCAGGCTTTATTAGTCTGCTACGAGTCTGAGGCAGACTAAGACAGAGTACAGTAAACCAGGCTGGAGCTGCATAAAGGGAAAGCTGGGAACTAAGAGAGAAATCGGAAGGAGATAGAAGATGTCCACCGCCGATCACGTCAGAGTTTTTCACTGTCATGAAGTCAGCGAGAAACATTTTGTAGTTTTTTTCTCCTTTCTCGTTTTTTTTTTTTTGCAGTGTACCTGACCTCACGTTGGCTGAAAATTATTTATTCTTCAAAAATTGTGTTGAGAAATATGTAAGATCAAAATGAGGTAAAGAAAGTTTTAATCCCACAGCCGTCGCCAAGCTCCCACTTATCTTTTATCTCTTTCAAACAGACAGCAGAAGCGACTTTCTCGTGCTAGTGTGTTCTACGTGAATGCATCCAAAACATTAAAGTGAGCACAGCTTACAACCTGATCATCTATGATACAAATGCCTGAAGGAAGCGGCAGTAAATTCAAAGTTATAAGCAGATTGAAATCATTTTACAAAATAATGACATTAATGATCATTATCACTAAAGCAGTAGTGGCAGCACTCAACTTTTGCAGGCACATCCATCAGTTATCATCTGAGGAAAACACCCAGTAGTTTCTGCATCAGTCTCTCTTAACGCAGGGGTGGGATGGCAGTGGACAAAAGAGCTGGAAGTATTTTTATTTGCACACTGCCATATGGGGCAACAGCCTGTTGCACGTCCTGAAGCTTTGTGAGTAATTTGGATACAGAATTGACGATACGGGGAGACGGGTGACAAAAGCAGCCAGCCGGCTGGGAACAAAAAGGAGGCTCGAGGTTCTGAAGTTTCCCTCTCAGTATAAATGAGTCTAAATGATGGCTGGATTTATGTTAATGTGGTTTAAACGTCTGAATGGCCACATTTCCTGTTAACTAAACAGGTTTTGGAAGTTGTATTTTCCACTGCGCACAGCGTTCTCAGATATCAGTAGAATCAGACAAGAAGGTTGTTGAGCACTGACGGCAAACTATTATTGAGCTCGTTGTAGAGTTGAATGAGAGGGAAACCTACCATTTGACTTGCGGTAGCTGTCTCTCTACACAGCCCAACTGATTCCCCCAGAGACACAGATGTAGCAGAAATAAACTATGGTGCTTATCTTTTAAATTATTTATTGCTCCATAACCCCATTAACATGCACCTCGCAAAGCACTGAGGAGGTCATGGAGGAGTCTAGATGGTTTTCTGCCTCGGGATCAGCCACAACTCACCCTGCTGACCTTCCTGTGCTCCTTAAGTTTCTCCCTGGAGTCCAGCTGTATTGATTTCGCTGCCTTTAGGCCCACAAATGTAAGAAACCTACTTCTTGCAACAATAACTCACAGATTAGTTTAATGTCAGTCAGCTTCAGCATCACTTAAGGATGTAATATTTGAACTAGTGCACATTGTTGCTGCTGTGTGAATGTTAGAGGCAGGTAGTTTGGCAGGCAGTTAGTTAGAATTAGTTTTTGTTTAAGATTTGTTTGTGGCTGTAGTGGCCTTTATTTTGAAAGTGGCTAGACAGTAAACTGGTGGAAAGAGGGAGGGGCATAGAGCGACAGGCCGGGATTTGAACCTGCGCCACCTACACAAGGGCGACAGCCTCTGTAGGTGTTGCTCCCGCTCAGGGCGTGGAAGCTGTCCGGGGCTCCAGAGGCAGGTAGTTTTAAATATCTAGACTATATATCCAGAAACATAAATACACATGATCGCTTACACATGTTTGCCATATCGTATGTCTGGACTATATCATGTTATATGGTACAGACAGGAGAGAATTACATGAGATGGGAACCAAAACTACAGGTGCTACTCAGAGTCGTGTAGCAGCTGGTCTCTTATTCTCAGGAAAAGGAGAGTAAGAGTTTTTAGGAAGATTGAGTGTATTTTGTAGATGAAAATCTGGAAGGTTTTTGGCTTTGATGCCTGTGCTTCTGCTTGTTCATCACAGAGCAAATGGCTGCAGATATCTAAAGCAAAAGGGTTTCAAATACTGATATTTTTCAGATTTAGACACTATGGTGATACCAGTGTGAGTGCCGAGCCTGGTGAAGTTGAACGCAGCCAACTTGGCTGGCAGCAGAGGACACAACAGCACAACAGCAGACGACGACCTTCGACCCGCTGTTTCATGCGAGTCACCTTCGCCTCCAGATCAAGCTGTGGCTGCTATCCGACCGCTGCTGCTGCTCCCGGCTTCTCCAGCCAAGCCACAGCTGCAAACGGATTGCACCATTGTCCCAGAGACTATTCCAGGTTGGCCTGTCAGGTTCCAGGCCATGACTGCAATCTGACTGCTGCTGTTGTCATCTGCTCGGGCCAAGCTCCCTGCGATAGCCCTGGCGATGCTTGGCCGTTTCACATGTCATTCAGGCGGTAACATTTGCAAAGTGGATGGATAGATTAGATCAGAATATATTTAAGACAAAGTTACTGTATTGTTCCAGCTGTCTGCTTGGCTTCATCATTCTGCCCATCTGCCTAAATATGGATTACCAGGGTTTCTTTAACCAGGGTTGATTGGAAACAGCTCCAACAGGATGGTGTCCCCCAGGGTTTGTCCAGTTGTGGCAGTACAGTTATTACCACACCCACCAACCTCTTCACAATAACCTTTTTTTTGGGGTTTTGGAGAAGAAATTAGATATTTTTTTCCATGCTTTGGGTTCAATTTCCAAGAAAACATCATTGTCTTGACAGAAATCCATGAATCACAGTTAGCAATGCCTTCACAATTTGCCTTGAGACTTGGTTGAGTTACTCGAGATATTGTTCATAATTCAGTAAAAAAAAAAGTCTCCCATCCAAATTAGGCCTAATATGATTTCTATGGCTTATTTGTCTTGCAGTATGGCATTAAAAAGAAGGAGGAGAAGGAAGCCGAGGCAGCAGCTGCTATGGAGCAGGCTTCCGAGGGGAGCCTCACCCGCCCCAAAAAGGCTGTTCCTACTGGCTGTGGCGATGAGGAGGAAGAGGAGAGCATCGTGGATACGGTCATGAAATTTATCCCAGCACCCCTCATGGATATGTTCAATAAAAAGTAACAGTGATTTGAATTAAATATTGTTCACCTCTTATACTATCCTTCTAATTAATGCTGTACCAGCCTGTCCTACTCCAACCTGCAGTCATGTCTATCTTTACCCCATCCCACCTCGCCATCCCAACTTCTAAGTGTCCTGGAATTGCGCAGCGTGCCATTATTTTGTCTTTGAGTTAAACGGATCTCAGACAGTGATTCATACCTTTTAATATCTCAAGCCGAGGCTCTTCCTTGATAACCTGTAATTCTATTTTAAAACGTATGAAACACCTAAATAGATCTAAGTCTTGTGATTTAAGGCAAACTGATGCCATGTTTCAAAATCTCCAGCACTCAGAATGAGACCAGATATCACCCATCATCCACACTTTTTGTTTGTAAATAGCCTCGGTTATAAATATATATATATAGATATATATATAAAAAAAGAGTACTATATATGAGTGAAATATGACATATAGCAAGATTACTCAGAGTATAAGCCATATTTTTAACTTTCAAGAAATTATTCAAATCATGTCAAAATTTAATTGAAATTTTTCTTTTATGTTCTTGCTAATATTTGATACATACAGTGTATATAAAGACTTGCATTTTTGTTGGTTTTCCATTGTGAGGATTTGCCCCGTGAAGTGTCCGTTATGTTCTCATCGATTCACAATGAATGTGTAGTACGAGCACTACAGTTAAAACTAAATCTGTAAACCAGAACCTGAAGGAATTTATTTGAAATTAGGCTTTTTCTTTTTCTTTTGTTAAATTTTTTTTAAGCATGCACTTAATGGTTGTAAAGTGATGTGGATATATGGGTACTATTTTATTTGTCATATTGAAGCAAAATACATTCATATTTGAGGCAATAACTGGTTCTCCATTTTATTTAATTGACATTTCACCCAACAGTAAGCTATAACTTATCTTGTGTCTAAAATGTTCTTCCATAGACAAAACATATAAATGTTCTCTATTCATGAAGCTTGTCCAAAAGTAGTGAGATAAGGATGTTTAAACTCTATAAATTCCCAGTCTGTTCATGTTTTTAGTTTGAAAAATATTGTTGCTTCCCTTTGCAGGGGCCATTTGTTCTGCTTTTGTTTTAAGACATGAAAACGTTGACTTTCCCTGTGAGTTTTAAACTGTTAACATTTCACATTTTTATTACTGTAAAAAGAAAAAAAAACACAGAAAGAAAGAAAGAAAGAAACTTCACCAACACAACTATGTTGTGAACTCACTTTATGTGAACAGACAGTGACAATAGTGCAATATATAGATCAAAATGAAGTTGTCCTGTATCCGTTGGTTTAACTGACGGAAGTCAAGCCTCAAATCAGCAATAACAGACAATCTTCATTGTTGTGTGTTTTAAAGTTACTCTTTAATGTGTTAGTCAGCGTTAAAGACACAGACGTGACATATTGTGGTAAAAGTGAAATCTCTGTGGGTCAAATGTGTTAAATTAAAAGTGAGAAAAGAGGGAAGATGGGAGGATTTGTTTGTCATCATCAAAATGTTCAATGGCATGACACAGGACAAGCACAACCACGATTTGTGTTTCTAAAAAATGCAAATCAACAGGCTGATTAAAACATGGGCTTTCAGAAACTGATATTAACAAATCGAGCACAGAAACGGGGTTGAAATCATGAGAAATTTATTAAGAAGCCCCTCATTAAAAAGCTCCATGACAATGCAAAACAAACCATTTACTGTCCAGTCTAATGTGTAGTTCAATAACTGTGATGGCACAAATTTAAAGACATGGAAAAAAAAATCAGATTTTTCTCTGTATGTCTTGTTTTTTTGTTATTATTTGTATTTTTTTTTTTTTTTATTGGTCCTTCATTCCACAGCGTTGTTAAACATTCCAGATATTTCAAACATTCCTCAAGTCCTCTGCTGGTAACATGCCGACTTACTTGCTGTAGGCCTCAGTCAATGCCTTCTTTGCCTACCAGTAGGCTACATTACAATGAGTAGCTTAAAATATTCACGCTATTAAAACTTAAAAATTGACGAGTGGATCTAATCGATAAGTCAAGTGTCCATGTTAATGCAGAGAGTCGCTTCAGCTGCCATGTACAGTACAGAAGAACACGAAGTCCAAGGGATCATTAAAGTGCTATTGATAGTGATCAAATTTGTAGGAAACTGTTTTTGTGATGCGCACAATAGTTGTAGTTGTAACTGAGGTTTTCAAACCCGACTTTTTTGTCATACCATCACTGTTTTACGCTGGCTAGCCATAAAACAAGCGATTCTCAACTTGTGTATTCCTTTGCGATCTTGTGCTTCGTGAGCTCTGTAAACACGTCGAATATGTCAAAAAAGCATCAAACAGTGAAAAATGTGGTAAGGCCTTTAGAGCACATGCGCTGAAGTTCCTGGTCTTGTGATGTAGTCGTGAACTGCCTTTGCTAGCACCTGTTCCAGCGGTGAGTTAGCAGATAGTTAGCCACCGATAGCTGTGGAGTCATGCGTCACGCATCCATTACCAGAGCAGTTATTTAAGCAAACCAAAGACTAGAGTTGGTAGCAGTAGATGTAGGGAAGTGTTTTCCATTCTTAATTAACTGCATACCTTATTTACTTTAAAATTCTCAGGTACTCTAGGTTCTGTTTTGAGTAGAAGTTAACCATAACTAGCCTTTGCTGTAGTGTAGAATTAGTGTTGACGCTAAATAATTTATCAGTTTCAAGTCTAGCGGCCTAACTGGCCAGTAGTAACTTTTATTTATGGGTGACATTTCTCATGTTTGACCCAAGAATATCCTAGAAAGCTACGATTACTGCCCTCGTAAAGGATTCCAAGCTGCAACACCTTAGCAAATATATCTAGAGTGTTCAGTCTTTTTTGAAACCGGTGTGCTCTGAAATCAGATCACTCTTTTCATCTCGTCCACCACCTAATACCATGATAAACTCATGCAACATTATCTTGTAAACGCCTATTGATTGTTTTCCAGACAGCTTTTAGACCACTGCCCAGAAAAACTGCCCAAGTCATGCGTGAATCGGTATTTTGTAGTCCAGTTAACGCTGTAAAACCACTACTGTTTGAAGTTGCTCATTTGTGCCACTATTACAGCCATTTAAAGGTTGAAAAAACTGCTTGAAACACGGCTTTTAAAACTAATCCTTTGATGTGACTTGAATGTAATTGTCGTTTCTCGTATTGCATCTGTCTTCTCTGTTCTGTTTGTGTTAAGAAGATGCTTACTCTGGTGCGTTTTTATTTATGTCTTTATATTTTTCTCGTCTGTAGTCAGTCTTGTGTCTGTCCTCTGGTGTTTTGTATTTTGAGAAAAAAAAAAGAAACATGTTCATTTGGTGAATTTCTTTGTACTGCAAAATCTCCACACCCTCCTCCCTCCTTCTCTCTTTGTCTCTTCTCTCTAGCTCCCTATTTGTTGACAAAAATGTATGCATGCTTATGGTGCGCAATGTAGGCAAGGTTGTTGATATAACTGTTCTGTGTCCTCTGTGTTTCAAAGCTCCACCTGTTAGCCTCACTGCATGCCATTTTAGACAAATATTTCAGTCTGTAACCTTACTGCAAAAATGGAATCACCACACACTGAGAATAAAGTGATTTCATATAATTTTTTTCATCGTCTTGTTTTTCTGCATTCAAACAATTCTGCAACGGGTCTTTGGGCTTCTTTTGCCTCTATGTTACCGTTCATAAAAGCAGTGGTAGAGGCTTGTATTTATGGCAAGGGAGAAAAGGATCACCCTTTATTTGAAAGACTTAGACATAACCTTACAGTCAGCATCATCTCATTGCATGGCATTCATTAAGGAAGTATGTGCAAAGACTTTGGATGTACAGTATATTACATGTTACTGTTTCTGTCAGTCAATCTTGTTTTTTTTTACTCAAAATGACTGTTGTGCATTTTTTTACCCCCTTTTTTCCCCTCCAAAGAAATTTCAACATCTATTCAATAAAATCGAAAAGGGCTGTAAACAGAATGCACTGTGTTGTTCAAATTATGATCGGAGGGATACCTGGCTTGCGAACATGTCACTACATCAAAGTGATGCAAATAGCATCTCTGTCATAACAGCCTGTTTGTCATAAGTGGGTCTGTGATATGGGTATTGGCAAACATTTTACAATAAAAAGATAACACAGGAATACTAAACAAGGATTAGGGTAGTGACTTCGTACTTGGCGTTAATTCCAGCACAGAAAGAAGGATGACATTAATCCAAAATGAATCGATTATCATGCTTTGACATTTTCCGCTGCTTATCAGAGTCTGGGTTTATATAATGTTCCTCCATAAAATTCTAAGCATCACTTTTCAACACTTGAAGCTTGTAATTTATTTATCATCCCCTGTCCCCATGTCATTCTTCTTTGTACTGCTAGTGCCCATTTACTAAACTGGCACACCTTGTGTTAGATCAGTTCACTTAGTTTCCATCTTGGAATATGAAAGTTGTTTTTTTTTTTTGCATAATGAATCGGACAACTTGGTTCCATGCTGTTGCACTTCAAAAAGCCCGTGTGGTTTGCCTAGCACAGGGGGGTACAAAATCCTTCCGACTGTCTGCTGCAGCAGATGTTGAGTGATTTATGCTCTGCCAGCTCCTAACACACAAATATCCCTATCACGCAGGAAGGTTGGTATTATTAGCACTCATTTTGCATCAGCAGACACATTAAGATGAACAACAAAACCTCATTTTTTTAACATTTGTGCAACTCAAACACTAACTGTCACTACACAGGGGTAATCTACATCAGTTAAAGCTCACAATTCTCTAAAGATGTTTTTATAAAGGACCAAATTAAAGGCAGGGTGGGTGATATGACGTGAATTCAACCCCGTCTTGTCACATGTTCTCGCACATCTTCACCATCCGCCAGCTGCCAGTCTCAGAGCAGGGCAAAAAAAAAAAGAAAGACTTTTGGCTTTTTGAATCCATCATTATGGTAAAAGCACCTAATATTTCAGCTGTAGATGATTTAAAGATTAAAACTTATTGGATTATTATTCTCTCCATAACTTCACATTGCAAAAATGTTGTTATAAAGAAGTAAAAAATAAAACAGTCATTTTTAGAATAAATAAAATTGTCTTTTCTTGGATTTTGTGGGAAATAATTTAACTTTTAAGTTTGAAAAAGGAATTGACATTCTGAAAACAGTCAAACAATTTAAAAATGTGACACTTAATTCACCAGGATTTCCAGGAAAATGACAATTTTACTTACATATATCCTGAAAGATTAATTACAACCCCTTTTCCAGAAAAAAGTTGGAAATCTTTTCTAAAACAAAGTTAAATGTCCAATTAAAAAAACCACAGACATCCCATAAACTGACACCGCCTCGTCTTTCCAGATTTCTATTCACAATCCCGCCTTCACACATTTGAAAGTCACCTGTGTCATGGACACTGCTGCACCATCCCAGACTCTGACTTTTGTTCCTTTTTCTGACAACAACCTGGACTGTCATTCCAATCTTTGGCATACAGACCCTAACATCAGTTTTAACATCAGTGGGTTCAGACACAGCTCATGTGTCTACAATCTATCTTTCCCTCTAATATGAGTTTTTGCTGGCAAAACTTACCGAAGTTTGTAGCAGAGTTTGAGTAATGGCTTCTTTCATATGCGATAACGTTTTGGATTACATTTCTGGATGCAGTGGCAGATTGTGTTGCGTGACAGTACCAGATTCCCCAGACTGCCTGAATCTTTTTACAGTATTGTGGACTATAGATGCAGAAAGACTTGCGTTCTTTGCAATGTTGCATTTCACACACAAATAGAACCTGATAAGTGGCTTTTAAATTGACCAAGTGGTTATTTCATCTAATTCATCTCTTGGTCAAGTAAACCCATCGTTTCCCAGCTTTGACACTGAAGATAAGGAAATTCCATTTGTGTCAGGAAACCTAAAATAACTACAGATCCACCTTCTCTGTCCACCATCAATTCACTAGCTGTGTTTCAGGGTCGAAAAGAAGCTGAAGCCTAAGACAGGTGACATTGGGTAACAGCCGGGCTGCATCACAAATAGGTCACAGATTCTGTCTCAGGCTAAGATACAGACAGGAAACCATGAAGAGTCACAGCCAATTTAGAGTCATCAAGCAAACCTTGTATTCACGTCTTTGAACTGTAGGAGCAAACGCGTGTACACATCAGAGGCTTGCACCTTAACCATTTATCACTCTAAATAAAATACATGTAGTATTTTACAACAACATTAGGGTTGAAAATGTTACATTTTAAGACTTTTTTTGGTTAATCTAGTGTTTTGTTTGGAATAAACTTTCATTGATGTATCCACTGGAGCCCACAGGCTTCAGGGCAGTTATGCACAAAACGTCTTCCTTTTTACACGCTCACGCACTGATGAAACTGTGGTGAGCATGTGTGCACCTCAGAGACTGTCACCATGCACCGTGCATTTTTGTGGGAGCAATTTAAATCTGGTGAAGTGAAAGAAAAAAAGAAATCTGAAAAGGCATACAATTTCACAGATATTGGTCCTTATTATAAAAATGTGGATTTAGTTAAGAAGTGTTACAATTCAATTAAATGACTGCAGACCACCTCCTGAAGGTTCCCAGACAGTAAATGTTTGAAAGCAAGATGCCTGCTTTTTTATATGCTACTATATTTATGTTTCCACTTCTACAGTAAATGATAAATGCCTCACACTTACTGTACACCCATCAACCTTGTGATCTACAGAGCACTTTACATTGTCTTTTTCATGCACACACTCGTAAAAAACATTTTGTAAAATTCTGTAAGCGCACTTTACATATGTTACGCAGGAATTTTGTGTTCAGGGTGGTTTGAAACGTTGGGATTGCTGGGGTTCAAACACTTGATCTTCCAAGTAGAAGATGACCACAGCCACCGTGGATGTCATCAATAGCTCCAGACCCTGTTGCCCTGTTTGCAGGAGGACTGAAGCATTTCAGACACTTTCACTGTGCAGCTCCTTTTTCACTACTTCACTACAGGCTGTCGAACACATAGAAGAGTCTCAGCCCCTCAAGTCTCCCAGTAGGAAATGGAGGTATAAATCAATTCTATTAGTATTCATGCTCTGAGGTAGCCTTTTCGAACCAAGCTGTCTTTATGCTCTCTGAACAGCACTCTGGCTGCAGGAGAGGCATAGCTCTATTGGAGTCCTGTAGACATGCAGCAGTCAATGTGAATTAAATGTTCTCCACTGGGCAATGGCTGTTGGTCAACTATCGGTCCCCAGCTGCTATGCACCTACTGGAATCTGATTTTGCTTTCTTTTAACTTATTTATTTGAGTTTAAGGAGAGGGTACCCTTCATGGAAACACTTACACAGCTACTGTTTCCAGTGCGGATCCTTAGGTTGTAACTCCTATTATAAATGATGTGTAGAATAATCGAGACACAGAATGGACTGCAGTGCTAATTAGATGTTTTTAGAATTGCTCTCAAGCCAGATCCAGTCCTGCTGGTTATATTGAGCATCAGAAGGAATGTCCACATAAATAAATTAGTAACTGCTCTTCAAAACATCCATCCTGGTTACGTCTCAGCACATCAATTACGGCAGTTTTATCAATGCTCATGGTTTTCTCTCAGATATATGCACATGTTTTGGGTGTCCTGATGTACCAGCTACTGCAGCAACACTCACGTGGAGCAAATTCAATAAGTATTTGTAGCATTGTTTCCTTATGAAGATTCAACATGGTTCTTAGTTGAAGGTGAGAGATGACAAAGTCACAAGACTATCTGGAGAAAGTTGGGATGGTTGTTTGAAACCAGTTTTGTCTTTCATTCTTCATCAAAATTACTTGGATTGGTTAAGGCAATTGAATTTTCTGTTAGGTTTAATCACAAAAACTACTTTAATATGTTTTGCCACCAATTATACATACATTTGGATTTAATCATTGTGATGCCACTGTAGTTTTGGTTTTGAAAGCTGGAATTTTGTATAATTCCAGTGGTGGAGTAGTCGTTTTACATAAATAACCATCAGAAAATCATATGTAGAGACAAAAACTTTTGTTAAGGATGTAAATGTAAGGGTACTGACTTTTTGTGGAGGTAGACTCATTCAGGAGCCAAGGTTTCCACTTGGATTGAGGAACATTTTATGGTTTGATTTAAAATGAACTCTTTCAATACATTTGACCTTAATATTAATGGAGCAAAAATAAGTTCCTTCTGCATCGATTTTTTAAGAATGGATTGAAGTACAAGCAACTTACTGAAATCCAACTTTTTATTTGCTAGTGTTCAGCTCTTTAGTGACTGTCACCGTGTCTCCATCTGACTCATCAGTTAGGTCAGTTCTGCCATGTCTCTCAGAAATGTGGGAAACTTCTGACCATTCAGTCTGAAGTATTTGATAATAGAGGGGGCTCATAACACAAGAACAACACAGAGTTTCTGGTGTGGTTGAACAGCGACGTCAGATCAACAGTGCATGATCAGCAGTGCTTAATTCCTACACTGCAAGATCCAATACAT
The DNA here is from genome assembly GCA_014839995.1 of Xenentodon cancila. Taxonomy (NCBI): domain Eukaryota; kingdom Metazoa; phylum Chordata; class Actinopteri; order Beloniformes; family Belonidae; genus Xenentodon; species Xenentodon cancila. The sequence goes on from CM026205.1 coordinate 4,099,513, forward strand.
GACCACTGACCACCTTAAAACATATCCAAGATATAGTAAAAAAGAATGACTGGGATATATCCAGCGCAAATCTTCTTCACTGTGCTGTTCACACCATGTGCATCAACCATGTGCATCAAACAGGTATACGTACTATTTTTGCTATGATATCTATCAAGATCCCAGGAGTTTCTTTATTCAGCCACCTCTGCTGGTTTTTCAGGGAGAAACCAAGAAGGTCCCAACCCAGAGGAAAAGTCAAATCAACTTATCAATCTACAACCTTTCAGTGAGGAAGAGATGCATCTTTATTTTGAGACAGGCCTCAGTGGTTGAGCTTCTCGCTTTATCTCTAAAGCTGAGTCCATCCTTCCTTTAGATGGATGGACTTTGGCCATTTGTATTCATGAGCTTACTCTTTTGGTTACTGTCCACAGCTCATGACCACAGGTACAGGCTGCAACTTAGACTGGTAAATGGAACGCATGGCATTTTGGCTCAGCTCTCTTTTCACCGTGACAGGGTGGAACAATCCATCTATCAGTCTTGTGTTCTTCACAACCCTATCTGGGAACATAACAATGAGATAATTAAACTTTTGCACTCGAGGTAGCAACACAACGTCACTCCAAAGGGAGCCATCACCTTTATTTGCTCTGAGACTTTAATCCCGTGGACCCACCACCCTCAGGAGGCACCATGAGAGTCCATGGCAGTCTAAGTTGGAGACAGTAGTGATCCAGTCTGTGGCAGCTGAAACTGGTTACTGGGAGATTTGCATATGTTGTTTTGTTCAAATTTTTATCCAGCATACTACTCCTACTTTACTGTTGAGACACTGAGTAAGCCTGTTTATCCTCTAAATCCAGAGGACCTTGACAGCTAATGCTGCATCCAGGGGAGACTGATTGACAAGTCCATTGACTTGACACCACCTCAGCCATGGCAGCTCGGATGAATCTATTATAGGTCCATTTAATGAATAAAGTCGCCTGGAGAGTTTCTCTACACATATCATCAACAGGCTTGGGAGCGTCTTTTTTATCCACCTTGGTGACAAGAGGTCTGGCGTATTATAAGACATTTAATTTAAACACAGCACTCCAAGGGGACAATCCTCTTTCATTCTGTTAAAAAGAGCAGACAAATGGGCTGAAAAAAAAAAAACTCTTGACCCCAATTAATGACCATTTTTCCTCTGGGTCTGAAGTGTTACCTGGTATATGATGATGCAAAGTGTTTGCTGCACAGCCACACCTCTGGTGTAGAGCCTTGCATTTTATATGGAAAATGTCATCACTCCAAAAATAGAAATGGAAAATGTAGACCGGGAGAATGAATACTGCATGATTCTCCATAAGGACTTGAAGGAGGTAAACAGGATGCTTTGCTCCATCTATAAATACTACTTCAATAACATTTCTTCTAGAGAAGCTGTCAGCCCCACACTGTTGGGATGTGCTGCTTCTCCCATCATCTCACACAGACCCAAAAAGAATTGTCACCGGGGTAACCGGGTGTGGTGTTGAATCATTTCGAGGTGCGGGTTCGTTGCTTTGTACATAAAGCATAACGTTTCTGGTAAATATAATATTGTTGGACTTGAATTTTCTTTATGGAGTCATCGCTTTTCTTTGTTTTTTGACTTTGTATATTTACGTTATGCTTTTACGTTCTCGTTTAACCTGCCAAGCTTCATATACGCTTTTAGATAATGTGTAACGGTTTCTCAAAGGGGCCTCTGCAATAAATTCAACTTCTGCATGATCCAGCAGGAGCCTGAAATTGTGATTTCAATCCAAAGTGATTCCCATGTCATTTAGACATTTAAAAACCATGGGTTGTATAAGTGGAAGTGAGGTTTCTGCGTGCATCTATAAAATTATGTTTTTACCTTTGCAGAGAAAAATACTCTGGCAGCCAAACCCATTTTCATTTCAAATGAAACCAAATGCTCCTGCTCTCTTAAACCCTGTCTTGAAATTTCCTCTGAAAGCCCCATAAATGAGTTTTTCAGACAAAAAGCGTGTATTTATTCAATTGTAGTTAGCTGCCTTCGAGTTGAATAGACTCAAAATACTGCATGGGGTCAAACATTACATATACAGTTTGTTAAGTGCTCACATCGCCACGAGACACATGTGCTTCCCTCATTACTTCATGAATCATCTCTCTTCACTCTGGGGTAAAACTTGTGCTTCATAAAGCTGTATTACATGTGATATGTTCATGAACAGGTGCTCATGTAGAAAGCTGTTGCTGGATTTATTTGCCTGCCTCAGTTTGCTTTTTTTACATCATGTACAGTATACGCAGCACATTGCAGCATATTTTGCTCAACTCCCCAGGAAGAGGTCTTTTGGATTAAGCTCTGCTGAGCTGCAAAATTGAAATGCCAGTCATCTATGGAAATTTGATAACAGTTGGTGATGCTCTGAGCCTGACGTCTGAATTCTGACTCCAAAGAAGCTGTGTCAGGAAGTGGTGTAAGGTAAATCAAGCTTTGGATAACAAGTGGTTGCACATTAAGCAAAGAGTAGGGGAAAGGAAGAAAAGAAAGCCTGTGATAAATAATGCATTATTTAGTGTTATGAACCTGTCTGATGAAGCATCTGGGACTCCTCAGCCTTTGCTGTCGCATCCGCCCACATGTCTTCTTATCCAGGCCTCAGCCATTACATATAGCAGGCAGTCTAATTGTCTCAAATTTAATTTAAGACATTCATTGTTCGACTGTCAAGAGATGAGCCAAGATTTATGCAGAGGAGCCGTGAGCTGCTTCAAGCAAATGGGCCGCTTTGAAATTGAAATGCCTGCTTTGTATTAGAGACCACTGGGCATCTCTGTAATATGAAGTCTGTGGGTTGAAGAAAAGGTTATTTAACTTGTGATTTATATGCTTAACGCACTGAAATGCATGCGTATTTTGAGTTGTGTGATACTTTTATGCTAAACTCCATCCTAAAACTCAGTGTGAGCCTTCAGGGTGGTATTTTTGTGCAATTTGTAAAAACAAACAAAATAAAAAACACTCTTATTCCTTGAAAAGATGACAAAAACATTAACACTGTTAGATTATTATCCTAAAATAAACACATGTGACTTTAACCAATGTGCTACTTTTTGAAAGATATATATATAAAAAAAAGTATCCAATTAAAAACTAGGACAGTCCACTTATAATTAGCAGACACTCAACTTTTTCCATTTGGATATGAAACTGGAACAACTTTTTTTCTTTCCTGACACAGTTCTTATGTGTGACATCTTATGGATATTTAGTTCTGGTGAGAATCAGACAGGTCAAGAGTGTGTCTTTTCTATGAAAAGGGGGAATATGATGCATGATTACACAATATCTAAAACAGTAACTCTGTTGTGCCTTAACCACTAGGTTACTGCAATATCTGAGTAAGACTGAAATAATATAATAGCACTCAAGATGAAAGACTTGGCAATGGCTCGACTGAATGAATTTAATTATCTTTTGTATGAAAGAGGGTCAAATATAAATCTTTTCAGGTTGAAGAAGAATGATGCAGAGTCGCTTGTACAGCAGTTTTACCAGAACAGAGCCAGGTGCTCTTAAGACAAAATAACACGAGTTCTCAAAACATCTTTGTAGCTTTGTAAGACAGTCGAAGCAAACTGCAAGGGCACAATACTGGTCTGAACTGAGTGCACTCGTAATAAAATAATCAATTCTCCAACACAAACTCTTCACAGATGCACAGTATGTATAAATACTGCATTTCAAACCTACGTTAAAGTCAATATACGTGTTGTTTTATTAAAAGTTAAATAAATGTGCCTTTAGTTAAGTCACATGTACAGTATTTCCATATTAATCTAAAATACTAAAATGTCCAAATTACAAGTAAAAGCTATTTCCTAATCACCTTGATCCAAATAAGGTCATTTTTAGATTCAGTTATAACCAAATTTAGCTATAAAGAATATTTCCAGTGTATCTTGTAGACATGGACAGTATGCATTTTAATAACACTATTTTGTCCAACAGGGTTTTTACGTCACAGCATCCAGCAAGACAAACTACCACCTACTTCAGTTTCCTATACTCCTTCAGTAACTGCAGAACAGGATGACTGCGGGAATTAAGCCTCACTGTTGGGGCGAAGGAGAAACAAGAGTAATGGTTTGTGTTTTGTGATTATAGATATGGAGGCATCTCAGTGGCACAAGGGGGATATGTGGGGGTGAACCTTTAATTGGAATATGCTAAGAAGGTAAACAGGAATATAAAATGTGCTATAAGCAACTTACGTGCACACAATTATTGTCTCATTCAGAATAAGGTCAATGATTAGAATTTAAAGTCAAGGTAACCACAGTTAAAAGATGTTTTTCCTTCAAGTAGCTTCATTATGCTTATGTTGACTTATATACAGTGATTTTATGATGATGTATCTTCATAGATGGGACAGAAAACTTAAAAATAATGAATTAAGTATTCTTATGCACAAATTATTGGGTTTTCAAGTCGCTAAAAACTCATCCTTACAGATTTTTTTTTCATCATTAGCTCTCTATGACATCATTAAGGGCGGTTTCTCTTGGTAGTGCTCATCTGCACCAAAGCAAGCGCTTCAACTGGCATTTTTAAAGGCAAAAATGTACAACTGTACTTCCCATCCTGGTGGAGCTGTTAGTATTTTTTACAAAGCCTCTAAAGCAAGTGATTGCAAGGGAACGGTAGCCAAAGTTGTTTGTTTTTGGGGGTCAGCAAGAGAGTGAATGTGCTTGGTTGTTTGAGGCGCTACAAAGACTCCTCTATGAACAAGGCCCAGTACACAGCTGGATTTGCAGAAAGACTGACGTTGAAAGTTGGTGCTGCTGCAACCCTAATTTTCTGAGTTAGAACTGCACCAGAACGCAGAGGCACACGCAGACTTGTCACTGACCACCTGCAAACACCATGGGTGGCTGCCTGTTCTCACAACTATCCTCTATCACTAACAGGAAAAATAAATAAATTCACTTTAATGTGTCTGTTGAAATTATTAATACAGAACATCATGCCAAACGTAATTATGCCAAACTGCTTTTATTGAGTCAAAAGTAGTTTGGCAGCGAGCCATTAACTTTTCTATTTCCTGGTGTAAAGTGCCTTCCAGCTCATTTGTAATTTTACCACATCTCCGACATCTACTCCCACTAACAGACGTGTTTGCAGAAAAACATATCCAACTAGTGAGTGATCGAGCAATTACATAATCCATAGTATCACAGAACAGCAGCAAATGAACATTTATTTTACCAAACACAGACATCAGATAGGTGTAGAAGGATTTAGAGCATTGAGAACATTTTCAGGAAATGCTTAAAGTGTGGCTAATAGTGATATGATGAAAATATGTATCTAACCATCCCTTAAAATTGTAAACTATAGAAAAAATTCTGGAAGAACATAACACAAATGCAGATGAAAAATAAAATCCTTTTGTTTGGCTTCAGTGTGGGTGTAGGGAGAATATATATATGCTTCTTACTGACGTTTTATTTTTTAAAACTATAATTACAAGCAGCTGAGTGGGAGTACAAGTTCCCCTAAGCTGATGTGTTTCCAGATCGGTAATATTATGAACTGAAGGGAAGGATGTTTCCTATTCTTTGATGAGAAAAACTGCAGAATGACAGTTGCATCCAAGTATAATCCAGCCTCAAGATTATCGTAGGACATCTATACACTCACAAAGCAACACATCATCTTATTGTCATTCTATTATCATGGCTTTTTTTTTCATACAACTCAGATAGTTAAGACATTACAAAATACCTGTTTTATTCACCTTGCAGGTCATAAAGCAACCCTTTATCGGGTTTATAATGTACTCTTAAAGACAAGAGGCGGTAAAGACATGAATATTCCAAGCACAGAGCCTCTCCTGTTGTGCTACACTGCAATTGTCGATACTATTGTGGTGTTACTTCTTCTCTTCTACCTCACAATGGCAATGTGGCCCCAGAAAAACAAACTGAGCGGATAAAAAAAAGGTTCTTTGTGCCAGAGCAGACGCCACGTTTCCACGGCACAAAAGAAAATGCCGTCTTTGATAACAACTGCAGCCACTGGCCCTTATTTCCCCAGGTGACATGGGGGGAAATGCCTTATTTCTTTTCTCGTACTTTAATAGCACTGAAGAAGTGTCACACAAAAGATATTTGTTTCGTGTTTGTCTCTTTAGTGCTGGCATTTTAATTGGATTTTTTTTGTTTTGTTTTGTTTTCTTAAGTTCACGTTAACCTCTGGAGACTTCAGCCTGCAGGTTGGGGGCTGACACCCACTTCCAACCTGTCTCTCTGTGAGGCTGATTAAATCGCTCCATCTTTCTGGGAGCTGCTATTCATCATTTCTGGATTTGCTTTGGATTGATTATTATTATGTTTCAAACTAGAAGCGCTGTGGCGCCGCAGGGAATTTGTCCCAGGATGTGAACGCACACGTTCTGCCTCGTGCATTTGATAAGTTCCAAAAGATTACCTCAGAAATGCACCGTGAAACACAGACAGACAAATTGGTATGAAAGTCTTAAATTACCAAATATAAATATCTGTTACAGAGAATTATGCGAACTCAGTTCATATTTGTATATTTTAACTAGTAATAAAATGAATGTGATTGCTCTTAGCAGTTTTTCCCCTCATCAAGTCCTCAGATATTTAATTTCTCAGCTAATTTACAATTCATGTGGCACTTGCTTAATTTCATTAACTGTCTTTGACCTATTCTAAGGCCTCATAAATATTCAGTTTATTCATAATTATCATGATTATAATCAAGAGTTTGAAATTCATGCGTAATTAATTCAAAATGTGTGATTTCTTTTTTCCTTTTTTGGATTGTACGGCGTCCAAAAGGAAATGAAATTCATCGCTCCGTCCAATAACTTCTGCTTACCCAAGCTGGGATCATGGAGGTCAGGAATCTTAGCAAAAAGGCCCAGACCTCCTTTTCCCCAGCATCCACTACCAGTTCGTCCTGGGAATTCCAAGGCGTTCCCAAGCCAACTGAGATATTTAATTTCACGAGCATGTCCTTGGTTTGCTTCTTATGGAGACACTCCTTAGTTGCCCTGGCTCTGTTTCGGGTCGTTGCTGAAAGACACAGACACGACCAATCTTCAATGCTCTTATTGAGGGAAGAAGGTTGTTGGCCAAGATCTCATGATACATGACCCCATCCATCCTCCCCTCAATACGGTGCAGTCATCCTGTTCCCTTTGCAAAAGGGAATCATCAAAGAATTGTTTCCACCTCCAGTTCTATGACTTAATACCTGCGCCCAAATTCTAGAGCAAGCAGCGGAGTGCTGGACTAGTTCCTGGTTTCCAGAAGGAGTAACATAACACATAACAACAACACATAACATTTTTGTGTTACTGATCATCTGAAATTGTCCACTGATGTGTCAATACAGTTGAAAAAATACTGCTTGGACCAATCACATTGGTTGCACCTTCTGGAGAGCCTCCAGTCAGACTACGATGTTGGTTACAGTGCAGGGTTTTCAGCTATGGCACACATGCTGCTGATGCAGAAACATGAATCACCTGTAAGATTGGGATAACCCGTACTCAGGAAAAAGAAAAATAATTACAATTTGCTTTAAAAAATACACTTTAGTGCTCAGAATATTATGCCGCTTGTTCCTGTTTCAGGAACCGATATCACACCATACAGCTTCATATCCATATGTTGGTTGCCTGAAGCAAAAGAAAGAAGAGCGGTGCACTTGTGTAAGTCGGCACCAGTGGAGTGAACAGATCCTGAAACATTGATGTAGAAAGCTTGCATGATGTTTTTCCCCAGCTGTCACTGCAGTCACCTGCTGCAGTCATGTTTCTGGTAGAATTCACCGGAGTGAGAATTCATCATGCTGAATAAGTCGGAGCACATGGAACCGTTCATATGAGCCATCTCGCTACAATAACAGGAGAGTAAACTGGAATAAAACTGGAGCAGCAGCTCGGTAACAGGCCACTCCTACAAAGTTTTTTTTTTAACTCTTCAAAGCATGTGGCAAACTGTTGTCACTTGGTATGCCAGTTATCCACAAATGCACAAATAACATGATTTGGAATGACGCATCCCCAGAGAGGGCACTGAACCACTCAGAGTCCAGCTGTGATAAAACTGCAGCGGCACACTGGGGAGATCTCATTAATTTTCTATCATGGACCCTTAAGTTGTCTCATTCCCTGTCTCTGATAATGTGTGGCAGCTGCCAAGTATGCTTTTATCTCGTCACGCACAGATTGAAGAATTATCAATGTTCAATAAGCTGGATACTGACACGCTGAACCAAATGAGAACGCGACAGTACTCTTTGTCATCACATGTATAACATCAACAAGCCCAGACCTGCCTTTGTACTCGTATTTTCTACATATAAAAAGGCAAAAAGCTGGGGCTCTATGATTGGGTTTTAACTACATCGAAATGCTGTGATAGCAGTCCATCTTTGGTCATTTTTTAGATAATAGATATAACAGTCTTTTTTGAGGACAGACAAACTCAGAGAGTCACTTTTCTGTTTTCATCTCAGCGATTAGTGTTAAAATCTCAGAGCCTTTTCCTACACAAGAGCAAAATTACACATCCAATTCATCCAATTTTTCCAAATCGCTTTCCTGTGAAGCTGTGAAATTACATACACTGCCAGAAATCCCCCTTATCAAATCAATTTTGTCCATAATTACATCCTGAAGATATGTATTTCTGCTGCAAATTAGATTTATTCCAGTCTGTTTTCAGTTACCATTTGTCTTGTCTTTTTAGGACAGCACGTGTGTTTTTATACACTCAAACACTCACCTGGGAACATTTCAAACAAGCCGATCTCTTCTAAAATACACCTTTACATCTTGACGAATAAATGTTGTTGACTGTGATCTGCAGCTCTCACAGTTGTCGTGACTTTGATCTTTCATCTTTTTAACAAACTCAGTTAAACATTTAAAAAAATAAATGTTCTGAAGTAAAGATTGACAGTGTCATGGACAGAAGTATCTAAAGATGAATGTTTACAGAGGCATAATCCAGACAGTAAACAGTAATGACATATAAATGACACATAAACAGTAATGACCAGCCCATGTGTATATGCTTTAACCCTGTAAAACCCAAAAATAGAGAAAAGAAATAAAAAATTTGCTACTACTCTCATTGACTAACATTCTTACCCAACGTTGTAAAACTACAGCAAAGACATAAGCTGAAACTCTAAATTGGTGCATGGATTTAACAATGCATTAGTAATTACGTGTTCTGGACATTCCATTAATCACAATTTAAAAAAAAAAAATTATTCAGGGATTTTCCTTACTTTAGTGCTGAGATATCCACTTCAGTGAAAAAGAAGATGTGCATCCAGGAACGTTTGCAACTTGAATGACTTCATGGCCTGATGGTCAGACCTATTTACACATTTACCAGCCAATGGCATTGCAAGGCTAAACAATAAGACACAATGACTACGTAAACATGGTCTTACAGCTAAAGCTGATGTCATAATTTTGTAACAGCAGGCCTTACAGGGTTTTTTTATATAAATACTGAATAGATTAAAGACATTTGAAAGTGTCATATTGGCAGAAGATTACACCACCTCATCCAAAAATAAGCAAATGGGCCAAATGAGCCACCCTGGGCGCACCTGGAACAGGCACACCTCATCTCAGTTACCAAAAGTTTCACATTTTGAGCTTGGCTGGCTTAGATTATGCTAAACTATGTTAGTAACTAAAGTTTCTTTACACTCATTCTGCTGTCACTCAAGAAGCAAAATTTGAAACGGGGACTCCTGAATGTGAAACACCAATTGGCGGAGCTCCAAAAGGAGCCTCAGAAGGACCCGTGGCGACCTGACGCTCAGCCAACTCGTTTAGTGTTGGGGTGCCCAGAGCTTTGTCAGAACAGGCTCCTGACAGAGTTACGGACAAAGAGCACCAATCCGATAGCCAGGCCCACCCAGAAGGTGGTGTGGCTGTTCCAGCTGCTACCAGGACCAGCAGCCACTGAGCAATTAGGCGTCAGCTGCTTAGTCCTGGCAGTGTTGCCAATTTAGCTACATGTTGCTATATTTAGTGAGTTTTCAGACCCCTCACTTATTTTTTTCTCAAAAAGGTGACCAGCAACAAATCTAGTGACTTTATCAGCTGTTATTGAAGACTTTTAGAGCCGCTGATGTGATATCACTCTTATTCTTCTCAGTTAGCTGCTGTGCTTCCATTGACCCCTCCTCCGTCCCGAAGCCCTCACAAAGCACCGCCTCCGGCTCCAGTCAGAGCAGAAGATGACCATCCCTCCATGTTCAGACTGCATGTGCAAAGCTGCAGCTGGCTGATCCCACACTGGCTCAATGATTGTTAATAAATCAGAGGCTTCAGAGGACAGTCAAAGCAGCACCGAGGCTTGTTGGCCGACTTCTCCCATCCCCGATTGACACCTACACCACCCAGAAACTGAATTGCATACAGGCAGTTTTCTACCAATGTTATGTCTTCCTGTGAGACATTAATTTCATTTAAATGACATTGAAACCAAAAATATCTCCCAAACCATGAGTGAAGTGCTATCAGACAGATTGAATCTTGTTTCTCGTATGAAAGTTGAATGACAGTACAGCACTGTCTTTTTACCCCAACATTTATTTTTAAAAAACAAATAAAATAAAAAACATTTCAGTCAAAGCTCTTTCAAAATAACAGCTTTAGAGGTTTATAGACATCTCAACACATCTCACACACATGTCAGACACTTCAGTGACAATTAAAACATTTGAGGACTTAATTTTTATTATAAATACAAAAGCTTAACAATTAGGTGGAGTGGCTCTAGAGTGACCTTCAGCTGGTGATTCGATTTGTTTTTTTTCCTGGATCTGAATTGGCAACATGCCTTTTTACAGGCTTCTGTGTAGAAAAAAAAGTGAGCACGCCTGGCATCAAAGACAAAGCTTTGTGAGCTGAAAGAGAGTTGGTTAATATCTGATGCCATGAAACTTAATGCACAGCATAACTGCAGGCAAAGAGAAAGAGGGCTTTCACGAAGCCGGCAGACATGTTGGCCTACATAAATTTGAGCTCCCGCAGGAGAGATAATGAATAAATTATGTCCCACATCAGTGGAGTGTTTCAAAGGACACGTGTGTTGCTGTCTGTGAAGGAAAACTCCATACATCCTGCTCTGAAATCAAACATCCTGATTGCCTGCGACCACGTATGAGCGTACGAGCAATGGGTGTGGGAAAGATTTGGAAAGATTTGGAAATATTCGGGTATGTGAAGTAATTACAACACTGAGAATTGTGCCTGCTAGGTATGAATATATGTAATTTGGTGAGTTATTCAGATTTCATTGTACTGTGGCATCACAGGTCTACATCAGAGCTGAGCAGACGAGCTCCACCCCCTAAAAGCTGGCTGCTATGAGCAGAGAATCAGACTTACATTCGGTGCATTTGAAGGCTCCAATTAATGATTTCATCGCGTGGTTATTTAAAGACTGCATTATACATGTCAGAAAGTAGAGACGTCATCAGCAACATGAGAGTCATTATTATGAAGCCAAACAAAAAAAAATGACTGGAAACATTATAAAAATACCTTGAAGGCGTCAGTAGGACTTTTGAACATTACATTTTCCATTATCAAACTGAATCCTAACACGCTAATGAAAAGGAGGGAAATTTATGATAAAGACCACCTTTAGCTCAGAGTCAATTTGTTCCCATGCATAATTTAATCGATTCCCCATTTAGAAGGAAATGATTGAGATGAATATTGTAAATTAATATAACAAGACTCTAAAAATAAATGTGGTTTCATTATGGAGGGTCCCTGAAGGTGCTGTGCAATTTTTCTGTCTTACCACCCAAGATTAGGGTCTGGACCTGCATCCAGGCACTGCTACAGCAATCTTCAACTCTTCGTTGAGAGAACTAAAGGATTTATGGTTACGCTGCAACAGAAAGCCACATGAGTCACATGAGATCAGAAACATGCGAAGTAACAAATGTTGCTGCATTTGAGGATGTTAAGCATTTTTCTTTATAACATAATTGGACAAAAAAAAAAAACATTATTGGTGTAGCTCTTATAAGGTTGTTGGGACAAAGCACTGGACAAATAAAACTGGCCTGAGTGGAATCAGCGTCAAAACATGAGTGATCCGAAGCACAGACGAATCCAAAAGACAGCAACGGCACAAATTATTAAATTTTATTCCATCAGTGACTCATGGTTTTATCTCTCCAGATCTGAAGAAAACCAGTTATCCTGGATGAACCCACTTTCAGAAATACACACAACAGTGTTTTCATAACTTTATTTAATACTAATTTAACACTGAAAGGTGTTTAAGATTTAAAATCTATTTCACAAGTATGCTTTAGTTAAAAAAGAAGAAATCAAAGAAAAGTTACCAATATTTTGTAGAAAACACTGACTTACTAAATTAAAGAATAGATGTTGTTACAGGATTGAACGGGTCCAGATATGGATGGATGGATGGATGGATGGATGGATGGATGGATGGATGGATGGATGGATGGATGGATGGATGGATGGATGGATGGATGGATGGATGGATGGATGGATGGATGGATGGATGGATGGATGGATGGATGGATGGATGGATGGATTTTATAAGCAGTTGATCACTTCCTTTATGTGCCTCTCCGTCTGCTTTAAAAAATAGAAACAAATAAAATGAAAATACTGTAGAGGTATTCTGCAGAATTAAAATTACTGCAATTTGGAAAAGCAAGCCTGCCCTCAAATCAGCAACAACCAGCTATTAGCAGCACAGCGAGAATCTCCCTTCACCGAACCATCTCTGATGCCTTTCATCAGACGAACAGAGGAGCTGTTCAGGCATCAAAGACTCAGCAAGAGAAGCACAGAGCTTATTTAATAATCAGGTGCAGCTGCTCTGTTGTCCAGCTCTGCGTTTGATGGGCAGGATCATCGCTGAGGCGTGTAAGGCAGTGATGGACAGCCGTGGAACACACAGAAACTGGCACAATTAGCAAAAGGATATCATTATCCACAACTGACACCGAGGCGGCTGAAAACTTTCAAACTTCCTGACATTCAGCTCTTGACCTTCTCACTAACAGTCTCAAAGCTGTTGTTGAACTCTGTAGCCCTCCCCCATTTTCCTCCTGCACAGTTAACAAATGATGTTGAAAGGTCATTCTCAAAGTTCCTGTCCCTCATCTGGTTATGTGATAAAAGGTTAATAAAAATACCGGGAAAGTACCCGTGTGGACTTTACTGTTCTGGTGCTTCTGCTTTGCATTCCAATTACGCATTTCTTTGAGAGACAGCTTTCAGTTAACATTATCTTTACGAGGCCTAAGTAGTCGTACCATGATGTCAGTGATTGATTGACTCGTTGCAGGTCTGTCTCTTTTGTTGACACCAGTTAATTGCATATTTAAATGAGACAGTCAGAGCAGAGTGAGACCTCTGAAACACCAACATTTGTTCTGTAGCTGCCAAGAGACAATAAAGGCATGCACTCCTCAATCTGCGTAAATTATAAATATATGCATCTGGCAGAGGAGCTGTAATGACGTCATGACGTCACAGTTTGAGCCAGTTTGAACTTTTTTAAGGAAATGAAAAAGCAGATGGTGAAACTTTTTAAATTCTTACTTTCATGCCTGTTTCATGTCTGTACTATGAAACACATATTAGAAAATTAGGATTAGGAAGTATTCAAAATAACTACAAACAATGGTGGTGTTCAAAGTGAGCAAAAATCTGTACTGCTGCAAAGCTTTGGTCTTTTTTTGTGTTTGTTCGTTCGTTTTTTACTAAGATGCAGAGTATATAGTTATTTATAACAGAAATAAAAATTTTCATATGAGATTCAATTTTTATTTAAAATTTAAAGGCAAAAAAAGCATTTATTAAGCATTAACCATGTGGTTCCTAATTAATGCTGCAGAGGTTTTACGATGCTGTGTTTTATGAAGATACTGTGGCGTCACTTGGAGTTTGGATCAATAATTTCAGTCCTGCCAGGTCTTCCACTGGAGTAAAACTGAAGCCACAAAACGTTTTTTTTTTTTTACTTAACCAGGATGTTTAACATTTCTTTAATAAATACCTGGTCAAGATAGCAGCCATAGGAACGCTTACATAAAAAATTCAAAATAAAAGCATGTTATATAAAAAAAGAATGTTGCAATCCACAAAGAGTTTTAATCTTCTGAAAATCGATCATTAAAGATAAAAGGATATACATTAAACACAATCACCATTAATTTTGTTTTGAAAGATAATGGCACTTCTACTAATGGCTTTGAAATCTAAGCTTACATTTTTTTCTACTAAAACAACTTATTTTGGTTTTTCCCTCTCAGGGAAATTATTGAGACTGACACTGAACGTAAATGACATTTACATGTAAATAACTTTAACATTAGATGCCCTCCAAAGGTCAACGCCTCCACTTGACTGAAACCCTGAGCACAGCCTTTGAATAAAATAAAAATCTTGAATAAATTCCTTTATAGCTTTACTAACACGTAAAACCTTTAGATGTAAAAAAGAGCGTACATGTTTTTTTCTTGACTCTGCATGTTGCTGGTAATTTCAGCTCTGACCCTAATTCAGGAGGCATCTCATCTGGAGAGCTGCTGAAGTCACTTACGTCATCTCAGATATCCAAGAAACTCTCTTTTGTCATTGACGGTTTCTTGAATCCCTAACTGATAATATCACCTCATGGATAAGCTGCACTTATTTTTGCATCTTTTCCTTTTTTTTAACTTTTCATCAAAATAATGGAAAAGGGGAGAAATACAAGCGTCTCACCTTCAAGGAAAAAGCTGAATGTAAAAAAAGAAAAGCTAATGAGGTGTGAAACTCAGAATTAGCTCTCATGGGTTGTAACTGAAGGTGCTGGGATGTGATTGATCTGTCACAACATTTTCCAAAGCAGTATGTGGGCTCAAGAGCTTTCAGAGGCCCTGTGTTGTTCTGGGAGCAAAGTCAAACCTGTACTGTCCTTCACATGACACTGAAAAGATGGAGTGAGGCAGGAGCTGCGGTACATCAGTGCTGCTGATTCGTCTCAACGCCTGAGGGCAAAAAAGCCTTGTGAGTCATTAGCTGACAAAAATGAAAAGAGGCTGGTCTGAGAGAAGATCAGGGTCTTCAATATTTATATTTCTAAATTTACAACCGCACATGGAAAACTATATTCTTATGCTGACAGGATCACCACTGGAAGTCTGAACGCGTGACCGCTTTAGATGGGTCTCCAGCTATATTAACCATTTCAGTGCTGCCATGCGCACCACCACTGATAGCTCACTCTTGAAATTAATTACACCTTAACGATCCAAGCAAACTAGAATGTTTACCCATTATGGATTTAAATCATTCCAGAAATCGAGATGTGCCGATAGCACGTTTAAATTTGCTTAGCAGGGACGACCAAGTACCAACCTCTGGATTGAGGCTCATGCAGAATTATGATTTGTTGCAGTTCCTCGGCTGACCACTAGAGGCTCCAACAGCGAGTCAGTGTCTATTGACTCCAACTTTAGAGCAGAAATAATCATATTTACAGCCTGGTGGAATTGGATCTGAGTCTTGTCAGAGTTTAAAAGAGCAATTTATTTTGATGTAGGTCTACTGTCCCCTGGGCTAGGATTAATTGCTATTTTACTACAAACACGTATTGTGTTCAAAACTGCTTTGATTAGTGTTTTTTTTTTAATATTTCCTAACGAAGGTTTCCATGGGGGATATATATATATATTTATATACCGTAGGTAATAAAGACAAAAGGGTATATCATTAACCTGCATGCAGTTCTGCACATCTTCAACTGACTATTGGACCAGCGTTATCTCGGATAAATCTGCTGCTGTAGCTTTCCAACAACAAAAGCTTTTCATGTGCATAGTGCAACAGTGCTGCTGCGTGGATCAGCGGGATCGGCAGTAGTTAAACATTCGGGATGTCTTCATTTGGGTGTGGAGGCCTGTTCCCTTATTGAACAGCCATTCAAAGCAGTTTTATTCAGTATGAGCTGTGTCGTTGTCACAGCTCACTCCAGGCTACATGAAAAGTATTGAACCTCCCCCATGCCTTTGTCCTCTCTCAACCAATTTAGCTGTGTGACTGCGGCGTGCCATGAAAGTATTGTCTTGAGGCGCCGTCCCCAGTAGATTGATTTATGGGCCTTCGCTTTTCAATTCTCATCCAGCCATCAGGAGGAGTGAAACAGAAATTACAGTCAATGATGGAAATTAACTTTTGTTCATATCCCTCAGTGTCTTTCAGAAGTAATTTTCACCAGAGGCCGAGCAGGTCATATGCGGGTCAACATCAGTGCATGAGGGAGAAAGCTTTAAGAGAAAAAGATTCATCTTCCACACTTATAAAGGAGAAAGCTATGCTTGCATATACTGATTATGACACGTCCACACTGCGTGGATCTCTTAACATAACTAGTGGCTAAAGATTAATTGATAATAACTGTATACAGTTAAGAAAAATAAAAACCACTGCCTCAGAATGATGGACTGCAGTTTGAACCCAATTCTGGATGCATGTTTGCTGGTGAGTAATTAGTCTGGTCTCTTAATCAGATGCTTTTAATTTGCGCCATCAGTAAACCAGCATGGTGCTCGGTAAACAACACCTCAATCAGTTTGTTTGATGGTGAGCAGAGTCAGCTCAGAGTTTAATTTTCCACCTGATCTATTTACCCAGAGTTATGTGAATTATTCTGTTTTCTCCGACTTGCAGTCCTGTGTAATGTGATTATCAGCAGAACTTGTGATATAAACAAACATTCTAATTCATTGCAGTGATATTTTGATGTAAACTAGATAATATTTCATTCTGTCTGGATCACGTTCGAGTTAAAATATACTTCTTAGTAATTACGCTGCAATAATAGAATAATAATACAATGTGTTTCTGTGTCTTTGTGTATGCAGGTGAAACGAGTTCCCAAGTTTATCACAATAGAGGATAATGTCAGTGTGGCTCAGCAGAGGCCGGCTGATGCAGCAGGACACCCACCCTGAGCACTGAAGTACCTTAAATAACACCCGTAACTCCATTAATATTTTGTTTGATTCATCAAAATCACAAACAAATGCGAAATTAGGATAACAAACAAATAAAGACAGTTTTATACTTCAACCGATTCTTTTACTTTAATGTCATGAAGTCATAATAGACTTAAAAATGTATTGAGTGTTTGAGCAGACACAGGTACAATTTGTGAACAATGTCAAAGTGTTCAAAATGTCACGCAACTCATTAAGGTAAAAGACCCGTGTTGGTTTTCTGCCATGAAAATGATGACATCCACTCCACTTGTCATGTTTCCAACACTGTCCCATCGTTACATTTTTCTTACTGATCTGGGAATTCATGCCGAATGTACCGCGTTTATTGGGTTTCTGTACACTGTGAAAGGAGCAGCAGGTCTTCGGTAAATATTTTCACATAAGGCCTGTTTGTTTGTAACATAAATATGAAGAGCTTGTTTCAAATGGTCCAATAACACATTCACAAAAAAAAAAATGTTAAAGCTCAAACAGTGTCTGACTCCACTTGTAGAACCATAATTCATAGTGTTTTTGTTTTTTTAATTGAACTCCTGGACACAAGACACAAGACACAAGACTCGTGGATTCGTGTGGGAAAATGTTTTGGCCTTTCACACAATGCAGTAACTCAAATGGTACCGAATTACTGCTGATATTGTGTTCTCATAAAATAGGCATTTGTAGAATCAATAGAAATAAAACTGATATGAATTTATCGACCATTAAGCAATGAAAATACTTGCAACAGGGCTGTGAGCAGCATCTTCTTTGACTTCAACGTGATCGGTTCAAATTCCCATAAATAGTGGTCCTCAGGCATGTTGTTTGTCAGTAATCTGTATTTACACATATTCAATATGTCGTTAAAAAGAGAACTCATATTACATCCTGAACGTAAAGATTTCAAGACAAACGTGCTTCATCCTGCTTTGTGATACGACAAACAGATTGCTGACGGGTCGTAGAAACACGTCTCATGAACAAGCTTAAACTCTTCTTCTTTGACTTAACCAGTAAAATACTTGCAAGACTGCTGTTAATTCACATAGATAATGTTTTTCTTCTCGTGCACATTTCTTCTCCATCTCTGGTCCAAAGCTGACTGAATGTCTTTATGCAGTTGCTGATTGAGGGACTGAAAATCAAAGTCATTCAGCGTCAACTTGACCTCATGTTCATCCCAAAAGAAGTTTCTGCAAACTTTCCTAGTCTGTTTCTGTTTCTGTTTCTGTTTATTTGTAAGTTTTTCAGATTTAACAGTTTTTATTTTCCCTTTTGTTGCTTGTGAAAGTCTCATAAACCTTTAGACGTTCACTTTATACCTATTTTGATACTGGCCTGTTGTCATCTTCTTTACTGCAGCCCCCACTCTGCAAGAGCGTAACAAATGTTATTTTTCTTTGGCTACGCTTGTCAGATGTCTTCAAAATGTCACCCTTTCACACTGTTGGTACAATTTGCTAATGTTTTATAAATGTTCTTGCTTCTAATGCATATAATTGATTGTTCTGAAAGCATGAAAGGCATTTGTAGAAACTACATTTCACCGTTTAAAAGAAAAAAAGTCACCTGCAATACTCACTGATCTGTGTGCTAAGAGAGTTTAAAATAAAGAACATCTTGTTTTTTTATTAGGATATTACAGCTTGTCCAGCCTATCGTTGCCTCATTCTGAATTAAGTAGAATATTACAGACAAAAAGGTAAAGGATTTCTTCATCTTGTTTAACATAATTACCCACATGTTTCTTTACATTGCAGATAGTTAGATGCTGGTGTATTAAAGTTTAAATCCTACTTCTATTTGATAAAAGTATAACTATGTAAGATGTCAAAAGTTTTAAGAGTGAGAAGTGAAAAGATGTAAGAACTGTTTACAGAGCTGAAATCTACAAAAGAATATTTGTTTAGGGGGGAAAAGCAGTGAGTTAAAAATGTTCTATTATCCTTTTTCTTTTTCTTCATGAAAGGTTTTTCCTTTGTCAACCTGAAGCTTTCATGGCCAGTGTCTCTGAGGATCTCGCTTCAGGGATTTCTGTGACGCGAATCACTCAGCTCCTGACAGACTCAAAGGTCAACTGCACCTTGAAGGTAGCAAAAAAGGATTTGTGTCAAGGAAAAACACCAGTTTAAGTCTCACGGACAGCTGGTAAGATGTGTGGAAATGCAATAATTCATCTCCTGCTCACCTGCTGTAAAATCTGATGGTAAAGCTCTGGGTGCCATCTCAACCAATTTCTGTTCCTGTTTGCTTTTTGTTTTTATTTTAATCACCTTTGTTGCAGATTATATTTCTTTTTTTTTCTTTTATGGGTTCTATGATGTAGTATTTGTTTAAATTCATTAATCACGTGTGTGTGTGTGTGTGTGTGTGTGTGTGTGTGTGTGTGTGTGTGTGTGTGTGTGTGTGTGTGTGTGTGTGTGTGTGTGTGTGTGTGTGTGTGTGCAGGTATGCAATAGAGAATAGAATGCTCCTCCCCCTTTTCTCTGTCTTCTTTTTGCTTATAACACCTTATTGTCCTGTGTCCACCTTTATTCTTTAAATAACACATTATAAACCTTTTATTTATTTATTTATTTATTTTCCTTTTTAACACACATTACAACACAGACACCAGACTGCACCACCACTGTCTCGTCTCTCTCTCTCTTTCTCTTTCTATTTCTAGTCTGTTCACATACCACACCCTGTGATTTTAGCCCTCTTTGGCAGAATTTAGTTATTTATTTACTTATTTATTTATTTTTTCTTTTTCTTTTTTTCGTCCTACCTAGGGATCAATAAAAAATAAGTAGACTGTCATTAGGGCCTGTGAAGGGTACACATCTGCACACACTTGTACGCACATACGCACACAAAAAAAAAAAAAAAAAAAAACCTTGATTAGAGATTAAAATGCATATATATATATATATATATATATATATATATATATATATATATATATATATATATATCTTTTGGGTCCCACCAATTTGGTATCAGCTATTAATATATGTGCAAACAAGGGAGAAGAAAAAAAAAACATTCATTAATCACCACTTTATAACAGTGTCATTATCATACAGTGATACAAAGATGCCTTTGTCCATGTTAAACAGGATTCTCTTTATTTAGTTAAAACCACACGTTGCATTAAAGGTACCCCGGATTTTTTGTGCCGCATTCTGTAATCATTCTGTCTCTACAAATTTGAACAGATGTGTTTGGGTTTTAGCTTATTGGAAAAAAAGACAAATACTCCATATGTGCATATTCAAGTGATAAATTATTCATTCCCTGCATGTTTAACCTTCCTGCTTAATGGGACCTTCTTCCAAAAGGCTGATATAGAAAACATGCCGCTACGTGATAGTATATAAACCTACGCAAAAAGGCTTGTTCATGTAATTGTTATTATATTAAATTATTTGTGCATGTTGCTGAAGTACAGTACTGTGAGGCTTTAAACAAAAGCCCAGAGGATACTCTTTTTACTAAGGAGACCATATTTAATAGGTAAAGTCAACATTTGGGTCAACATTTGAAGCTTTGCTCCTGTTTTCCAGCGGAAATCTTCGAGTTTGTCAACTCAACTTTAGGGACACATTTGGGCTTATGTGCTGATCTGCTTTCGTTTTGACAAAGATGGATGAAGAAATATGTCTATTTTATTTTTTTTTGTAAAAAGTATTGGGTTTCAGAAACACAGAGTGCACAGAGAAAAAAAGACAAAACAACATTTTCGGGGAGATTGAGATTCTCTCTGATGATAACAAAGACCTTTTTGAAGTCTCATGATGGTTTGATGTTTTAGTTATCCAAAGCACACCAAGCCAAGAAAGTGAGTCTGAGAAACCGTGTCAGCTATGTGATGGTGCACTCCCTCTCATCGTTCTTGCAAAGGACGGACAGCAGCAGAGCAGTAATTGAGTCAGAAATAGGTTTCCATCAATGTGCTGTAAAGCTCCCTAAGCCATACATTCTTCCTCATTTTACTCTGGTTTTAAAAGAAAACTGCAGAGGCAGTCAAAAATAATCCCATCAGCTCTTCTCCATGGTTTTCATTTGCTGTTAATTGCTTCTCCTGCTTTTAGAGGTCACTCGCAACACTGCAGATCTGACCAGTCACACTGCCGGCTGCATCTTCGTAATAACCTCAGTTCCCAGTGGGATTGCTGGCAACACCGACATATTCTGTATGCTGCAGAAGACATCACCCTTGAGCGACCAACCAAGAACTCCAGGGTGTCAAATGGTCTTCTTATGACACGTCTTTGCCATTAAGCAGCACTTGTGCATCCTGTATGGTGCTTAAAGCATGAGTTTGGTAGCTCACAGCAAACATTTAAAAAAATTTAAAAATAAAAAATCTAAAATGAAGATCAAAATGTTGAACATACACGGTCATGTCTTTAATTTGTCTTTTCAGTTTTATTTCCTGACTAAGAACCAATGTGTTATTTTTTTGTCATTTAACACTTTTTCTGGGTATGAATGTTGTGTTTGAATCTACAGCTGCTTTTACAACTTAAATGATAAAAAAAGAGGAGACTGTGGAGAGAGAGGAGGGTTTGCCGTCTGCGTTATATGCAGATAAAAGTGATTGTTCAGAGGGAATACATTCACAACCAAACATGCAATGAAAAGCTACTCGAACAAAGAGAAAAGAGCACTAATGGAGCTTCAGAGGAGCAGATGATGTGCCTCCAAGCATTTACAAATAAAGACACAACACTTAGAATAACTGAAAGCCCACCTGATCCTTTCTATATTTTGACATTAATGAATGTGACAACATTTAATTGCAAGTGCTGATGCATAAGCTCTGAAAAACAAATATTAATGTGCTGTTTCTGGTCTAAACCTTCCTGTCTAGCTCAACCACACAACTTTGAAAGCACTCGCACTTATATGAGCAGCTTAACAGGAATGTTAAGTACTGGCAGAGACTCACTGCATGGTGTTTATGATATTTGTAAAAAACAAAAAAAAAACACACACAATACTAAACAAAAGGATTTTGCAAAAAAAGAGGAAACTGAGCACTCACTGGAGCTCTGAAAATCAGGTATTCTCAGGTATTCAGGTATTTTGTGTCAGAAGAAAAAAAAAACATCTGGTCTGTCCCTATGGTTACTAAATAATGTATCAAACAGCAGCTTTAAGGATCCTCAGCGTGGAATAATTTTAACTTTGGCTTATTATCTGACCAAACTTGAGTTGAACTTCACTGATTAGTAGTCACGTTTGAGATGTAGGGGAGATATGGGGCACTGGTTCTGGGAACGACACCAGGAGAAACTAACACAGCTGCAGCAAATCTCTAATGAGTCCTCTTCATTTATGCATACGGTAATAAGCTGGGTCCAGAGGAGGCTAGAGATTCCAGTTGAATGGTGACTGTACTTGTAAATTCATAAATAACCACTCCGCCTAACTGCCCTACAGTACATGTAGTATCCAAGAAGTACCTGAATGCTTTGGCACATGAAAACATATGTTTCCAGTCTGATGCATACTGATTCCCATAATGCAATGCATCACTACATGAGAAAGTAGTCGAAACATGTCACATGACCTGCCTGTAATTTTGTTTTAGAGCGGTTGTTAAGAAACATGGTAACATCTTTTAGCAGGACATTTTAAAGAGTTGGTGGCTGCTTCATGTTGAACTAATCATTAAACCAAAGTGACTTTAATCTATAATAACTGTACATTGAAAGGTGTTTTATGCTCCGCGATAAGGACATGGAGTCCTGAACATGTAGCAGCTACAGTATGTTTGTTAGGGTCGTCGAAACCTCTCAATTACAGGAATGAACCACCCAGAGAAAGCAGTCTTGATCATACCTTTGCAAAGGTTGGAGGGGCCGACGCCAAGGTGTATCACCCATGGCGATTCCTGGCCATTCCTGTCTTCCCCCTTTGCTGCGGTTTCTTTTATTCACGGGGGAACAAAGCAGTCACATGACATATTGTATGCAAATGTAATCAGGTATACCACAATCTTGTAAATACAGACAGCAGAGAATTATGACTTAAAGGCAATCATGTAATAATACATTCATAATATATGTTCATAACTCATTATCATGTAGTTATCAACTGATACACTGGAGTTTTAGCTCTGCAACATTTTCAGAGCATGCATAGGCCCTTTTATGTTGGCTTACATTTCTTTTATGACCTGTCTTGATGGCTCATCTGAACCGTCTGAATAGTTCTTTCAGGTGCCTTGTTGTTGGATTGTTAAGTTAATAAAACAAAATTTCTAGCACACCGTGCTATGGATTCAGGAAATCCAACAAATCTTTTGTCTCAGTCAACCAAGAACTGTTGTTAGTAGAGGAATATGAAACTTACCAGAGACGTTATGTTCCTGCCAAACGGCATCCTATTTGCTGCCACCTCCACGCTGACAGTGTTCTTCACTGCAGGGCTGCCTGCTTCTGCCCACACCAGCAACACTTCAACACGCTCTGATCTGGGGGAACTGACACAGAATATGGACAAGCACAAGCAAAACTGCTGAATTTTCATCCAGTTTAAGTTCATATCTGACAAAACTTTATTTGGTCCTGAACTGTTTGAGGAGTAGGACATGAGACACCGACAACCTAGTAGAACCAGCAAGGCTCGTCTCAATAAATTAATAAGATATTTGTAATTAAGCCTCAAGTCTTTACCCCAAAGACTCTGTGGTGTCTTTGCTTAAATTAATTAAATGCTCACAAGTCAATGAGCAACAATGTTTTGTTTTTTTTTTCTTTAAAATGGAAACAGTCCCAGATATGAATTGTAAGACATGATGCCAATGGAAGATTGATGACAAAAGCACTGAGAACAAAACGGCTCATTATCACAGACAAGGGACTAACACAAACAAAGAGAGGCCGCTCACATTAATATATATTCACTTAGCACATTACCTCCACGCATGCTGCAGCATTTCCTAGCCAATAAACATATTAAAAAGATAAGATTGTTCTCAGATAAAGATCATCTCCAAAGCTGCAAATGTCTCGGGAGACTTCAGATGACTGGAAGACATGATGGATTAGATGTTTATAGCCTTAAATTCAGTGGGATAGCACTGGTGAAGGATATAGAGTGTGTGTTTATGTGTGCAATGTTTATTTATCACATTTTATGGAGAATAAATGGTTTCCACTGTCACGCTGCGGGAGTTTCTCTCAAATGGAAGATAGAAATCTTACTGGTGTAAGTGTGGTACCATGTTTCGTGTGAGTTTTATTATGCGTGTGATGTTTAAAGACATAAACTGACACAATTTATTGTTTCTATCATTTAAATGATGCCACATCCTCCCACATCTTCTTTAACTTCACAGTGCTGAAATGTTTGTATACAAGGGAGAACCTAAAATCTGGACTTGACTCTTGAGCTTGTTTTTTTTTTTTTCCAAATGTTTATACTTGTGTGAACTGAGTGCAATTCCTCACCCTGGAGACCACTGTCTGCCAATATCTATATTTTAGCAGGTCATTGCTTTGAGGCAGCAAAGAAGATCAGAGAGGAATACTGAAATCCTTATAATGAAAATATGATGGCAAATGTTTCACCTTTACACCAACTGCTGCCAACTTAAACTAAAAGGAAAAAAAAAAACAACTACAAGACAAGATTTTCTGGTGTGCTTTGGATCATTACTATGATGCATGACCCAACATCAGCCAAGCTTGAGATGTCTGAGCCAACCATGAACTCCAAATATGAGACCATGTCACTGTGACAACTAAACAAGCTTAAATTGTCATCTCCAACACCCAGTTAACAGCTGATATGAGCCGTTTGCACTGCTGTGCTGTGTTTGCCTTTTACCAAGTTGCTCTATCCGTTGCGTATCCCTCTAATGGATTGGTGACACGTCCAAAAATAGGCCCCTGGCAGACCCCTCAGACCCTAACAAGGATGAAAAATGGAATGATGGTTTTTACCAAACACGAGTGTTGTATTATGGTCAAGCATTTTCAGTTTGGTCTAATTGGTCCAAAAGGACTTTGGTGCAAACCGAAGCCCTGCTGCCATGCTCTTTAAAGAGAAAGAAAAAGAAAAAGAAAAGATGCCATCTCCTCACAGCCTTTCCAAAAGCCATACGTGTGTGTCTTTCTAATTCTGCTGTCATAATTTGAATATTTAACATGCTATCTCAGACCTGTAAAGGCCGAGATGCCAAATTTGGCACTCGGACGAACTTCCTGTGGCTCCTGAATAGATTAAAGAAATTGTCTTGAATGTTTTCCATTTGTGATGAACTCTAAATCATCTGGAAGTTGCCCTATAACCCTTCCAAGAGTGATGGGCAGCAGTTTTTAATCATTATTTTTCTTTTGTCATTTTTAAAAAAAAAATTTTTTATGTTCAACCTGCTTTCAAGTCTGGATTTGGGTCCTTAAGCTCAATGATAAAAAGAGTTTCTAGGTCTTTCATGAACATCTGGGCCTTTAAGATGTCCATATAAGTTTATCATCTTCTCAGAATGTAAAGAATAAACGTTCAAATGTACATTAATGGTGCAGCCTTCTGCTCTGCCTAATGAACATTGCTAATATTGTGACAGATACCTGCAACCAGTGAATACGCAGAAAACATGATGATGTCAGAGCCTCAAATGAGAAAGATCTGTGTTTAAAATCATATTGTTTTCCTCTGACACATGTGGTCTTTACTGCATGAAGCCCAACGCTGCCAAAGTCGTATTCGTGACTGGCCATCGTGTTTATGTAAATATCACCTTTTGTCCTGCTGCAGGACATGAGACGCCAGAAAAACACAAAAGCCTGGCATTTCTGCTTCGTCTGTGACATTTACAGAGGGACGGCTAAACACTGAGGCTGTGCAGACCATCAGACGCTTGTTCCAAATGTTTGTTTTCTTTTTTTTCTCTCCAATTGAGCTGTCACAGAGCCACAACAAACCTCATTTACTTTTTTTTTTTGTGATTCAACTGTCCCTCTGTGGTGCCTCATTTTTTGGCAGCCGGTTCTTAAATGGACAGCCAGTGACTGAGTAAAGCTGACACAGGACCAAAGTCACGCTGCACCTGTATCTCTAAGGATGAAGACTCAGTTCCTCCGAGGGTAAAAATGAGTATCTTCTCTATAGGATGACTTCTGGTAATTAATTAAAACTGAATAAGACAGCACATTAACATTGAAAGCTGAATTGTAAGAAAATAAAATAATGACTTCTATCTTATGTAGAAATTAAAAACCTAGCAGGGAACATTTTGAATGTACTTTATCTGTCAAGGAGTTTCTCCAAAGAGTTTAAGGCAATGTTGTTGGAGTGCATCACATTTGTTTTAGTAAAAGCAAAAGAGAAAAATACCTTAATTAACTTTGCTGTACTTCCAGCATTGGCTGCACAAATCTTCCATTCAGATTTAACTTTTTTCTGGCTCAGAGTTTTTATAAAACTGAAGTGGAAACTGACAAACTATTCTGCACAGTGAAACATCGCTGTAAATCTCATAAATGCACGGTACTAGTATTACCAGAAGACCTGCAGAAATGTGTAATAATTATGAAGGACATTTGTGACATTAACGCAGTCCAAAAGTTTCACAGTGATAATATTTAAAGTAAAACTTTTGCTGCAAAGTACCAACAATATTTCAGCAAATGCAAAGCAAATACATAATAATTTTAATCCCACATGACTGCACTAAATAACCCAATAATTTATGGCCAAGTGTCTAAAAAAACACACAGACAAAAAAAAACAAAACACAGACATACCACCTTTGCAGGACAGTGGCAATTCATGGTGGTTAAAGATGAATTGATTCACATTTATTTTAATTTATAGACCCAGAGGCAAAACATATTTTCTAACTTTGTTATTTTCAGAAGAACAAAAGTCATGTTTTTCATGCTTTGATTAAAATAAATTAAAAATAATAAATAAATGTTTACGGCTTGTAAGGCTGCATATTCCAGAAGATGTTGGTTGTGTCCAGGTAAGTTATTTACTGCTAAAACTACCCTTGGGGTCATGGATTTGCTTCTTTGGTGTCCCGCGGTGAAAATGTCAATCACATCTTCCATTTTACAGTCAAAGTTGTTCGCTGTGGTTTCCTGATTCTGCACTTTTCGTCTGACAGCGCTTCCTCTTCACAGGTACTGTACAAGGAGCTTACAAAAACTGCCATGACAGCAGATGTGGAAACTGATGGGTCAGTGCCTCTGTTTTTAGCGCTGAAGAAAAAGGCAGATTATGTCCACCTGAAAATAAATCCCATATGACATTTCCTCATCACAGAGGATTGGGAACGGCAAACCAAGCGTATTGTCAAGTGGCCCTGTATGAATATTCCTCAAAAATATTGTGTATCTGTCTATACTCTGCAGTTGACTTTTCTTTTACTACTACTCTTGAAGATGAAAAAAATATTTAAATCAATAGAAACACAAGTGTTGCCAGCGCTGAAACGAGGACCAGCAGAGCTCCGCTAAGCCTGGCGCTACCAGGGTTAGACCTGTGGTAGTCAACCAATCCTGCCGGCATCGTGTCCTGATAAACTACGGGTCACAGCCGACTGCTGCTGGGTTCTGAAATGATCCGCGAAAGCGTTCAGCCAACTCTCACTTCGTACCTAAGCTTGATGCCTGCTGCTTTGTAAAGCTTCGTCCCCGGACCCCTCCAGGCCGACCCCACGCCCAGTCACAGCGCTCTGTTAGTACGATTAACAGCAAAACTAAATGTGTTTTCTGTTAAAATTGCTAAATGAAATCAAATCATCACCTAATATGCATGATTTGCCATTTGTGTGTAATAGTGATGGAATGTGCAATTGATTTGCATGAGCAGGTAGAGGCTGGTGCACGAGCACTGGGCTGCCTGAAGAGCGCTTTGCTCCGGGGAAGAGGGGCCCACCGATGCACCGGCTGCTCGCTGACAAACGAGTGAAAGCGGATTTCCAGAATAGTGACGTCTTGATCAGTTGGATAAATGCTCACAAAAATGTCGTAGATGATTTGAGCACTGCAGATTAGCAGCAGTAGAGCTTCCTGCATGTCCAAAAGTTTGGAAGCTGACGTAACAGTTTTAAGAAAGTGTTAAAGTTGACAAATGGATGTAAACGGTGCTTTTCGACTGGTTAAAAATCCAAAACAGTGAGAAATGAGAGGGTATTGTCTGGAGTTGTTACGGTGGTTTGGGAAGATTTATACGGATGAGAAGATGGCTCGGAAGAAACCGGAGGGCAAAGCACTACTTTGTAAAAGAGCCAGAAAAAACACATTAACACATTTGCATATTCCATCGGGGCTTTATGTGGGAAACTCTCCAGGAGGGCAGACAAGTCTCTTGTATCTAAATAAAGCAACCTGCCAATGAACTCTCTCGGCGAGGTAAGAAAGATCCTCTACTGTGAATATGTGTTATTTCTTTTTCATTTCACAGTGAGACGAGGCTGTAAAACAGCACTCTTCCATCTGTGCAGCTCTGCAGCGCTGAACTCCAGTCTGAATGGAAGTGTTGTTTTAACTAACTTTTTCTGATTGTACAGGGGCTGGGAAGATGAATAAAAAAACAGCTGCTTAATATTCTCGCTGTGGTGTCAAGTGGTTAAAATTGGGAAGAAAAAAAACATTGTGCATGTGCTTTTTAAGTTTTCGGTGCTAGCAGTGGCTGCCACACTGAGCGGTACACGGTAAATATTTGGAAAACATCTCTTTAGCTCTGTGTGCCCATTAAATTCTTTAAAAAAACGACTTTTATTTCTTATTTCCCTGTCTGCGGCTTTAGATATGAACAAATATGGTGTGACGTGTATAGTTAAACCTTGTTTTTCAGAAATCAAGCTCCACAATTACTTTTTATTTGAACTTTTTGTAATATAATTACATCCTGGATTCACTTTTGCTTCCATCCAAGTCCTGCTCGAGTCCTTCTCACTCAGATATATTTAATGAGAAATCAAGTAGTTACGTTTACTTTAATATAGCACACCGTACATCCTGAAACCTATAAATCAATTAGTGTATTAATTGATTATTTACTTCAGCATGATGATCTTTTTTTCAAACTGAATTTTGAGTCGTTGCATTTAAATGAGAGGGAAAACGTTTGCCAGGAGAGCTGTATTTCTTCCTGGTTTGTTAAAATGCACAGTTCATGCACAACATGTTTACATTTATTTTAATAAGAAGAAGTTATTTATGGCAGAAGCAGGGAGAGCCAATTGCTGGTGGACTGAAAGTTCGGGGCGTTTTGTAACAAACTGATGCCAACCTGTGGGGAACACTTAGTCAGCATGAAAAAATAAATGTATTTACCGCGCTATCCTTCTCAGCATTTAACATTATTGCAAACTCATTGTTCCTTTTCCAACCTTTATTTTTTTGGAGGAGCCAAGGTTTGTGGTTTGCTCTCCTCTGCTCCCAGTGTACCCTCTTAATTACGCTCCCAGGAAGCTGCCTGGGACACAACAACAGTGGTCTGCTGCACAGCTGCAACTAACCAGCTGCTGCGTTTTAGTGGATACAACACAAAATTGTTCACTTATCTTGTGTCTTAAGTACCGCTTAAGAATTCTCAAAGTAGGCAACATTTATTCCTCCCCCGATGCTCCTTCCAAGGAGCTATGCATTTTTAAGCTTCTCTGCAGATCCATGTTGGGTCAAGTGGCTAATTGCACACGCAATCATTTAGTACAGACCTTCAAATTGGGCTATAAATATGCTTAAGCCTTTTATCGCGAGTTTCTTCTTCTACAGATGCATAAAGGCAATACTTTGTATGAATTCAGATGAGTCTGAAAAAAAACTGGATATATTTCACTTCAGCCAGTTATTGTGAAAGTCGTAAGTTGGCAGCAGTTCTCAAATATCCTTAAGAGTTAGTGTGAGCATGCATGGCTGTTTGTCTTGTTTGTCCCCGCTGACAGTGGAAGCTGCTGTCTTGTGTGTTGCTGCAGAAATAAAATACAAAGTTTATTTTGATTGTACTGGATTATGCCGATAATATCCTCATATTATTGGGTTGCTGTGACTGACGGCACTCCTGCTGCATGTGCAGCCAAGCACCAACAAACATAAACCCAAACGTGGCTGCACATTCATCATCCACTCCCACTCTGATCTAAACTAATGACATTGGCTTCTTAATCACAATTGAATTGGCTTGAATTCACGAGCTTCCTGTAGTGGCAATGTATCATGGTTTGGGAGCTTAGTTCCCCTTGATAGGTTCATTCGCTCTTGTTTACCCCACCCAGCACTTGGGATCAGTTTCAGCTCTTCCCTGGTGGTCCTGTTGACCATCACAGATTCACTGAGAAACTAGATTTTCTGATATTTGGAGCTGCACTCCAGATCTTTTGGAGCCTCTTTTTTTCAATAACCTAACATGCAGTTAAACATTGAAGATTTGATCCTTGAACCCAGGGGTGTCGGACTCCGGTCCTCGACGGCCGCTGTCCTGAAGCTCTTTCACATTCGCCTTATCTTGCATTTGTTCCACTCTGCTGTTACCATAAGTGGGATTTTTTGGGTCCATATTCGTCTGTACTAAACCTCATAGCGATGTCATTAAGCAGACATTATGTGCAATAGTTGCGCGATTAGAAAAACTGAAATCTAACACATTTAGAAAAAACAAGCACACTTTTTGCTGAGGTGAGCTCCAACCCCCCTACCCTACTGAGACAACATTTAGCAATGATAGCACCAACACGTGGGGAGCTGTAATGATGGTGACAGACCGGGGAGCCGACAAAAAGCTAAACTGAAAGGTGGAGGTTTTCACATCTGAGGGTAAACATGTCCCAAATGGGTTGTGAGCACAGTGGGAGAGTTGGGTGAGCCTCTGATTGTCTCCATTATTCCCTCTCAAATCCAAATGTCAACCAGCATGAGGAAAAAACTGTTTCACTGTGTTCCCTCATAATTAGAAACTCGTTTTTTGTGTTCACATAAAAGCAGCTCTCTCCATGCAGAAAAATTCAGGCCAGTCATTCAGTTTGTGGCGCGTTTTTATAATTCTCATTTTAGAAAAGCTTTGCGTTTTAGTACAACGCATCGCGTTACATTTCTACGTGTGTTGAAGTCAATGTGGAACTTTTTTCAGTTTCTAAACCACATGTCCTTAAAAAAAACATTCAACAAAAGCTGGAGAAAGAGGGACCACTTTCATTAAATTAAATTCTAAGTCTATTTTTTTATAAAAATGTAAGCATGAGTGATATGCTTTTATTCTGATATTTACATGTTTTGAATTAATGTGAGATTAGCAGAACTAATCAAATTTAGTGTTCTTGACACATTACAGTGCAGACTTTATTTAACCCAATGAAAAGAGAAATTTGTATCACGAATCGCTCCTAATCATCATCATCATCATCATCATAAAAGGAGATGCACTTTGGTATGGGTGCACAACTGAAATATGTGTTACTCTCTTCCACGTTTGAGCTGTAAATATAAAAACGGCCTTCAGTGATCTGCGACCTCAAATGAACCTTCGGTAATCATTTCTGGAGCAGACCAGAGTCTAGCAGAAGTAGAAAAGCCAATTAGAGCATAAATGCAACAACATTTAATGCAAAGAAATTACTTTTTGGGCAAAGTCCTTGAATAGTTTATCTATGTTGGTGTTGCTGCAGAATATCACAACTTTATGAGCAGCAGCCCTTTTTAGTTTACTTTCAAACAAACCCATAAACACATTATTAATCATTAATAGATTGTTATCAGTACCTTTTTATTAGCTTTTTTTTAAATGATCAGCACTGAAAAAATCTCTTTGCACTTACATTTCACAGAACAGCAAGACTTCAGATTAGATGACAAGCAGCTGGTTACTGTCCCCATGTTTTCATTATATCTACAGTCTAAAATTAAAACGTTTTGTCTTTATGCCACAAAGGTCAGCTTTAAACGCTAAGATTCAACAGTAAACATTTTTTTTTAAGTGCTGTTGGAAACAGCAGCATTTATGTTGTTATTTTAAACACACTATGATGTGAAGCAATAAAATTTATGGTTAATTTTCCTGTGAGAAAAAAGTCAATTTGGCTTCAGTGCCTGGATCCTAAACATGCAGAGAGAACTTGAACATGACACTGGATTATCTCTATAGGGGCTGTTCCCAAAATGTATTATATCAACTTAGTGAACTGCGTGATAGAACGGATCAGCAAATAATTGTGTGGTAGATCATAAGGCTCATATATTTCTCCTGATAAAGCTGCTCATTTCTTACAGTCACTTTCTGAAGAAAGATTAGGTTCCAGTTTCCTCTAAATCTTTCATGTGAAGTCATTTTTCAGATTGTTGCAAAAACCCCACATAATAGTTTGATCCAGAAACTGTGGTTCTGCCGCCCGTAAGAACGAGTCTTTTGGAAATTAGTTTATAAGAAAAAAAACCAAAAACAAACACTTGAAAAAAGCATTCTTAAACTCAACGTTGCATCACAACTTGGCTTCCTCCTCCTCGTCTAAGAAAAAACAGCGCCAGAAGATGGAAATTACAGAAGCGTTCAAAACATTTAACGCTGAATTCTTCCAATACTTTCAACAAATAATAAGAAATTATTATTATGTCTGTCTGTGCGTGCGCGCGTGCGTGTTTTAAGCCATAAAATGTTTTGTTTTATTGAGCTTTGTTAGTCCAGTGTTTAAAAAAAAAAAAAAAACAAAGAAAAAAGTCACCATTTGTTAGGTTCTTAGTTGATCTAGCCAGAAAAACAAAAAGACTTCTTGTCCACTTTTGCCTTTTGGTAGGAATTTATCTCATCACATCCTTTGTACTCAGACTCCAAACCCCCCCAGCGTGACTTAACAGCATCTCTGTTGGAGAAACCACCTTAATATGTAATCTAGGAGATCTCTGTATATAAAGATCAAATTTCCCCGTGTGTCAGAGTCTGCAGAGAGACCCGGCTGCCTTTATTGCTGCTTCCCTGCCAGGGACCCTCACAGGGTCAGATGTATCATTTTCCAGCACAGCATGATTAGAGATGAATCACTGCTGCAGCATGAATGTTGAAGCAGATTGGTCTCTTTCAGCTTCTACACAGGCAGTTTTCCTCTTCTTTTTTTTTAACTTCTCCAAAACTTTTGTCAAAAATAAGCAGAATGCTGGAATCGTGAAATACTTCCTGCTGCATTTAGGTCTTTTAAAATGTAACAGGTTTAGTCCTCATTTTACTTGGTCACCACTTTGTGTCCCCGAGGATCTTTTCGTGTTTCCAGTCCCTAACAAAGACAAATCTTTAAACAGATGCGGGTTTTGGCCTTTATAGGAGATGCAGATGCACTGATGGCACTTTTTTTTTCTTTGCAAAGAAGGAATTATACTGGAAGCTTCTTTTGGCTGTGACTTGACACGCACACACTTGGCATCCGGCACTTGCACAGCCACATAATGACTTGTTGCCTTCCAAGAGCATCCGCTCCGATTTCTGCCCAAATGTCCAGCTGTAGACTGTGGATCCAAAATTGTCTAAATTAAAAGTGATTAACAATTGTCACACGCAATTATGTTTAGCATCCTCATCTCTAATTGCATTCTGCCAAGCAACACAATGCACAGAGATGCTTCCCTTCATTTCTTCAGACCACACCGCTTCTGAGTCACTGTTCTGCTGAGAAACTATGTTGATGAGGGTATTTTTTTCTCCACATCTATTACATCTTCCTATATCATCTTATGTCTTTATTTTGTATATTTGACGGTTGTTCCTGCAAAAAATGTCTCCATTAAAAAAAAAGGAAATTCCTTCAGCTCAACAAGCCCTTCTGGCATCACAGAAGAGCGGTTTTAAAGCGATTTATTCCTGAACTATGGGGTTGCCATGTCAGCAGGAGCAAACAAGCCTTGTAGTTAGTTTGAACATGTCCACCTTACCTCAGTAACCACAAGGCAACATGTGGTAAGCAACATCTATCCGTCCTTGTGTCAGATGTTGCTACTGAAACATCTAAAAATGAGCTCCTTTGGACCAACCACAGCCATCCATCACTAGCAGGAGAGCTGAGACTAGTTGTTATCTAGACTTGTGATTCGGTTATTATTCCAGCACAACTAACGCCTTTGGCCTGAGGTTGAAGGTGGCTGCACCATCTGGTTTCTGACCGGTTTCTCTGGGTGAGCCATCCGATCTTTGCATCTGTACCCATCAACCCATAGCCAGTTGCAGCACTTATGTATCAGCTTACTTTTGGGAAGTGTCGTCTAGCTCCTCCCTCCTCGGCAAAAACCCACCAATAACTTTAAATAACTTTAAACGCTCATCCTGGCAAGAGTGTTGCTTTGTTGCACTTTATTGTCACAAATACTAAAACTAAGAGTAAGTTTTGATCAGCGACCTAAAAGCGAATCAACCCCCTAGCAACTGCAGGGACTGACTGGCCTAAAAATGACACTGTGCTGCTTTAACTTACAGTTCAGATGTCACGTTTACTGAAATTGTTCAACATTTGATGGAGATGGATGGTAAACAACATGGTTTTTTTGTACTTGGCTGTAAGATGGATTATTTCTGCACTGTAGGTGAACATTTTACCATGGTTTTCAGTGACGAGCTACTTGGTTTTCATAATCAGGTCTTAATGAATTATGACTTTGCTTGCATAACTTTGGAGCTTTGAAAACCATATCCTGCCCCTTGGGTGTATCTGGACCTTTGAAGAAACAGAAATAACCCTCTAACACACAGCTACAAGTTTCTTTAATAACATTATTTTGGTTACTATGGAGATTCTGAGCATCGTTTGCTCTTTTTGTACCTCTCAATCTTGTCTTAGTTTCCTTTTGAAAGGTTATCGCTTGCATTAGGACCTGCAGAACCGAGTGAGAACCTCGCCAACACAGCAGCAACAAACAGTCAAGAGCCCACACTGGGATGCTGAAGGCTCCCCTGCCATCTGCAGCTCTCCACCCACCAGCAGCACACACATGTGCTACAGCAATGGGGGTGGAGGTTAATAATGAAACCTAATCTTGGAAACAGTAGGCATATGCTGTGATGTTTTCATATAAAACACAATTTCTTAAATTTTGAGTATTATTCAAATACGTGTAACTCCTAAAACCTCAAGAGTGGAGGAGTAAACTCTAGATGCTGCTTCTAAGTGTCAGTCTCTTATAAAGTCAGTTAAGCTGTTTAAAAAAAATAAAAACACATGGATACACAGATGTGTTTCGCTGCAGTGCTGCTGCGTGCGGCCAAGTTGGCAGCCTCTGAAGGCCTGCGTTGCTTCTTTCAGCTCATCCTCCATCTTCCTCTCAGGTTTTTTTGGATGACCTGGTCCAGAGACAGATGGATGAAACCAGGCACCCTTGTTACCAGGGTGCTGGCAAGATAACCGGCCAAATCCACAGCACACTTACACCGAGCTCGGATACATCCAGCCTTTATTACGGGGCACTTTGTCAGCAAACCAGCTGCTCACACCATATTGTCTGCTGCTGCTATTTTAAATAAAGAAATCCTTTCTTGGTTAAGATTCCTGTGAGGCTGCTGTTTGATGAATTAATCCGAAGTTTTGATGAAGAACAATAGTTATGCATTTTGAGATAGGATTAGTGCAGCCTGGTGTTTTTGCCGTTTTGCTTCTAGTTTCACGCATTTGTTCATCAGATGGTGTGCGCCGCTTAGATATTGCAAAACTGCACAGTTGTGTGTTTATATACATTCATATTTAAAGTTTCCTTCTTAATTTGTTTTGTTTTTTCAATATCAAACATTCAGTCAGACTACTGCAATGACTTGTTATCACCCTCCAACATATGTGCAGATCTACGTAAGATTTTTTTACCAAACCTTGAAAATCAGAAAGACCTTGGTGTTTTCAAAAACTGCTAATTTAAAATAAATGCAGTGAAGCTTTCATTATTATTTGACTGATGTGGAATGAGCCTCAATCTCAATCTCATTTTATTTGTCTGCATTTATTATCTCCTGCATTTCAGGTCTAGAGCATATTATTAAAAGCTTACTGTTATTGTCATCTGTGCAAAATCAGTAAGAAACTGAATGTTTACAGAAGAGGAGGAAGAATGGGCAGAAGATGTTTATTTGATCAAGAAAGATCTGGGAAAGTCATTAAAATATGTTTCCCAAAATAAGACTAGACAGGGTTGGCATGTTTTTCCATCTACAGTGTTAAAATGATCTTTAAATGATTCAAATAGATTTTAATTGTGCAAAAGAGAAGGTTTTAAGTGTAAGACGGAGAACCATGATCTCCGATTCAGCAGATGCCATTGAATGTAGAGCCGTCACTCATCAATACCTGAAATAAGCACCTGGGCGGGTAATTACAAGGGAAACATTTGTCACTGCCACTTAAGACAGGCAAAACTGAGGTTGACGTTTCTGGGCTCAGAGGCATCTGGGATGGACAAGCACACACTGGGAGTGGGGCTGGGGTTCTTCATCTTGAAGTTCTTAATCTGACAAAGACAAAGGTAAAAAAGGACCATCCATGAAGGTGATTGAGATCAGGAGAAAAAGACATAAGAAAATAACATAAGATTGAGATTAAAGCAAAGACTACCTTAAAGACGATATCCTGCAATGAAAACAAAAAGAAAGTACATATAAGATGCATGTTTTTATTGTTATTATCCATTAAAGCTTTTGTTATTTATAGCCACACATGCAGCCGATGACTTCTTAATTACAGATCAATCTCATGCAGGTGCATCATATTACATAGTTATAGATCACAGCTGCCTTAATCATCTGAGTGTATTGTGCATGACAAAAGTGTTGTTCTGCTTCAGCGACTGTGAGTACGAAAACCTGGGGAGGTGTGATTGCTGTGACCTCAGAGATCAGTTCATCTGCAAAGTAGCAAAGTCTAATTCTGCGTGCATACTGTCAACCTGTTGTGCACGGCATCATGCTGTAATTACAGGCTCGGCATAAAGATAGGCTGTCATGGTCTGATAACTGCTCTCTGGAACTTTGCATGACGCTCCGTAAAAGAAAAACAGCTTTAATTATACATACATAACAGTAAAATACTATTTGAAATCTTTAAAAAACTTTAAGGGCAGACCTTAAGTATAATCAGTGCACTCAAAATGGAAACTAATATTCAGTCAAAGTTTATAAAAAAAGAAAGAAAATAAAGAACGATGGTTCAAATCACACTGCAGACGCACTGGCCGCTATAAGCACGTGTTTTCTATGTAATTTGCATTATTACATGCTTTCAGCAGAGTTTTAAGACAGAAACTGTGGAGTAAAAGTGCAGGTGAAGACAAACTGAAGGAGCTGAAAAGCAGAAAGAACAGGTCGAGTCACAGCCTTAACTGATGCGTTACCACAGCAAAGTACAGGCCACGGGTATGAGGCTGACGTACGAAAGAACACAAATCACATTTTATTACTTATACTGGAAAAATATTATCCCAAATGTCAAAATCAGTCTAGCAGAAGCCCCAAGACTGTCACATAGCGTCAAAAACATCCGTCATCCAAAATTAGAGGAGAGAACTTTAACTTCACGTGGTGGAATAACTGAGTTTAGCACAGCTTTAACAAGTAAAGTCTTCTTCTTTTGGCTTGTGACCACAGCGAACAGTCCTCTTCAATCTGACCCCGTCCTCTGTCTCCCCACTTTCACCAACATGTCCTCTTTCAACACATCCACAAATATCCTCTTTGCTCTTCATCTTTGCCGCTTCCCTGGTAGCTCCATCATCAGCATCCTTCGACTCATCCATTGTCTCTCCTTTGCACATGTCCAAACGACCTTAATCTGACCTCCCTAACTTTGTCTCCCAAACCAACCTAAGCTCTCCATCTCATGTGCTTGGTCCTGATCTCCATCATCACTCCTAAACAGAATCTCAGCATCTTATGAATCTTATGAACAATGTGAAGTTGCATACAGTAGGCCTCTTCCCCTGCCCGGACCCCGCTGCAGCCTTTGCCTTTATCCCGGGCTCCACCTTTGCCGCTGCCCCTGCTAAACTCCCTGCAACCGTCTCAGCTCCACTGCTTGTTCCTCACCGAGACCAAACTCCCTACTTTGACTCTGCCCCTGACCCATTTCCTGCCCCAACCCAGACTCAGTTCAAGTCCGATTGGCAACGCTTCTCCAGTTCCTGAGCCTGATGCATCTCTAAACACCGGCCTAGACTCAGTTCCTGCTCAGGACCCCAACAAGGCTCTAGACAGTCCCTTGTGCCAGTTCCTGCTCCTGTTCTTGCACCTGACCCTCTCCGGTCTCATCCATCTCCCAGCAACATTTCAGAAGTACCACACCTCCCAGGTACTTTTGATGTTCTACAGGTTGTGCAATTGTTCCCGTCCTGCAAACTGAAAAGCTACAATTTCAGTTTAGTTATTACACTTTAGACAGGACAGTATGCATTTTCAACAACAGACTTAGGCTTTAGCAGACAAAACTAGTGAAATTAAGTCATGCAAGGGTACACCGTTTTATTTAAAAAGCATGACAGAAACACCAACAGGCTGCACCGTTAAGAACACATTTTTTATCAAACATATCAGTTAACTCATTGTTTTCATCCTTTAAAAAAACCAAATGTTTTTTTGAGACGTGGAGCCAGACCTTTTCCAGTTTCAGACCACAGAGGCACAGAAACTGCAGAGCAGCAAGATTACCGGAGGAGGGACTGCAGTAGGGACTTAAAGACGGCGTAATCCTGGAACATGATTTAATTAGAAACATGAGTGATTTATCTAATTATCAATTTCAAATTTCATCCGAATGATGATACTTGTCAAAAATGTAGCAGATTAGAAAAGATTTTAAACCTAAAAAAAATAAATAAATAAAGAATATAAACAGGTTTTACTGTTGCTTCTTTACTGTAAGTCATTATTCCAGGCTGGGAAAAAAAAGATTCAAGAGCCAACATGTCTATAACAAGCTGGGCTTCTATGAATAAATGTCAACTAACGTCTCACAGTCTAATGGTTTTTTCATGAAAACCGCTAGGCCTCCTGTCAAAAAGAAAAACATTAAGAGGATTTAGGGATTATATGCAGTACTCGTGGTAATATTGGTCCTTCAAATTAGGGAGATGCATCAAGTTCTGTTGTAATTGCACAGAAGTTCAAAGCATCTACGCAGTTTTATATCTTAGAAAAGCAACATATATTAACTGAACTTGCTCTCAAAGGACTTCTGTGGAGGGAGCTGCGTGCAGACAGGAAAGATAATACTGCAAATCTGATCCAAGATCCACTTATTCTCCTTAAAGAAAGCAGGGCTTTATAATTTAGTTTCCTTATATTGTAAGTGTTAACTAATCTGGGTTCCTCTTGAGCAATTTAAAAATCAAGGGGAGTATTTGGTTTCTTGCCACATTTTTCTTCTTACCTCTGTTTAGAGCTCCACCTGAAACAGCTGTTGAACAACAAAATAGGGGTATGTAAAATTACAGATATGGCATCTAAACCATCAATCTGGCACGACATGACAGCAATATACGATAGTGGTCATCTAGCCACCCAAATTGCCCCCTGTGCTATATCAGATGTGAAGTGGTAGGTGCAGTCATGCAAAAAGGAAAAGTACACCCTGTTTTCAATTCTAAGGTTTGGCTTATCGGGGTGTCAGTGCTGTCAGTCACTCAGTCAGTGGTTGAGTGACTCATAATGCACACCTTAAAAAATAAAAAGTCATAACACATTCAGGTAGTTTATTCTAATAACCAGTTGTTATATAGGCAAGATAATCAAAAATCAGCAGGCAGGTAATCAGGGTCAGAAACGCAAACAGGCTCAAAAGCAGAAAATGCAATACTGAAAGTATATATTAGAAAAAAAACATTTAATTCAACAATTACACTTTAAAATAGTTTTTACTGGTAAATTAGTAGCACCTGATTTAGTAAAACTTGTTCAGTAAATGTGCTCACAGGCAGAAAATGTAGAAAAGCCATAATATTTTCCTCATAAACCAGCATCATTTGTCATCCTGGCTGGTCAGCTTGTTCTCATCAAAGAAAAAAAAACAACCTTTCCCTCCGTCAAGACGCTCCAAAAAGAGAAAAAGAGCTTTAATTGAATTTGGTTGTGCTTATCTGTGGGCAAAAATGGAGAAAGATGCTTTAACAAAAGACAAATTTGCTCCCAAATTTTTTTTACAAAGGTCCAATTTCTGCCATAAATGCAGTTGTCTGATGTGACTGAGAT
Source organism: Xenentodon cancila (assembly GCA_014839995.1). Classification (NCBI taxonomy): domain Eukaryota; kingdom Metazoa; phylum Chordata; class Actinopteri; order Beloniformes; family Belonidae; genus Xenentodon; species Xenentodon cancila. The sequence continues at coordinate 4,139,738 of CM026205.1, forward strand.
GCAGAATAGCAATCATAGGACTGCGTCTGATTAGTTGTCAAAGCCCTTTAAGAAATAATGAAACCCACAATAAAAAGTTCATTCTGTCATTAAATACTACCCGGTATTTGGAATTCATGTTCAAATTCCCATACCGCTGCTCATCCCCTGACTTCATTAAAGTATCATTAGCATGCCAGTTGCTGAGTCAATAATGAAGCCAAAGTATTCCCAGAGTTTCTGTTCAAAATGTCACTCCACAGTGCAGACATTCTGGTGCATTTAAGGTTCCCAGTTGTACAGAGAACCCAAAGGAACCGGGACGACCGTCTCATCTACTGCTGTGCACCACTTCTGAATGTGACAGACACTGATGGAAAAAGACATGAATGCAGCAGGAGTGTTGTTCAAGTAGGACATTTGATTTTCCCCAGGAAACTGTTTGCCTCAGCAGGTTTTTAATAAAAAAAGATGTTTTCTATGGTGCATTTTGGATCACTAATCACTAAAGAAAAAAAAAATAGGGAAAATTAAATCTCCAAAAATTAAAAATAATTCTTATAAAAATTAATCTGGAGAAAGAAAACCAGGATTTCAGAGTTTTTTCCTAATGTTTAATTTAAAAACACAAATCAGCCAAAACATTTGCTGCTTTTTTCAGCCACATGTTGCACCACTTGCATGCAGATTTTGACAGCATGACTGCATGCTGTGTAATCTGTGAACAATCCACAGCATGGAAGAAGTCTCTCAATCGACCTCACAATAAACTGCCACGACTGTGGAAGGTAGAAAAAACAACAAAAAGACACAAACAACAACAAACATGCAGAATTGCTATGTAAAACCATGAATCAAGTTTAATCCAGGGACACCTAAACTGCTCCTGAGCTGCACACAGGACCTGCAACATTTTGCAGATTATTGGACTCTGATGAGTTACAGTCTGGAGAACTAGCTGAGGTTTATGGTCGTGAATTTGCACCAGAGCACTCGAGCTGAACCTTTTCACAGACAACTCCACCACATAAATGTAAGAAAACGTAACACAAAAAACACCACTGCGTTTCCTCTCAACTGTTTTACTTACTATTTTAGTATTACACTTGTAAAGTAGTGTAAAGCATTGTTTTAAGAGAAACGCACTTTTTTACAACCAGTTAACCCTTTTATCCTATTTTTTAAACAGCAGTTTGTCATTTCTGTTGGCTAAAATTTAATTTCCTTACTAAAACACACGAGTTAACGATGTTAATATGGAACGAATATTATTCTGTTGAGCTGCAAGTTGAAACTTGACTAATTGGTGAACAAATTAGTCATTTCCAACGAGCCGCACACGAAGGCCAGTGTCGCATTTCCACTATTCCCCCGATAGAAAAGAGAAGTATCTAATTTAACAACTACGCCAATGTTTTTCTTTACATGTCTCTGTGCCGGGTTTCACAGAAGGGAATATGTCCTTTTTGTCACTAGATTTGTCTGTGTTCCAGTAATTACTCGGAGTTCATCAGTCAGCCTGCAGGTGAGGAGCAAACCGATGCATCTCTAAAGCAGGAATATTTAAATGTTGGACAGTCTAATCAGGCAGCATTTTCACACCCTTCATGCTGATAATGAGCCATGACGTAGCCATCTCATCGCTGTGGTTCCAGTGAGAAGAAGTGACTGAAAATAATTTATTAAAAGTAAAAACATAAAGTGATGGGGGCTGGCATGTAAGTTGTAAAAAACCTGATCCCTAAAAGCAGATTCTAATAATGGTCTTTCAGAAAATTAAATTTAATCTGAAACAGTCCCAGGAAGCTCAGCAGTCTGATTGCAAGCACAGAGGCAGGAATAATATAGATGTTTTCTAAATAAATGTACTCCTGCAGGAGGAAACCCTGAATGACAAAAACACAGCCAGAGGCAGGAGAGCACAACATGGATGCAAAACAGCCCACAAGGAACAGCAAACCAGTAGAGAAGTTAAGGAAAGATGAGGCTAAATAGACACACAGGAGCTGAGGGCCAACAGGTGGAGCAATCAGGGAGGACTGCGTAAACGAGACGCCAAAAGGTGGAGCAATCAGGGAGGACTGCGTAAACGAGACGCCAACAGGTGGAGCAATCAGGGAGGACTGCGTAAACGAGACGCCAACAGGTGGAGCAATCAGGGAGGACTGCGTAAACGAGGTGGAGACAAGAAGGAGGGAGAACAGAGGAAGACTAAAGGTGTTTCTAAATTTCTCTTTGGCTCCTAAGATAATGACCTCAGTCTTGTTTTTGTTTAGCTGGAGAAAATTGTGGCACATTAAGTCATTAATCTTCTCAACGCATTTACCAGGAGCCTGTACTGGGTCTCGGTCTCCTGGTGGCAGTTCAAGCATCGTGGATCCCTTCAGGTAGAAGCATCAGAGCAACAGAGGCAGGAGTAGAAGTGAAGCGGACTTGGTGCAAAAGAGAACATAAAAAATAGTATATGATGTATCCTTGATTATGAACAATTAGTGCACGACCGAGTCTATAATTGCAGACTTTCTCACAAACAGTCCTGCATATTAAGTTATGTGAAGCTCAGTAAAACCACAGGGATCCATCAACAATATATATACTCTAAAACATTACTAAGGAGATCGCATATTTGCAATGAAAACGTCATGTTGGTTCCCACCAAGGCCTTTTATGTTACTGTTCAGTCATGTCAAAGCAAAGTATTTCTAAACAATAACTGAAAAAAACTGTCATATTGATAGAAAAAAATGCATAAGAAGCAGCAATAACCTCGTTTCAACTCCACACCAAACTACTTAAGGATGCCTTGTGAATATTCTCTTTGATCCAGCCAGCTTGGTACAGGTTGACTGAGATCCAAGCAAGCAATAGGCGACAAAGGGATCTGAGTGAGGACACATTCACGCTGAGCTCTGAGGAGGCCAGCTGATCGTGCCATCTGGCCCTCCTCTATAGGCATGTGCTCCTTGAAATGGCTCTCGAATGATCTCCAGGAGAGACATGAGGCTTTGCTGCTCAGATGAAAACCCAGACTCTTTTTAGCACAGCTCATTAAGAGCCTTTTGCATCAATTCTCAGCAACTTTGACGTCACTTGATGACAAATATGGATATTTTTGTGATGGGAAATGATGCATAAACATGACTTTCAGTTCAGGTCATGGTAAGTCTTACAGGCTTGAATCAAAGCAATTAGACTTCCTTTTCTTGGTCCTTGACTACATTTGACCTTCCATCCAGAAGATTTAACCACTTCATACAGCCTGATGGGGAACTTTGAGCTTATAAGCTGTTACATGCAAATCCCTGACCTACTGAGGCAACCCGATTTATCATAAATATATGTCTTTTGCCTGTATACGTATTTGTTCGGCACATATCAGTAAGTGACTGGGGGGTTTTGTGCTGGTGCAGTGCAGTTTGACGTCATCTGGTATAAATATTATTTTTAGGGTTTTCAGGATGAAAACTAATAAAGTTTAGATTTCCAGCCATCCTCCTGCTCCAGCAGCGATAGTCGTGTTATGTGGACTTCCTCTGCAGAGGCAGGAGGTGCAGACTCTCTACAGGTCAAACTCATCTCCAAAGGTGCAGGTTTTATTGTGTGAGAGCTCATGTAACCGAGGCTGCAGCAGTTTGCCATCGACTGACGTATATACTGATGCCAAGAGACACCTGCTGCTGTTGTGCCTTTCTAGTTAGTTTGGATGATTTTTTTTTTAGTTTGCCTAATTATAATGCAGCAGTTATTTGAGAGGAAACATTTTACACTCTCCAAAAATGCATTTGACCTTTTTATTTTCTCTCTTTTTCTTTTCTTGGAGCACACGGATGATGATGATGCAGCTGATAGCAAGCATCATAACCAGCTCTCTTCCCACACGATTCATTTTCGTGACAAATGCACATTATTGCAGGTTGGATGGCAAGCCTTGCTCTTTCCCTACAAAGATCATATCAGTATGCATGCTACAGAACAAATGCTATGTCTTTGCATAAGCTTGTCTGCAAAAATGTGCATATCCTAGAAGAGGACAGGTGGCTGGCTTCGAATTTAGGCAATTAGTTTCTTCTCAATGTGCCAAAATGGTGATCTACCTGCACAGGGCAAAATCCTGCACCTCTCCACTCAACTGGCTTCCAACCTGCTCATGTTCCATCTGTTACTGTCGTAAGCGATGCCCTGAAAGACAAGCCTTTTTCCTCAACAGATCAGTTTTCTGTAAGTATTACTGATATCTGGTGTGATTTCACCTAAATGTAGAAAACCTCTCAAAAATTGGTCTGAATCCGGCTTCCAAACCTCCACATTTGCTATTTAAAGTTAATAAATGTGGAGTAGATTAATATTGACATTATCTCATAACAGTGTGTGGGTATGAACAGCAAAAAAAAAAACATTTGAAGTATTTATTTAATTCTTCTCTTCTTTGACTTGGTTCATCAGAACTTTTTACATTTATCAGGTTCTAATCAGCCGTTGAGCAACGATCCCAGAAAATAAAAACATATGAACATAAATCTCCACATCTTCTCCAAGTACCTTTTATATTCCTCTGATGTGGATGATGATATCACAACTGCAAAGGTCAAATTGTGCTTCTTTGCACTGTAAAGAGATTACCTTTTGCATATTTGTCTGGACCAGAGTAAATCTAGTGGATTTAAGGTAAATCATATAAGGAAGATTGAACCACTGATTATAACTAACCCTTAATTCTCCAACCTCCCATGGCATTGCTTTTTTCTTAAAACAAAAACATTCTACTTAACAGGAGCATTTCATGTAATGGAGATTTTTTTTTTTTATTTATTTAAAACACACCAAGCAGGACTTCCAAGCGTGGGTGTCTGCTGGAGGCGGACTAATCCTCCTTGGTCTCAGAATCCAAACAGGCCCAACATGAAAGGGAAAGCAATTACCCAGCTTTATTTCAGATCAACTGGATGCCAGCGCCAATAAATATAGCAATTCAGACTCTTCTGTCTTTTCTTTTGTGAACTAATGGACACATACTCTTTTCTTTGTTCCTGCGATACAATGAACCATTAAAATGTAGTATGTCAGTTATACCAGTGGTCTTCTCAGACCTTCAGTCTCCTCCAGTCACTGGTATGGTTTATGGCCAAGTGAAGAAGATGGGACGAGAATTCACACCCACAAGTCAGAAAAGGGTGAAATGCCAACTCCAGCCTGGCAACTACTGCTGTTGGGATGGAATGGAGCGGGGAATTGGAGCAGCATCTACACAGATGTGGATGTAGTGCAAGTTTGTCAATATTCAGAGAGAGCTAAACGTGAAAGGCAAAGCGCGCAATCAACGAGTCATTTATGGTCCAGCCCTCGCCTCTGGTCATAAATCAAGAGTGGTGACCAAAACAATGTGGTTGTGAAAACACAAAGATGCCAAAACGAGCTTTGTGTGAAGAGACAATCCTTAGGGATGGCATGTGGAGCTCAGCTATCCTGGAGGATGCTTGGCAGAGGTTTTCCAGCGGAGGTGTTTCAGACCTTGCTGGAGAAGTGATATCTCTCAATTGGCATAGAAAGACTTGGCATACCCCTGTAGAGCTCGAGATGGTAGATGAAAAGAGGGATATTCCAGGATCTCTGCTAAGGCTGAAGTGAATAAATGGATGGACGGTTACCTAAAATCATGTTAACTATCAAAACCATGTTGCTCTGAACAATGTGATTCAGTCAGCTCAACCTTTTCTTTAACTTATTAAGACCCGAAGACCCTCTTATGTTCATATGCTGCATCAGGGATTAATGAGTTAAGGTGCCATTATCAAATGTGTCCACAAGCATGCTGTGAAGTCCTCAAATTAAGTGCAGTAAATAAATAGCGTGAGAGATGTTCTGACCTTTATACTCGCAAATGGAACCTTCTGTCATATTTCTTAGCCTTAAAAATTACCATTTTAAATGTAAAACCTATCAAGCTGCCTCGACGATGACAGCTCATTCATTCTGAGCCGTCTCCATTCAGCTAAACATAGTACAGATCTCTACCCCAAAGTACTCGCCTGACAGGTGATGGAGGCATTTTCACCACTCAGTCAAAGAGAAATCCACTGAGGGAACATCCTTTCATGCAGCAGAAAAGATGCTCCTGCTGGAGATGTATTTTATTCTTTGGTTATCAATATGCACTTAAAAACGAAACCACGAAAAGGTAAGAAAGACATTACAATAAAGATCAAACGGACGAGGGTTTTGCAGGATTATTTAATTTCAGAACCTGAATTTTTATTCTCTACGACAAACCTGCTGGATGTGCTGCCTTGGCATCCTCTTGTATGCAGATCCGCAAAGACGTAATCCTACATCCTATATCCTGCCCGGCTCATGAAAAATCATCCTGATGCTTGGCACGTTGTACCGTCCTGAGAGGGCAGCAGGCTGTGTGATCTACCTCCAAGATGTTATGCTTGAGCTCAAACTCAGCAACGAACAGGTTCGGTTAGATCCATTTTCATTTTAGCATGAGTTGAAATAGGTTAAGTTCAAAGTTTTCAATTAAACTGTGCCAGAGGTCTCGGACAGAAGTAAGAAATGAGTCATGATAAACAGGAAAAGAGACCACAACTAAACAAACTTTATTTTACTACATTCATGGACTAATTAAAGCCCTGTTGTGACCTGATTTGATGAATTTGAGGACGCATCCAGTCGCTCACAATCACGAGGTGGTTTTCACCACGAGCAGCCACATTTCTGTTTAAATAAGTTAGTAGCCTTTTGTTACCATTCATGTTGTTTTTTCACTGCCGTTGACGTTGTTTGCGTTGGGTTTATCTGTTAAATAAAATCGGACATAAAGGAAGGGGGTTAATCTGTCCTGGCGACTAGGTCATGTTTAGTGCAATGCTGCCACTTGCAGGAAAAAAAACAAAAAACACATTTAGTCTTTGCAAGTGGAAACTATGCAAGTCGCAACGAGACGCGTGTAGATACGCATGTTAGAGCCGGTGTGAATAGACACACCAGGGCAGACTGTAAAACCAGGGATAAACGCTTTTCATAATAAGTCACATTATAGAAAAGCGGACGTTCACCTAAACTTCAGGATGTTTGGCAGAAATAATATTAATGCCGTTCTTTTTTTGTTGATTTGCATTTCAATCAGATTTAAAATTACATTCATATTTCTTAGACTTTTAAACTTTTATAATGATTATATTTTTTTTTCTGATGTTGTCAATAGTTGGCAGTATGTGAAAAAAGGAAAAAAAAGAAAAAAGAAACTGTACAGTCTCCAGTATGCAAGAACTGGTGGATGGTCCAAATGATTATACTTTGTATATTATATCCCATAATGCAATACATCACAAACTGCCGTTTGTGCAGTAGCATACTGCATACTGCATCAATATAGTACACATTATTCAATGTACTACTGTAATACTGTATACTAGATTGCAAACACGGTATGTAGTCTGCAGTTTAAAACACAGCCTGTTTGTTTTTTATTTATTTTATTTTATACTTCCCTACCTTTAATTTGCCCAGCTGGTAAGTTTTATTAGCTCCTTGTTTCCTATCCTCCCTGCCTCCAGGGCATCTGCATTCGATTCTTCCTGTAACCGGATCTGTGCAAGGCAAGACTCCGGAGGAAGAAGGAATTATTAATTTGCTTACTTGTAAATTAGGTAGTAATTTATGTGAGCAGGCTTTTACGTCCTAACCAGGACCATGAAGGTTTAGTGTTAACCCCAAGTTCATCCAATAAACTGACTAAAGTTTATTAAGTTAAGCAAAGTAAAGCAGCGAGGGAGGAGGGGGAACCTTTTCAACCCATAGGTAGAACTGGTGGATTTGTCACCTCATCAAAAACAGGGGACTTTACATTATATATACATGTATATATATATAGCGTGCCTGCGTGCGTGCGTGCGTGCGTGCGTGCGTGCGTGCGTGCGTGCGTGCGTGCGTGCGTGCGTGCGTGCGTGCGTGCGTGCGTGCGTGCACAGTTTACAGCTGCAACAACATGTCTGGCAGGTTGTATGTGTCTTTCTGGGTCTTTTTTAACTCCCAAAATATGAATATATCAATTATGAGCTCATGCAACCCACAAGTCTCTCATGGAAAATGTAATTATCGTGACCACACACACACACACACACACACACACACACACACACACACACACACACACACACACACACACACACACACACACGCACACGCACACAATGTTTCTCAGCCAGCACCAGCTCATCGTCTCCTTCTCTGCAGCAGAGCTCACAACAGGCAGGTTGGAGGACGGGGAACCGGGGGAGGAGGGAAGTGAGCTGGGGGCCACAAGGTTTTTGACATTTACAAGTGCTGCTTGCTAACGAATCCTCAGGTAATGTTGCTTCAGAAAGGTAACAGTATTGCTGAGGTCTGACAGTACCCAGCGAGCTGTTCGGATTTGCAAAATAACATTACATCATCTGGATCTCAGTGTTGCAAAGTGTGGACTGTAGAAAGGCGTTAAAATGAAAGAAGACACACTTTGTTAACGCTATTTACGAAATAGTAACGTAAGGATAAGAAAACACAAAGCACCTGTGCACCTTCATGCACAGGGCATGAAGGTTTAATTTGTAAAAAGCAGAAACCCTACTATGTGTATTTGCAGCATGTATTTGTTATTGTGTTTTAAGATATTCAACATCTGCTGAAAAACGCCTCATGAGCCAGGGCTGCAACATCACATGCGCTCAGAATTACCATAAAGCAGGGATTACCCTGGGAGAGGACAACTAACTTCAAAGGCTGCACCAGCGCGCAGCGCTCCTCCATCTCCTGTAAATCATCACACAGGCTTTTACACAGGACTCACGTACGCAGAAAACCAAAGGCTGCTGAAGAGTCGATGTAAACACAAGTCACGCCACGGTTTAGAAGGTTGCATCTAGGCTGAAAAGAAATCCTCTAAAATCCACAAATAAACACTGCAAATCACGTGAGGAGCGACCTAGTTCATTTAAAGTCTAGGTAGCTGCTTTGATCAAAGATTGCCAATCAAAGAGATGGTTTTTCAGGCCACATTTGGCACTCAAGGGAAGTGAGGCCAGGATATGAGTTACTGAAGACGAGCCCCATGTGATGCTGTGATCCTGCCATTGAATCAATGCCGCTCATCACTGTGAAATACCTACTAAGGGTAAACAGGATCTAGTGTTTTATTGTCTTAAGAAAAACTCTTTTGGGGTATTAACCTTTTTAAATAATGTTGGTTCATATTTAACAATATAAAGAGAGAAACTGCAGAAACTAAAACCCAAATCACCTGATGTTCTATCAGGTGTTTTGTTGGTCCGTCGCTAAGCAGCTGGGATCTCCGGAGGACAAACATGGAATTCAGCTTGTGCCTCAATTACTTTATCTTCTTTTCATCGTGTGATCATGTGTTCCCATCTTATCCAGCCCTCTGTCACACCAACCAACTGCATGTCCTCTTGCTGCACATCCAGAGATCTCCTCATTGCTCTTCCCTCCCTGCTGTTCTCCCTGCGGTTCTATCTGCTTCAATATCATCCTTCTACCAATGTTCACAATCTCTACGGTTTTATGTGTCCAAACCGTTTCAGTCTAGCCTCTTGTATGTTCCTCTGATGTTCCTTCTCCTTCATCCTATCCATCTTTGCTACCCCCAAAGAAAATCTTAACATCTCCAACTCTGTCACCTCCAGCTGTTCTTCCCGTCTCTAGGTCAGTGCTGCCGTCTCAAAATCATCCTGTCTTCCCTCATCCTTTCAGGAATCACCACCTGTGACTGCTATAACACACAAATGACTCCAACTAAGAAAAGTTGTTTAAAATAAAGATAAATGCATGACTTTAGAAGAAATGCATATTGAATCATACAGTTTAGCATTTCATGAAAAGTAAATATTCAAATTGTGAACAAATGTCAAAATAATGTTTTTCTGGTCATTTCATTCAGTTTTTATTGATGTTTTATGGCCTCCACTCACTTTTTCAGAGTTGGGGCTGTGCTTTTCTGTGCAACAAATGATTTTCTTGCATTTTCTTGAACAGTTTCAACCATTGTTCTGTCTGGTGTCTTTTAAGCACTGAGAGTCATCAAAGTCAAACACGGTGGATTTAAAATCCAAATAAAGTATTGACTCAAATTCGGGGGATCATCTAGAGAGCGTTTGAAGCACCGGTTAGAGTCATGTGTCACTGCACAGCTGAGCCGGTGTGTTTTCATCTGACAAAGCTGAGCAGTGATCCGTCCTCAGAGAGGACATGAGTGAGATAATTACAGTGATATGTTACATGAATCCATTCAGAGGGAAAATCCCGGATGTGTTTTTAGTTACCTTGCTGCTTCAGCAGGTCAGACTCACTCAGTCTGTAAAAGTAAAGTTCAGTAAAGACATGCAGGGACAAAATAAAGAGCACTTTATCGAGAGGAGGACTTCCATCTCACAATTACTCACCCTTTCTGGCTATATTTTTACCATAGGTGCTGTTTCCAGGAACCAGGTCTTTCATCAGCCTCTTTCAGAGTTCCAGGGTAGAAATGTTACTCCTAAAACATCCCTGGGAGGGAAGCAGTGCTCTTGGGATAACCTGGAAGCTGTGAGGTGGGGATTTTAATGCTGAACACTTATAATGGGTTGTTGACTTTTCCCAGTGTTTAATTAATTACTATCAATTTTCCTCAGCCATCCCTTATATGCCCTGTTGTGGTCACAGCAGAGCATATGGAAATGCGTTTATGCAGTTTCATATGCTTTCATATGCATATGAAAATGCAAACGACACAAGGCTGAAATGTTTTTAGCTTCTTGGGAGGCAAAAAAGCCCAGGGATGTTTCAGCACTGGGTGCCGTTCTTTGTGCAAACCAATGAGTCTATAGGGTCAAATAAACTGTCATCACTTAAGCTTCTTGGCCCTTTTTTAGTGAACTCGACTTCTCAGCTATGAGTATGATACTAAGAAGGCATAGTAAGTATTTTAAACATAAATGAATGGCTTGTTGTGCTGTTAATTGCACAGACTGAACATACAAACAGTTCTGGGTTTACCTGGAAGGTCCAGGGAGATGATTACAGTAACGTCCCAGAGGGTTTATACTCGTCATATTATACGGTCTGTGGTGCAAACGAGACTATTGCATGTTTTGGAGTATGACTGAACTGTGAGTCCTTTTAGTCTGACAATGCAAAGTTTGTTTTTTCATTTCTCATCTAATAGTTTGCGCTCTACTATTTACATATTCTTAGCTTCTTCTCTGAGCCTTGTGTGTGTGACATACGTGGTCAGTAAAGCTGATTCTGAATTTTTTATTGTAATTTAATTTCTATTTTATATAGTTTTTAATGTCATTGTTTTGTTGCCTTTAATATGACGAGGGACTTTTTTTTCTGGCTACTACACTGAAGTTACGTTAACCATAACAAAAAAGTTTATTCTTGATTTACACACTTTGAAATCCTTTATTTTTAAGAAACAAAACAAAGCTTTCAGAGATTGTACTTCATACACGACCACAACCAGGGGAGCTGTGGGAGTGGGCGCAGGCAGGTTAGAGCTTCACAATGCACAGGTCAACTTATTTTCCATTTGATTTCAAGTGGTTGCTATGCAACAACATGATCGGGTTGCCTGAAGACTCAAAATAAACAGGCTTTATTGTGTCTCAGCAACGACAACTCTGAATTGACATGCAACGCGAAAAAAGCAGCCAAAAGCTTCAAATGTTTGTTGTTTTTCCTGCTTATCTGCTCGAGGACAAACATGGTACAATGTCAAGAGAATGACTTCCAAACTAACACCTTCCAGCTCGTCGAAACGGGATGATTCTTCAAAAGATTCTGTCCAGCAAAATCCTCAGAGAGCTCATTCTGCTAAAGCCACATTTATAAGCACTGTGTGTTATCAAGATGGAAATTCAAGCAGCTCAGTGATGGAGGGATGCTCATATGATGAAAGATGGCACTCACATCATCTCCACAAATCTGAAAACCTATCCGCATATAATTAGATTAAGAGTGTAATTCAGATGCATTAAAGTGGACACTTTAATGAAAATGTCCCCTCAATTCTCAACCATCCAACTTTCCTTTTAATCCAGGTGACAAGTTCATACATGAGTCACCACCTGCCACCTTCAGGCAGCATTAAACAATTCTGGAAAACTTTCTAAAATATTTGTGGATGAAGAGAATCAAATGGTGAAAATAAAACATGTAAGTGATATGCTTTTCCACCACATAGTAACATCACGGAAATCTAATGTTTGAAAGATGAGAGTCTAACCAGGAACGGCTGAAAAGGTGGAAAGTTCCTGGGAAATAGTAACCCCCTTACACAGTGTGGGGGTTGAACTCAGTTTGGTTTGGGAGTCTGCATTACTCCATCCTTCATCTGAGCATTTTTGAACATGTTGCATTTGTATAGCACAAAAAGCTCCAGTGTTTTTTCCACTGGGAACCAATGTATTAGTTACTGGTTCTGCCCCAAAACTGAGATGACAGTTTTTAAGAGGACTTGGAAGTGACTGGATACTGGATCTGGGGGCTGGTTGCAAACGTGAGTCCATCTCCATTCACTTCCGTTTTTAAACGTCTCACTTTAGAGTATAAATAAACATATTTACAGCCTGGTTCAAAAAAAACATTTTAGTCTCACATCCATGACAACTCTGATGGGGGTTGATAGACTGAAGGAGCCAGTAGTCACAGCGAACTTTGATTGACATACGGTGGGCGTGTTCCTGTTGGCTTCGCAGGCAACATGGCTCCACACTATGAAGAAACAAAGACACAGAGGCTTCAAAGCAGCTCTTCAGAAACCCATGGGTCATGTGACTGATGCTTCGTCCAGTGTTTTTACAGTGTATGGTTTGGTCTCCTAAAGTGCCCCGTCAGAAGGAAATTTTAAACACTAGAGCTTCTTTGTAGGCTACTGGAGACTCGCCTACATTTGACTAACTTGAGTTTTGGTTGCACACAAACATTTACAGAACTGCTTTCACTCAACAATCTGACAAACATTAAATCGAGAAGTATCTGCTGACTAAGTTAACAGTTGGCATGAAATGGCATGAAAAAACATGCATCTGCCACAAACTCAAGTGTACTTCTACCGTTAGATTCTTACCTGGCTAATAAGTTTCACTATATAAAAAAAGCACTATTAAACAATATATCCCTTCATGATTTGGATTGATGTTTGAACCTTGAATAGTCAAGCTGATTCAAGCTGTGATGTATTATTTTCTTTGTAAAAAATGGCAGTCCTGCCAAAAAAAACTCAAGTGATTAAGTTCCATGACAGTTTGATAAATCTCTTACTGTGTTGTGGATGAATGGGACCTTTTTTAAAAACCAGAATATCCTGAAATAGATCTTGTCTCATATAACGGTTTCCGCTTCCTTTCCCCTTTTTTCCCAGCAAAATTTATCAGCAGCAGTTGACAGCAGCCTCTGCAAGACCTGTATGTCATCAATAAAAATCTAAACAAAGGTGTATAATGAGTCGTCGTGTTGGAAAATTTTCTGTTCATTCTTCTGGATGAAACTATTTTAATTTCTCAATTCAGAGGCACTGAATGCACAGAGGTGCAATTGAATGGCTCTCAGTCGCCGACAGCACAGTTGCCATTCGCTACTGTCTGTTAATGAGAATGTCTGCAAATTGCTTGCGTTAACGCTCCAGACACTGCTGCAGTTTCCTGCATTTATCTGCATGAGAAGAAATGTCTCAAGATAAAACCTCTGGGAGAAAGGGAGGATTTTTTTATGCCATTTCTGTAAACTAGCAGCACAGCTGCATCAGTGGGCTCATATCACTGGTGTCCCTCAAGAAAATTAATACTAGCATTAAAACACTTTTCTTTTTTTTGTCTTTACTTTTCCTATTTTTTGTAAAGCACCTTGAATTGTCTTGTTGCTGAAATGTGCTCTACCAAACAAACAAGGCACAGAGACGAGCTTCCTTGGGAGGAGAGTGAACCCCGCCCTAGAACAGCAAGTCCCGCCCCCCTTAGTTACTGTTGCTAATACGGACAAGCTATTGGCGTTGAGACCAGAGTGTGTTTTGATAAAGGTTTCCAATGTTACCATAATTTCTCTAGGGTGTCCTGGCCCTGGGCGTCCGGCTGGTGAGACGTCCCTGAAACAAATGAAGTCAGAATCATCCTAATCGTTTAATAATGTGCCCACACGGGGGGCAGCAGTGACGAGTAGGTCAAGATGACGACTCTCCAGTCCACCACAAGCTTCGGGTGTTTCCAGTACAGTCACTGCACTCCAGTGCACGCTAAAGCGATTTATCAGCGAACTTGGATGCGGTCCCAGCCACGTGCACTCCCAGACAAGCCACCAAACAGCATCTCAGCTGTTTTTATTTGACCATTTATACTCTGTTACCCATGTTGCATCACACCTGTGGAAATCGGCCACCTCAGAGACCCCTTAAAGCACAATCACAGGGACCCTGACTCTGTGGCTTTTAAGCTGATTACGTTTTCATCCATGTCAAGCGCAGAAGCAGTCAGCGACACATGCAGGACAGAATATTTTAAACTGCAGAATATTTCCGGTCGGCACTAAAAGCATTCGGCGCATTTCACTTCCATTCAGCTGCATTTAAAGATATTTGTATGTAATTTCCTAAAATGAGGCTGTTGCGGTCTGCAAGTAGAATATGCCCAATTTGAAAAAAACCCTAAACATATGTTTTGCTCTGTAACTGAAGATAAGGTCACAGATTAACCTGTTATCTCTGGTTGAACTCCGCGTCCTAATCGTTACGAGTGATTTCACCTGCGTGGATCGATCGCAGCGGCTGCAGCTGAGCTGACCTTCGACTCCCCACACTCAGACGCTTTGAATCATTTGTCATTTGAGAAGGAAACAACAGCAGACAGTTGGTTTTCTGTCTTGCTGTTTGTCATGTTTTCATCCCATCACATTGCAGTGAGGTTTTATTTTGTTTTTTTAACATGTTTATCTCAAGAGCTCAACTGTTTTAAAAAAAAAAAGAGAAATGTCAGAATAAATATGTGGAAAATCATCTGTTTCCACAAACATCTCTGTATCTAGGTTTTAACTGATAAAAACTTCACAGATGAAAGTGAAGTTTTGGTTTTACATAGATTTGCTTTCTTTCTTGGTTTCTCATTTATCCTAAAATCAAATTCTACCTGTTAATGTTTTTTTTTTTGTTCATAAATCATATCAATGGATGGATCTGTTATTTGTCGCTGTCCTAGTAGGAGTTGGGTGATGGGTGAATGTTTTATCCACCCTGAAGCGTGCACTTTGAAGGAAACAGAGGATTAGTGAGACATGTTGAGCCTAAGGTCATTTTAGAATTCACAAAGAACTCCCCAATTTTCCTAAGAGCTTGTATCTATCTAATCCTAGTCTAATTAATCCAATCTAATTTACGTAATCTAATCTAAATTGGGATGTTGGCTCTCAGACACAGAAGGTGATGGCACTGTGGGCTTGGATTTGGTTCTTAGCAGCATTATTGTGTTTAACACAACAAATGCAACACGGGAACATTCTGAGTTTCAGCCGCAGCTTAATTTGAACTTAAACAACCTCCAGTTCAGCTCAGTTGGTCAAACGTCTGGAAACCGGAAGTTGAAGTTGACTTCTGATTCAACAGGTGGCAAATTTGAAGCCCTTGAAGAACGCAGAATAATTCAAATGTTTCTCCTTTTGAGTAAGTTAATGCTTTTTATTAAATCATTTGTTAATATTTCTTTTTGTATATCCAAGACTTCAAGTCACTATTTAAGAAATAAGTGTGCAGGATGAGATACGTGTCCTGCTAAAACGGTAAAGGAGAAATCTTGTTGATGTTTAATATTTTAATATTTATTATTAAATATTATGATATTTTAGAAATAAATCCAATAATAAAAGGCTGTGGCATGCCTGTAATTCATCATCGTATATTTCGCTGGTTCAAAAAGAGAAGAGTCTTCGCTTTACTTTATTTTAATTCACCTCCTCCATCCAACTCCCGGCAGGGATTGAAACGGCAGCCGTGTGGATCCAGAGTGTTTGCTTTTTAATCAAATTACCCAGCTGTTGATCTCCTCACCTGGAGAACAAACATCATTTTATGAAACTGAAGCGTTGTTTATCACCCGCACTCGTATCAGATTGCACAACCATGCTGAGGTGCACAAGCTTTTTTTTTTTTTTTTTTTGTTGGCTGGAAATCAGGCTGCAGGCTTCATTTTAACGGCTGGTTGTTTTACTTTGGGTGGTCGATGCCGAGTCCTGCAGCAGACAGATGACTGTTAGACCCTCCGAACGTTTTAACAGCATGTTTTGTGCTTAAAATGGCAGCTAGAGTTTGTTTGTTTGTTTTTATGCATCTATTGTAGTTGAAGTTGAAGTTGAATGGGTTTGTATTATTTTGTACTGATTTGGACTTAAATTGTATTCAGAAAAGCTTTAAAGCTGAATGTAATTTAGTTGTATTTTATGCTGCTACATTAAGCACTTGTAACATTTAGAAAAGTTCTATATAAATATAGTTTATTATTATTATAATTATTTTCTTGACATCCCTTCTTGTGAATTGTTATTACAACTTGCTGTAACAAATTATAAAGTAAAGAAACATGCTATAATTGTTTTCTAAGAGACCAGCAGAAACAGCTGAGGTCATAGATGACTTCTTTGTATAAATGTGCTTCTGCACTAATTCATAAAAAAAACTATTTTTGGTTCTCTCAGTGGACACATAACCTTCTCGCCTCTGCAGTGCAGCTCTGCCTTTTTTACAGAATCATTTTAAATTGTGTTAATCCAGAAAGTGCATAAACGTAGAGATGTGTCGCATCTGCAGGACTCTAAACGCACGTAAGTAAGCCTTCAACAGCTGCTGTGCTGCATCTCAACTCTGCTCCTCACAAAACGAATCCAGTTCCTCTTCACATTATTCCTCTGTGATTAAACCATCCTGCTCAGCTTCTGCCGATCCCGGACTCCGGGGAAGCTGAGCCAGATGTGGGTGCTAACAGCTGCTTGTTGTCATACAGAGATTGGCAGTGCATTGTGGGAGGTCTCTCATACATACGCCTTTTCGACCTCAGAGTCAGTGCTAGAGCCAGTTCCTACCAGGTTCTACCTAGAACCGGGATGCTGATCGTAGCCCATCAACATCGATGCTGTTTACTTCTCTTTTTAGTCACATATACAGTACACACGTTTTTGATTTTGGATTTTAACACTTTATCTTACCACAGCCTTATAATAGAGCCACTTTCAGTCTTTGACCCAAACCTGAATAACGCCTGATGGAATGATTATGAGATCTATTTTTAGGTTTTTTAGTCATACAGCTCAAAGTTGTGGCTGAACAGACATTTTCAACACTCCAATAATGTATTTAAAGTCAGCGTTTAAATCACGCTTCACTGTGTGATTTTGTGTTTGGCATTTCTGAGTGTTAAAAACAAGATCAGAATAACAAATGTGAATGAAGTCAGTGCAAAGCTCTAACAAGTGTGGCTTGCCAGTTTAAATATGTGTACATGGAGGATGTCAGCCGTGATTCCCACATCAAGCTGAATCCACAGCCGTGTGGAGAAGTAAAAAGATGTTAGATAGCAGTTGTTACGGTGAGTCATGTCATGAATGCTGTCACTGAGAGTTCAATTGCAGTTCTTCGTTAAAGCAATGTTATAATCCTGCAGAAACAACTTCGATGTGTCCCTTTTTAGTGTATTTATAATGAAAAGTGCCGATAATGTAACACTAAAATGACACAATCAGTTAGAGACTTTTAACTGACTCCTACATCAGAGGTGTATAAGACCAGATCAGATGAGGCGAGTGGGAGGCAGGTCCATCAGCAGGTGTTGTGATTGCACCATCAGTAAAGCAGGAAGCTGATTCTTCGCATTGATGTTTTAAACTTTCATGTGAACGACCCTCAGAAGCAGCCCGAGGGGGGATTGTGGAGTTTAAAGCTGAAAGCATCGGTTTTTTGGTGGGAAACGGAGATACTGTTTTTTTCCCAGCAAATTACAGAAAGGATTTAAGACCTTTGTGTGTGTGTGTGTGTGTGTGTGTGTGTGTGTGTGTGTGTGTGTGTGTGTGTGTGTGTGTGTGTGTGTGTGTGTGTGTGTGTGTGTGTCCTTTTTTTACTTAATGAAGTTATGGTGTGAACAGTACTGTAAACAATTTAAGTCAGATCTTTTACTTCTACAATATATGGCAGAGACAACTACAGATAAGAAAACAAGGCTTTTTCTTAAAGATCAGTCTTACTTGATAGCACTCATATACTTCTTTTTTCAAATCAGTATTTTTCCATTTCAATTCTGCACTACATTTGAAAAAAAACTTAAATGGAAGCAAATTGTAAGGAGATGTAAACTAGGTAATAATGGGTTATTGTTGTGATGATGGGGATGATGATGACGATGATGATGATGATGATGATGATGGTGATGATGATGATGTTGATGTGCAGAGAAAATAGAAAAAAAATAATAATAGAAATAACAATAGAAAAAAATTTGGCAGAGATTTGAATATTCCTCTATTGTGCACAATATCATAAAATAATTGAAGGAACCTGGAGGAATTTCAGTGCATAAAGCAGGACCACAACCCGAAGATAGATTTCCAGTCTTTCTGACGGTACTTCCTCCAAAACTGTTTATCTGCGGCTGACGTGGAGCGACGGCGATGTTCTGGGTAGAGATGGTTGCCCTTCAACCAGAAGGTCACTGGATCGATCATGTTGATGTCCTCGGGCAAGACGCTGACCTCCAGTGTCCCGACTGTCTGAGACAATAAAGGGACACAAGCCAGTGTTCACAGTGGATGAATGGCTTCCTCGTGCTCTGACCTCCAGATTAAAACGTCTTTGGACATCTGCTTCTCAATATACTGTAGATGTTGCAGAAGTCACTTCACTAACATTTTTACATGCATTAGTCTTTACAAATGACCAGTTCATGCTGTGTTAAACTTCTGCATAATTAGTCATAAGGCAGAAACAAACAAGAGCCTTTTATTAACTCCCATCTAGTGCTGTTTTTTTTTTTTAATCTTATGCACTCTTCAGTTTTTAAAGTTTGGAGTAAACACACGGGTATCCGCAGGAAAAAAATGTATTTATTTATTTATTTTACAAGGGATGAAATAAACTTTCCACATCTGAGAAACTTCAAAACTGCAGTAATTAAGGCTGCTATTAAGTTTTCATGCAATGACAGAAACACCTTTTTAATTGAGAACAATTTTTGCTCCCAAAAAAAGCACAAGTGGAAGACTTTCATTAGTTTCAGAAGCCACTCAGCAGGAAGCAAATGGGGGGACTTTTAATCAAGTTAAAGACTGGAGGATCAAAACATCTTCAAAGAAACCAGATAACAGCAATAACCGCCTTAATACTGGGAGGCTGAATGTTCGGAGCGTCTACAATGAAATATGAAAGCAAGTAATTGTTGAAATGTTGGGTTTATTTATGGAAAGTGTCTGTGCTTCCTTTCTTTTTCTGTTTTTGAATCGGGAAGCGGTTTTGGAAATGCAAACTGGGACAGAAAATATCTGCACATACAGAGATGAACGACCAGGTGGCATGTTGTATTAGTTGTTCCTTTTCTTTTTTGTCTTCACAGAAACATGATCTGCAGAAGTAGGAAGCACCTGCACGTGGTCACAGCAAACTGCGCGGTGACGCTCATGTCTGCGCAGGCCTCCTCTCTCTGCCTCCGGCTCGTCTCATCTTTAGAGTCCACATCTGCTGATCTGCCACGTGATATTTCATCTACTTGTTTACCAGCTTGGCCTCAGATAACCTCTTTTTCATCTGCCGTGGTGGCAGGTATTCGATAAAGAAACAGTGCGGCAATGACTCTTTTATATCCACTTTGTCCGTCGTTATGGGGACTGTTAAGACGGGGCCTTGGGAGAGGCTCCTCTGAGTGTCGTTATTCCCGGTCCAGTCTGTTCTCAGTACATCTCTCACACGGCTCTCCCGGATCACAGTAAGTCTCGCCTGTGATGCACTTAAGTCACTAGACTTAAGAGCATCCATGTTTTTATTCCAGCATGAGTAGATTTATGCCTGCTCTTTACAGAGAGACAATTACTTCTGGATAGGTGCTCCAGGACTGAGAAGTAAATTTCACATCAGGTCCTGAAAATAAACTCTGAAACACACAAATAAAGCAGATCAGTTACAGCAGAATACGTGATCGTTTTATGAGCTCTGCATTTAAACCACAGTTCACTGTAGGTAAAAGCAGCATTATCTTTAATCATGGGCAGCTGCATTTCACCAAAATGAATCCTCAAACTAAATTCAAAAGACAAAACAAACAAAAAGTAACAGCCACAGCAGCTGTTTGAAGATTTATTTTGTAGGGTAATTGTAAAACCTTCAACTGCACCTGCTTGCTCTGATAAATAATTTAGTCTTGTCAGATGATGCATAACATTACCCTACATGTAAGGCAACCTTTGAACTGCAGATAGTCTGAATGTAACTTTACCATGACGATGATGTTATGAATTCAGTTATTTATTTACAGATGTTTTAACCTTTTCAAATAGTGCTGCACCTACAGCAGTCTGATGCAGTATCTCATCATATTTTATCATTCTTTGCATCTTAAATGACAAATGCCTGCCCTTTTTTTTTCATTGACAAGATGTCTGTTTTATGCTTTGGTTGAAATATCGCAGCAATACTTCCCAACAGTTCGTTTTTACTTCACAGCACTAAACACAGCAGTAGGTTTTAGTGGGTGGAGTCATGTTGCATGGCTGACTCCACCCACCTGTCGTCTGCAGGGTCCGCCTCTTTCAAACCAACGTTTTGCTACCCACTTCACAAAAGCACAGGAAAACTATTGGCTGCGAGAGTCTGTCCATGCTGGGTACTAATAAAGTTTTCCTGTCTTTACCTGCTGATGTTATCAGCTCAGTTGTTGCCAAGCAACAAACAACATCCCAAAAGCATTTATGGGGATTTCAGCCACACTTTTCTCTCTGAACCGATCCCAATGTTTCAACAGCCTTGTCCTTTTATTTTTCATGTTACTATTTATACTAATTATAACAAAACATCTTGATATTCAGCAGATATACAGCTGTACCAGTTAACTTCACAACCTTCGTGCTCTGTAAACAAAATGCAGCTCCTCTCAAGCCCCCCCATCTCCCCAACACCAGGCAACGCCGATACCTGGGAGATTAGTGGGTAGTAACGGCCTCCTGGCAGTAACTTGGTGTTATTGGTACGCTATGAAACCTTCAAAAAGTGGAATTGCTTGTGTATTTATGATAAATGCAGCTTTTCTTTCCCCAAGGTAAATCGTAGCTTTGGTGCATCTGCTAAAACATCCACTTCTCATGGGCTTCTTCAAACCACACGCCAGTTCAGGTGAGCTTCGTGTGTCATTTGAAAGTGAAGTAACAGCCCTTCTTCCTCGAGGCCATAAGACCAAATGAAAAGAAAAGGAAAGGAATATCAATAATGCATGACATTACTTTGCGCGTGCAATTTCATGAGATGTGATCGAGGATTATCCGCTACGATGAAACGGTAAGGATGAACTTTCTAATGAAATGTTCTTGTGTGGGAGTCTCACTGTTTTACAGAGAAATGGAGATGTAGGTGAACCCTTAGAATACAAATCTTCATCTATGTGACAATGAGACACAAACACAAAGTGCTAAAACTGATAAAACACAAACAGTTATACTTTCTTTTGTCTTTAGTGAACAGGCTCACTCAAAAATAAAAAACGCCACGGACTTATTACTTTAAAGAAAACTAATTGGAAGCAAGTGCAGCAAATGAAAAGTGATTCTACAAAGACTCAAAAATAAGCAGTTTGGCTTTGGCTCAGTTTACCTGAGCCAAAGCCAAACTGCTCAGTTTACCTGAGCCAAGCTCAGTTTACCTGAGCCAAAGGGATTCGACCCACCAGCCAAGAGTCACAAATAGAGCTAAAATTTTCCACATTAAAGCAATCGTCCCAGTGTAGAAGTACGGCAGAGGGAGCATCATGATTTGGGCTTGCATCGCTGCCTAAGAGTTTTGACATAATCAATAATCCCAGATAATCAAAATATACAGGATCATTTTAGGGTGGCAGTCCGTCAGCTGAAACTCGGTAGAGGTTTGTTGGTACACGAGGACAACAACCATGAAAGTGAATTTCCATAAGAGCAAATCCACCTCGGAATGGCCTCAGACACAGAAATCCATCTCTTTGAGACCAGTCACAGCCCAGTAGAGTTGTGAGACAGCTGTTGACATCTGTATAGAGAAATGGTCCAAAAGTCCACCTTAAGACTGTGTGGGTATCGTTCAGAGATAAAAGAAGATTTTGCTTAAAAAAAATCCTAGAAATCAACCCTCCAACCATCTATCAGTAATCAGTTTTTGTGATTTTGGGCACTTCTGCATCATTTTGTAGAGAGTGAATATAAATATATATATTCAATATTTCATAACATTTTTGTTTATGTTTTTAATACTTTATATTCTTTTACTACTTTGCAAAATATAACTGTAGCTGTCATTAGTTAAAAAATCTATTCCCACAATGTGACAAAAAGACCCTTTATGGGTGTGGAGTATTTTTTTTTTTTTTTTAACCATCGAAAGCTTCTTTCAGCTTTCAGCTTCTTTCTGGAGCTGAAAGATTGTGTCACAGTTGATGAGTTATTGACCTTTCTCCTCTCCCGCGGTGTCTCTGCCCTGCATCCCGGAGCAGTAATAACCTGAAGCAACAATATCACCAAACCCATAAACAGCCAGAAGTGGAAGTAAATGAAAAGAAATAAATTAGAGAGAGAAAACATACATTTATAAAAGTCAGGAGGATAACACTGGCATAAGTCTGCAACGTTTTCCACCTCTGGGAAGCAATTTTCACAAAATCCAAAGGTTCAATTTTATGTCTGATGGTAATTTCAAGGAACCACCGTCATTATGCTCACTCACTGTTCAAAATAATTGTAATGTAATGGTAATGATTAAACTGACAAGGCTGAACACCGAACTCAGCCGTTGCAGCTTTGATAGCTGCAGATGGCAGGCTTTGAATCTGCAGGTGAGGAAGAGGGATGGAGGTGGAGGCTGCCATCCCAATCAGAGGCACCAAGAGCATCACGGCGCACAGGTCTGCTCTCGCCGCTCCTCCCATGCCTGTCTGGACACATCACAACAATTGGCCTCTTGGAGCTCTGAAAACAGTCATGCACTCACCTCCTGCCAACAGCCAGTGACCTCTCTGATCTGCTGCAGCCCCACAGCTACCAGCTGCTGAACGGCACAAGCGGCTGTATGTCGGGTTTTAAATGTTTAAGCCGCACATCAAACCTACGTTTCCCTTTTTTACGCATAATTTACCGAGTACCTGCTTTACAATCGTGCTTGAACCTGCCAGAGATGACGGAGTCCTTTGTTTCAGAGCTCGTTATACTCATTATACCACTTACTTATGCACAAGCCCAAACCATCACTCCTCCACTGCCGTACTTGAATCCGGGTACGAGGTGTTTCATCTAATATTGAGGCCAAACAACTCTATTCTGCTCTCCTCTGTCTATTAGACATTGTTCCAGGAGTCTTGTGGTTCAATTTACAGTTTTGGCAAACTACAATCTTTTCAGCCGTACTTGTCCAGTCTCCTTCCATGTTGCCAAAACCTTTTACATTTACCATTATTAGTAAGGCCTGTAATGTCCAAGATGTAGTTTTGGGGATTTCTTTTTTATTTGCATTTTTCTGAGCATTGCAGGATATGACCTGTTTGGATAAACTTTCTGGAGCAGAAGGCTTATAACTGCCTTAAATGCTTCCCACCTAAGACCATTGGTTATGTCTTTCCCTCTTGACATTGTGTTTGCACACACGTGAATGATCCAGACCAGCAAACTGCCCAAATGCCTCCTTTTTAATCCAGGTTTCCACAGCTGCTGATGATCAATTCATCAATGAGAGATGATCAGCAGCAACTGCAGAAACGGTGAGGAGCACTTAGTATTGAGTTTCTTTTCTTCTTCTATTAAATGAATAATGGCAATGTGGGGGAATAGAAAAAGGTTAAATTGCTGTCCATCTGGGGCTGTATGGGAAATCTGGGATTTTTATTGACACAAGAACATATGATTTAAAAAAGGTATTGCATTTTACTTATGCAGATTAGTCACACAGGCGAGTTACGCATTCACCACATGGGTGTCATCTTTTTAATGGAGCCAAATGGTAAATGTAAAATCTTCAGAAGCATTTCACCTGCTGTTTTTTCCTGGTGATGGCAAAAAAAAACTAAAAAAATACAGAGCAGAAACAGCAGCAGGATGTTCGTAGGCATCGCTCTGAATACTGCATCCATGCATTTTTGCTTTGACCTTTATTTATATAGCACTTTTAAAATAATTGATTGTAGCTCAAAGTTCTTTTGAAATAGTTTTCACAAATTTAGAACGAGCTTTGTAAATCCAAACACGCTTCAGGTTGCCCTCCATCAGGTCACTAGGAGTCTCTTCAATAATGTTTTTGAGTTTTGCGTCTGAGCACCGTTTCGGTGTCCTGTGCTGATAAAGTGGATGAGATTCTTGTTGCCCCTGCTGTGTAATAACAGCAGCGTGCCGCAAAGGCGAAGAAAAGAAAAACAAAAAGCAGCAAAGAAAAACAAAAAGCAGCTCCTCGGTCTCCCCACCAGACCTGCTTAATGAACCAATAACGTGGGTTTCCTCTTCTCATTTGACACATCTGAGTTCTCCGCCCACAGACACAGACTGAAATAGCTGCCATCTAATGGTCCTGAGAAAACAAACAACTCGCTGCTTCCTGTTGTCCCCCGGGAGTAATTTCTCCACAAACGGCAGCAGCGAACACAGGCTCGATTGTTTGCACAAAAGAAGCGGCCACCTTCATGTTTATGGTCTAAAATGAAGACTGAGGCACACAAATGAGGATTAAAGATGTCCGTTTATGCTTTTTGTCATGCATATAATTAGTTTTGTATTCCTTAACCCCGTTTTTGCAGATATTTTGACTTGTGTCAGTTTTAATTCCACTTCATTTAGTAAAACGTGTTATAATTTTAAAACGAATAAAAATATTCAGCCTAAATCCAGTTAAATCAGTTCCAATCATGAGTTTGTGTTTATCAGCATGAAGGTGCAAGTGGGAAAATCCTTTTTTTTTTTTTTTTTTTTTTTACCTCAAACTTCATCATCTTGCAATCGTTTCGCTGTTCCTACCAGAACTTAAAAGTGGCACAAAGGAGTTTCAGATGTTTGCAGCTCAGATTTCTTCTACACATGTTGAAGAAAAGTCACTTTTGCAACGCCGTCAGCTCACTCGTCAGGTTTCTACCTCGGTCACTTTCTCTTCCTTCATTACTTTGAGTCTCTTCTCCGTTTGTAAACTCTCTACTGTCCACACAGGTGGTACAGATCAGGCTGCATCCTGGTCTAGTGGTTGACGCCGGCTTGTAGCCGTTTTTACCGCACTGTCAAAACTACAATCGACCGCTTCCCCTCGAGTACGAACACTTCATTATGGGTTTTAGTACAAAAAAAAGACTGGTCAGTTTCATACTGGGTATTTTTCCCAGAAGTAGCAAACCACCTGAGTGGTTCTTTATTTTTGTAAAAATCTGTCAAAGTCTTACTTCCTTTTTAAAACTATTCTGTCGTAACCGTCTTTAATTTGGAGAATCAACTTAATGCATCTTTAAAGCTGCAATCTTTTTGGAATTTTTTGTGTTTTTTTTGGAAAGATACCCGTGAGAGCAGTAACCAGAAAACATGCTGTTAAAAAAACAAACATCCATCCAATAGTGTATAAAATTCATGGATTTTTGTAGGAGTAACTAGAATAACATTTTATGACTCCCGGCGCATCCAGATAATGAGAAGAATCAGTCAAATCTGATCCCTTCTTCAAACAAAACAGGACCTGCAGCACTTTTAAAAGGCATTTATTGATCAAATACACAGGTTTTGACAAAAGCTTTTGTAGTTTTGTACGAAAGAAACTCCAGTCCCATTCTAGACCCATAACTCCTTAAATTCACCGTGTTTAAATGGAAACCAGTTCATTACATGTGCAATAAATAACAATAATACAAAAAGAAGCAAGAAAAGAAAGACACCTGAATAAGTGCCTGCAGTAACCTGGGAGAAAAAAACAAAACACACAGAAAAATAAAACTGTTGAGACATTTGTAGTAAAAATATTAAAGGAAAGTAAACAGACAAGACTCAAATAAAATCCAGTTGGTTGTATTTAGGGTGCTTTAGTGTTTTATTCTGAGATTTCCTGGTTAACCTCAGGACCAGAAGGCATTTAGAGACCTGAGGAGCTGACTGGAAAAAAAAAAACAAAAAGATCCATAGTGGGATTCTACGCTGAAACCTGGAGCCATCTGAGAACCGTATATTGCACATTTTCCTTGCAAATACAATAATCACATTCCCAGATTCACACCATTTCACTGTTTTTACATTTGGTGGGAAATAAAAGTCAGAGTTTGTAATTGAATACATGGATTTGAGCCTTACTAAGACGTAACACAGCTGCAAAGTAATAATTTAAGACATTTTCTACACAAGTCTGGTACGTTTCACCAACAAAAGCAAAAATGCAAAAAAAAAAAAAAAAAAAAAAAAAAAGGGAACCAAGAAACTACTGCAGCAGGAATAAATAATGCACAACTGACAGAGGTGGCGGTCTGCTGTTGGCGGGCCTCCAGTCGCCGGGACATCTGGTAGCTGTGGACCGACTTCCCGCCTAATTCGGTAAATGAGTCAAAAATGTTCATCTAAGATTAGGACACAACTGCTGTGTTGCTGAGAACTGGACGCTGCAGAAACAACAATGTTAAAGTGGTAAAAACCAGTCATTTGCTCTTCAAGCTGGACCGACCGATGATGGCGTGAGTTAGATCGCTGGAGCAGAAGAAACCCCAAACAAGATCTGTGTTTTTGGTCCACGTCGCTAAGTGGGTGACTCCTGAGACGCGTCAGTGACTACTGAGCTTTACAGAGAACGGAGATGACCAAGGAACAGTGAGCTGTGCAAAGAGCGTCCATAGTGGACACTTATTACAGCTGCGTCAGTGCAGGAGAGACATTTCTGAAGTTTCCAGGACCGATTCTGCAGCCAAAACATTTAACGTGAGAGTTGAAATTAATACGTGTACCTCAAAAGAGTCAGCTTGAAAACAGGAACGTTGAAAAGCAGGCCACGTAAGTAATCTATACGCCTTTTACAACAATCTGATTGCACCAACAACTGTCGAAGCTGGAAAAATCACCTCCAAGAAGGTGGAGCCCAGTTTATGGCCTCACTCTTGCCTGGTGACCTTTTTCAGAGCTTCCATGTGCTTTGAGGCAGGAGCCCGGAGCCCTGAGCCCTGAGCCCGGAGCCCGGAGCCCGGAGCCCGGAGCCCGGAGCCCGGAGCCCTGAGCCCTGAGCCCTGAGCCCTGAGCCCTGAGCCCTGAGCCCTGAGCCCGGAGCCCGGAGCCCGGAGCCCGGAGCCCGGAGCCCGGTAAGCCTCTCAGCTTGGCTGTCAAGCTCAGCAGAACTGACGCTCCTATGCTGGTGACGATATTGAGAAGTCGAACAGATGAAGATGCAGCCTGCTCCATCAGATTTATGGCATTTGTAAGTGACACCGATCCAATCATCTCTTCGAGATTGAAGCAAGTCTGAACCTGACGGAGGTGCAAATATCTCAACAAAAGGAGCCTGTGAGTGTGATTTCTATTTGAGGCATGAAATTGGTGCGAGCACACCCAGCGTCTCAACACTTATTTTTCTATGACTCGTTTAAAATCTCTCGGTTTGCTTCCCGGAGCAAGTCTAAGCAAATGGGCAAAGCCAACGGATCAATAAACAAGAAGAGGAGGGAGGGGGGCAGCACCTTATTTATCTGCAGAGCCAGGCAGATCTCTAGAGGACGGTCTGAAGCCCGTCTGGGAAAAAATAGGATGTGTGAAAAAACCCAGGGAATGACAGGAGGACGTTCTCACGGTGCCGTCCGTCTCAGAACGATTCTCTCCTGAAGAGGTTTGAAATGAGGATTTGTTAGCACCATAGTAACCTGCAGCGGACGCGGCATCTCATCACGACCTCTTCCTTTTCCAGTTGGTCACATACGTCTCTCTATGTTTACAGTAAATTAAAAAAAATCAAGTTGTTAAAAACTGGCTATGTTCCAAATCCCATCATACTTCTTTGACTGCAGGAGTGTGTGTGAGCTCAGCATGAGGAGGTGTGGCTATAAACCCCATCAGGTTCGATTATGTAAAGCCACAAACGTATGCCGTTTCCGGTACTAAGAGACCGCTGTGAACAGCTTCGGGTTGGCCTAGAGCTGCTCTTCGAGGACCAACGGGTCACATCACACGGGGTTTGTCAGCTCCTCTCTAATACAGCCTACGACACGGGACTTCAGCTCCGGTCCTCCAGGTCCACGGTCCTGCATGTTTTTGATGTCTCCCAGCTCTAACACCCCTGGCTCAAACGAATCAACCTCCATCAGCTTGTCACCAGGCTCTCCACCCGAGTGGTAATGAGCCACTCATTCGAATCGGGAAACACATGTAGGACAGCGAACCTCGAGGACCACAACTGACGTTTATGTGACAGTTTTCTCATTGCGCACTAACCGGCTGATGCATTTAAACCAGTCAGTAAATCATGTGGACACATCACATGCTCAACTATCGCCACGTTTAGCTCCTTCTTCTTAAAGAGGATGGTGACTCGTTCTCAGTTAAACATTTAATTAATCTTTAAAAACAAGGCGAGCGATTAGACACCGAACAGGGAAAATCTGTCAAATTTTGTTCATGATTGACAAAAAGTCTGATGTTGGCAGTGACTCAGCTGCACAAGTTCGCCATAGTCACTTCCAGCAAGAGCTCAACGGCGCTTATACTCACAAAAGTATGATGTTTGGAACATAGCGAAGCTTCTAATGTTTTTACTTTCCAAGCCGATGGAGACAGAAAGAAAGGTTTGCCTAGATTCGAGTCCATACAATTTAAAATAACGTTCCAGATGCTTTTCCCTCTGGACGCATTTCTGCATCAACACACTAATCTTCTACAATGAAAGATTAAATGCAGATGACTTCAGATCGTCTGTAAACGACGAGCTGCATCACAACCAGTGTTTTCTTCCTCGACTTGTGTGGAAAGCTGCGTGGAACAAAAAGAGGACCTTGGATTTGATGCCAGTCTCTTAAACACCACAGAGCCGTCTATTCAGTGTTCCTCGTTACACAGAAAGGTGAATTTTACTTGTTGTTTTTCTTGCTGTTTATACTCATAAACTCAGAACAGCAGCACCATGTCAGCCAAACATTTAACACAAAACCAGGAGGTGATGACCCTTGAACATAAAGGCTCGAGTTGGGTAAAGTGAAGGTTTAGAGCTGAACCGTAAAACATCAAACACAACTGAAAACAGCAGCTTCACCCACACGCAGACCTCGGTGTCTCAGAGGAAATGTACCAAGTTCATCATTTCTGTGAACTGATGTGTACAAGCCTTTAAGACACACGATACGTGATCTCTCACAGTCAGGGTACATTGCATTTGCAGGTATTTTCACTGGATACAAACATTAAAAACACTTATGAGCAGAAGAAATGGCCCGGCTCATCATTTTTGGTTTTAAAATGCTTTTAAACAGCTTCATCTTTAAAAATAATATTTAAAAATATCATAAAAACTCAATCACAATGTTCAGTGTCTAAAAACTGCAAATGAGCCAAAGAGGAGGAAGGTGTTTGCTGCCGAAACTCCTGGTGGAGACCAGATTTTCTACATGGGTTCCAATTTTGACTATTTTTTTCTTTTACTTCTGATGATGAAATACTAAAAACAGCACCAAAAAACCAAAAACAATGAACTTAAGACTTGAACGTTACCACAAGAAGTGTAGTTGGTTTTGTAAAGACCCATGAGTTAGGACATTAGTACACACACACACACACACACACACACACACACACACACACACACACACACACACACACACACACACACACGTCATGTTTCTCTGTTTCTTTCTTGTCAAGTTTGAATTATTTTTCCAGACTTTTTGAGCTCATAGACGGTAAAGGAAATCCTTGCATGTGAACAGGCAGGCAGAGACGCTCGTTGCGGGCTGACGCAGTGGAAACAGGGAACGGGTCACTGAACTACAGACGGGACGAGTCAGTGAGGTAATACTGCACGAGGTCTGATGTGGCGTTCAGGGATCCAGCTGTGCTAAAGACAGTTCAGCGTTAAGACATTTCGCTGTTTGACGGAGCATTTGTTTCGCTGTGTCACAGTTAAGAACAGCGTGTTGCTGAGATTAGAAACATACATTTAATAAGCACCAAACGACCAAAGAGCGGTCGTTTTATTCTCAATTTCTTTATCAAAATGTTCAGAGAAAAAAAAATAAAAAAATCTCAGTCGCTGTGAGAAACCTGAATTAATGTAATTTCCAAAAAAGACCTGTATATGAGCGTCTTCTAGTTGATACTGAAAACTGGATATTCTGCAAACGATATACTGCTTGTTGACAAAAAACACAATATCCACTCACATTTTTAGAAATGTTCACCAATACTGCGCAGATCTGCCCGTTTTGCATCTCCAGTTGGCAGTGAGACGCAGCCGGCGTACACCCCAGAAACGCAGCAGTGTGACATCAGCAACCCGCGCGCACGTTTATTGAACCGGTAGATCTGTGATGCTGAGCACCTCCATCTCCAGAGGGATACATCTTCTGCACACCTCAGCTTTTCCAGCAGACGGTATGGAGAGCATTTTTTTTTCTTGGGGACTTAAAAAAACTGAAGCAGTTGAAGTGAGTTGGAACAGAATGTGTTTTTGCAGCAAAACGGCAAATTTTAAACATCCAAATAAACTGCTATTTCGAGCTTCCGACACCTAAAAATTGCAGCCCCTGCAGATGAACCGAGGTAACTTTATCTTTGTATGTGTGCAGGAAGTGCATATAAAGACCGTTTGTACATGCAGATCTACTTCCGGTTGCCGCCACATCATTAAAAGCCTCTACAAGTTGGCAGAGGCGGCGTTCATGGCCTCTGCCTCCTAATGTGAGCGTAGCGACTTCTGGTAGTTGACTTGTAACAAGGTGGGAGTGACCTCTGTACGTTTCTGTACGCATGTTCTGCATGCAAAGTAAGAATTACTGCAGCTCTGTCCATACGGACCCTATCCACACCACCAGTCCGAGGAGCACAAAGGAACTTTTGCAGTTTTTAGCTCTATGGGAGTTGGGATTAAAGGTGCATTTCCGTTAGCAGGGATTCGGTTAAACCCGCCAGACAGGAACCTCTAACAGGGCCGACCCCCTCCAAAGCCCCGTCAGCCGGCATGTCTCCAGGACACAGTAGCGCCACACAAACTTGTAAATCTGTACTGGTGACCTTTGCAGAGCTTCCACCCGAGACATCCCACTAGGTCGTTCCTGTCCGATCCGAGTACCTCTCCCACTACAGGGTCGATTTTCGCCCCACAAAGGTTCTTGAAGGCCACTTTTGCGGGGCTCTTGGTAAAGGAGAGACTGCCCGCCACTCCCGCTAGTGGAAATGTGCCTGAAGCTGCTTTCATGACGAGGTTTAGTCGCGTTTGGCCTCTCATCGAGCACTATCGTCGGCTCACTGTAGCTCTGTGGGCTTTTCGCCGATGCTCGCGTGTGACGCAGCACGCCAAAACGATGCCCCACGTCTGAAGTTACTTCGGTTGGTTTTTGAAAGTGGCTACAAACAAACGCGTCCTAAAGGTAAGGAATTATTCCTTCAAAAATAACATGAACTAAAGTCGTTTGTGCTGCTTTAAGCTGAGAGACATGAGCGCGAAGGCTCACTGCCGTTTTGCTGCAGACTTTCTGTTTTCACTGGAAACCGCTTCGCTTCACGCCCGTTTGATCCCTGGTGAGAGTTTACACCTCATACCATCTAATAAATAGATCTACGGTTGTTTTCACTCCAGAGCTTTACTTTAATCTCAGAACTGAATCTGGACACAAGCGGACCGTCACTGAACCTGTTGAGATGGGTAATCAGACTGGTACTCAGATTAATATTTTTATTTTATTTCTATTTTTTACAAAATGTTCTCCTACTTCAGCTTTGGTAGTTTTGCAGTAAAATTCCCACAGATACAGCTAAAGGAAACGTGCGGTGCGACAGCGCTTAAAAACCCTGCAGCCCTCAAACAGGCAGCAGAAGCCGAAGGACGGAAACGAAGGACTGCTTGGTGTGGGAAATTGGTTTTGTTTTTTTGGGTAAAAATTAATGCAAGTTATCAACTTTCTAAACAACTTTTACATCGTACAGGCATTTATGGATGAGAGTTGTAAAAAAAATAAAAATAAAACCAAATGTGGCGGATGCGGCGAGGTGCGCGTGTTCGGTTCAGCGCTGCCTCCTCTTCCTCTGCACTAAAGTCTTGAACCATATTTCGTCCCGGCTCAAATATAAATGCAGGCTGATTTGATAAAGTTGCTTTGTGTCTTTTCCAGACAACATAAAAATGCTTTTATATATTTCAATACCAATAGGGAGTCTGTCTTTTAAAAATCCTAATTTATTACCTGCGGACACTAATCGCCCAACATATAGATAGCACTTCAGGGATCCACTCTTTTTTAACAGTCTAAAGTCTCTCTTCAATCTCTCTGTAATGACATTTTATGTACAATATTGGTATATAGAACATAAATTACTACACAAAAAAAAAAAAAAAAAAATGCCTATTCACAATTGACAATCATCAAGAATCCAATAGCAAATTAGACATGATGAAGAAGTGGGAAAAAAAAACAAACAAAAAAATAAAAAACAACTATTGATTAACAGCTTACAATTGATGCCTGTTATATAACTTTTCCATATACTTTATGTGCTCCGGAGGCGAGTCGAGTGTTTTGTGAAAAGACGCATCTTTATATATATATTTAAAAAAAAAATTACCTTCGTCTTCTGGCGTCAGTCATCGTCTGAGGACGATGTTTGCGTGAAGCTGAAAAAGACGGTCACATGACTCGACATCTTGTTTGCGTGTAAACAGAGCACCAGTAGTGTCTTGGTTCATGTGTCTCTTCTGTACAAAAGTATAAATATATGCTTTCTTTCCATTTGTTTTTTTTTTTTCCTTCTTTTTCTTTTTTTGTTCACATATGTAGGATGTAGCGGACAAAAAATAAAGAAAAAAAAAAGGCTGAATTAGTTCCTAAAAACACGCCAGTGTTGCAGTTTCTGTGCTGGAGGCGGCCAGTTTCGTCGTCGTATGTGATGTGGATTTGCTGGCTTTTGTTGACATTTATCGTTTGCTTGGTGTTGATCGTCTTTGCATAAATTAAAAAAAAAAAAAAAAAAAAAAAGGTTCGGCACAGTCCGTGGCCACTGGGCCAACAAAATTATAATAATAATAATATTAATAATAATAAAACAACCATTGTGTCCGTTGTAGCTACAGCAGGTCCATCTTGGGTCTGTAATGAAGCAGGAGCGGCGATTTCTAGAAGAAAAAAACACAAAGAAACTCTTGTAAAGTTGATGTAATTCTCAAGTAACCTCATCTGTTCTGGGTTCCAGCAAGAACCATTACATTCGATAGTCTGACATCTGCATGTCGGGCAACTAAAATCTGAAGTTAACAAAACACAGTAACAACATCCTGTTAACCCGAGGTTGTTGTATTAAAAAAAAAAAAAACTCTTCTAAATACTGCATTTACAATTTAGTATAAAGTATGTACTGCATACTGACCCAGCAGTCATCTGCCACTAATAATCTGTGAAGTTGGTCATGTGACCGCTCCAACTGGCTCCTGCAGATATGGTGCACTGCATTATGGGTATAAAGTACTCAAGGTAGGTTGGTCAGTTGCACAACTGAAACTTTTTAGGGAAATAGCAAACCATCAAGGTAGTTTTAACGGTTTTAAACTGGTCTGAGTCACACGGCAGCAGACAAAAGATGTGCTCGCCTCAGCAGTGTGAGCTTTGATTTATGACTTTACAGAAACAACATTTCATGCTCAGGCATTAGGGTTTTTTTTGGGAAGCAGTGGCGCTAAATCAACACTGATGACTGAAATTACAGCCACATTTGTAGGTGTTTTATAAAGTGTGTGACCAGTTTTGGTCAACTTCTGCAGAGGTTTGGTGGAACAGCTCCTCTCTCCACCATGCCCCCCCCCCCCCTCCAAACACACACACACACACACACACACACACACACACGCTCTTTCGAACCCTCAGTTACCTTAAATCTCCATCTCGTCACAACAACAAATTTCAAAGTGTGGTCCTTTCCCAAGATTTCCTCATTGCATAAAATGTCCAGCTGTGAAAAGAAACAGGGAAACAAAAATGATTCATCTGATGTGAGACAGGCAGGACACAAACCTGCACATCCCTGCACAGACGTTAATAACATGACCACGATCTGGGGAACGTGAGCTTCCTGGGCCGCGTCTGAGCAGCAACGACACAAAGAGCCCGTGCTCTGGTTTTCACTCAGTTCGGACCTGCATTTCCCGAGGGGAGTGTCAACTCAAGTTCAATACTGAACACGCGGCCGGCTCGCAGCAGCCCCCCCGAACCAACATTGATATTTTACTGAGCAGCTCGCATCTGCCGGTCAATACTCGGAGACAAAGAGGGAGAGGCAGCGGAGGAGCACGGTCACAGCGCCTCCTGCTGGCTTCCAGGAGGATGCTCTGAGACACAAACTTCACCGGGTGACTGAGACGGCTGAAGTGATTTCCGGGAAAAGAATTTGTAATTAAGGTCAAAGTGAGGTCTGTTGTCAAAATGAAATAATACACAGAATAAACTGTTGGAGTTATGGCTTCTGCTTGGTACACATGTATATTTATTACAAAACCAGAGGACAGGTAGCCTCCTCTTTTTATGTAGTTGACTTGTATAAAGCCCCGGCTCCGTAAACAGGACCCATGTACTGCCTGAAAGGAGCACATAACCCACTAATGTAATGCCATTTATGTCCATGTGAATGTCTCCAACACACTAAAGTGTAAACGCCTCTCAACCAGCAATCATGCAGGAATGTGACAAATTTGGAAAAAAGACATGAAAGGACAACGAAATGACGTAGCTATTCATGTTGAGAGGAAGAAATTCTGCTGTCATCTAATATCAAGCAGCTGAAACGCTCTGCAGAGACGCCGGTAGAAGTGATTAATAAATCAAAATCACATCAGCGTCTCAGAAACCTGTTGATTTGTTGATTTTTTGCTTCAAATATCAACAAATGTGAAGTCATTCAGAAATGTCTTAGAAATGTGTTTGCAATACAAATACTGTAATAATT
The DNA here is from genome assembly GCA_014839995.1 of Xenentodon cancila. Taxonomy (NCBI): domain Eukaryota; kingdom Metazoa; phylum Chordata; class Actinopteri; order Beloniformes; family Belonidae; genus Xenentodon; species Xenentodon cancila. The sequence goes on from CM026205.1 coordinate 4,175,060, forward strand.
TGAACCCTTATATGATATACTTGTATAAAAATAAAAACTGTAGATTTTTTAGAAATGTGCAGTGTGGATTTGCTTTTCCTTGAATCACAAAGGAGTTTGTTAATGTTAAGTATGTAAAGACTGATGGTGAACAACGGATAGGCGATTAAGAAAATCATTAAAAAAAACTGAAACGTGCGTGCTTTAAAAGTGTCAGAATATCGCACTTTTTTCTTTCCCCACTTTGCACACTCAAGTTTGGGTGTTTCTTCTGTCTTTGAATTATTGATGTTTAGAGTTCCTGCAGAGACACTGAGACGGGTGGCACGACCGCAATGACGGCTCTGCAAACACGAGCACCGACTAAGTGGCAATCTGCTCTCTGACAAAGTGGCGTGTGTGTTGTAAAGCTCGACGCTGAAAGCAGAGCCGTTTCAAGCAACATCTTTTTATAGTTAGTAAACAGCACAACAATAGCCGGCGGGGAGAGAGCGCCCGCCTCGCCAGAGTTGCGTGTTATGGAGGCCGATGATATGATGGAGCCCACCCACTCATCTGTGTGGCAGCCAAAAAATAAAAAAGATACAGAAAAGAAAAAAAAAGCTGACAAGGAGGCGACGGCGATGATTATTCACCGCCATCTAAAAATGGATCTGTCAAATGTTTTGCCCACTCACCCTCCGCTGCTCTGAATGGGGCAGTAACGACAATAAATTGCAAAATTAGATCTCATACGGGGTTAATTTCATGGAAAATATAACAAAAACACAAAAGGCCTATATGAGTCAGTGCAGAAAAAAAACAAACTGACTTTATGTAATTAAGTAAATTTGTATAACGACTTCAAATAACTAGGATTTAGGAGATTTGTTCCGAACTGATACCAATTCACGCTGGAAATAAACCTGCGGTTTTCTGTAAATACAGGAATTATGATAAGAGAAATAATCCGTAAAGTTACTCTTTGTTATGTAAAACTGACTGAAGAATTGAAGTTCTTCTGAGCACGCCAGTCTGTCACCTCCCGTCACGACTTGCAGGGAGCCTGCAGCACCTAAAAACCTCGCTCCAATCTTTTCTCTTGCTTTGGCGAGGACGGCGGATAAAGGCCGACAAATGTAGTTTAGGGAAATCTGGCTTAGCTCAAAGGTTATTAGCGCAGACAAAACTGTAATGAAAACATTTTCTCCTGAACGGTTTCCCTCAGACTCAGTTTACACTAATACTATGCTGTCGGTGGCGGCGCTCTCCCTTCTGCTGGCGCCGCCGTGCATGCATGCGGGTGGGGGCGTGTGGTCGTCTGTACCTCGTTAAACGATGTCAAGTTGAGCTTTTTGGCGATGAACTTCTTGAGGTGGAGGACGGTGGCTTGTGCAGAGCAGCGGATCCACTTGCGCTTCAGACCCCGAAGCTTGCTGCTGTTACACTCCAAGCAGATGCTGACCTGTTGGAGGAAACGCACGAAGACGATTTGAAGATGATCTGCTTACGCTGGAGTGAAGTAAGGCTTTTTACTGGACACTAACGGTACAACAGGAACGGTGAATCCATACTTAAATATGACTTTGACAACCTTTGATATGCTCTGCAAGGCATTAAGTCTTCTAGTTATGCCCAAGGCAGCTATTTCCTGCAGCGTCATGTGACCTGTAGCTGAGTAAAAAGGTGTTGTGTTTTTTTTGTTTAGTTTTTTCATGTGTGAAATTTACTGAGCGATGCCAGTTTCCTTCTCGGCTTTTCAAGTCTCTCACTGAACCAGCGATGTTTTATCTGTTGCCTATTTGCTTCTTTTACGCATCCGAACTGCACCACCTTTTGCCCGTGCGCTTGTTTTCCCCCTGACTTGACATGGTCGGTGGTTTTGACAGCTGATGGTTGAAGAAGTCGGAATCGATTGCCGCTACCGGGCCTCGTTCCCCCTCGCACATCAACAGACAAAACGGGAAGAAATACGCTTTGCATTGTCCGTGCGAGGGTGTCCATCTGCCTCGAGACGGGAGAAGCCAACGTTACCTAGGTTCCTCTTTAATCTTTTACGTTCCTTTCTGGGCTCAGACGAACGGCGACAGCGCTTCAGTGAACACACTGCCCGTTGAGAAGCAAAAAGCAGCATTGCAATATATCTGCTTTCCAGTGGCGCTGGCAATGAGGGAGGCTCATAATGTGAAATAAAAGCGGTATTGGTGATCTGGACGCCGCAGCGGCTCAGCGGCAGCCTGCGAGGTGGGTTTATTACATTATAGTACATCAATGATGTGTCCGTGGAGCCAGGGAGGCCTGCTGCAGCTAAGCACACAGACGTGGTGATGCAACAGTGAAGCGTATCAAGATAATATCATGCATGCCTTTTGTGTCATGCAGAGAAAGCTTCCGGCTCATCGCCGAGTGCTGTATCCATGCAGAGGTCTGACGCAACATTTCTATCCGAGGGGGAATTTACTTAGATCTTTTGTGGGCAAAAAAAGTTGCACTGGTCTGGACTTATTATAAATCAGGCTGCCATCTCTTATTAAGTAGACAGTAATTTATTAGATTTCACACATTCAGTTCCCCCCTTGCAGAGCTCCTCTAAAGAACGTGACCCCATCAACTATTGGTACCACGTCTTCACACTCTGCTGGTGATGTAGGTTCCTGTGATTAATTGTGGTTTTTGTTGAAACTCTGTGGTGTGTGGATGCATATGTGCGTCACTAGTTTCAGTAGCTTCCTCCGGCTCTACCGCAGACCCAAGGCTGCACTCTGAAAGGTCGCCCAGAAGGCAGCAGGGAAGCGATCTGGAAGTCAGCCATGCGTGTTGCTTCGCCTGCCGACTCGTACGTCTGACTGATGGAGGAGGGAAGCTTGGACTCAAGGGCCAATTCTGCTCCCTTATCGTCCCTCTCCCCGACTCAAACTGCTCCCATTATTCTCCTGCACTCCTTTAAACCCTCGGCGTATCTGTCGACCCACTGTGAACTTTGCAAGAGGTCATTCTGAGCTTGATATCAGAAAGACTTCGGTAGTTCTGCAGGCTCAAGAACACAAGTCCAGTTGGCTCTTATTTAAGCATTAAAGGATTCCCGTGACTTGAACATCTTTTGAGTCCATTTTCATTACTTCCCATTTTAATTTGTGAAACTGTCTCCTGTTCAATCTCTTTACTTTTGCTCCCTGTGTCTTTACTCACACCTGGATTAGTTTCCGTTCACTCTCGCCTGATGTCCGTGTCTGATTAGGTCCTTCTGAATAAATACACTAATGGGTTTCTTCGTTTTTTACCTACAGATTTGACCCCTGCCCATTCACTCAGATTCTTCTAAAATGGTCCTCCTCTTCTGCCTCGTCTCTGACTACTTTGTAATTTTGGACATTTAACTGCAGTGCCTTAGGTTTAAATGTGTTGGTTAGAAATAAAAGTCTTAAGTTCTCACGCTCTTTTGTGTTGATTAAGACTTTGCATTTGGGCCCACTTCCACAGAAGTGTGGCACTGAGTGCACAGTAGTTGTTGCTATTGATTTTATTTATTTATTTTTTTATCTTTGGCTCTAGTCGCCTTCAACAAAAGTGATGTCACAGTAACCAGATCAAGATCACTGGAGAAGGTGAATCATTCCAGTTTCATTAAAGCCTTGTTTTTTTTTTGTTTTCTTTTTAAAACAAAGGTATATGTACTTGTCGGCTAAAAATTGCATATATTTTTGGCACTATCTGCAATGCAGTCAAACTATTTACAGTGATGGGCACTTAAAAAAAAAAAAAAAACAACAAAAAAACCCGTTAAAAATATAATTAACCAAACCATGTTCACATCTCTGATGAATCTTCTTATTCCATCACCTTTCCCTTTTCCCCTCCATCATCTTCCCACCTCAGCCATTTCCCTTCTTTCCTGACAAGTTTCACCTTTTCATTCTCCTCACAATGTTTCCCTCCAACACGAAATCCTGCGAAGCACATTCTGCAGTTTCATAACCAACTCATCACCTGCGTGGTTGACTTATTACCAGCAGCCATTCCTCTCTCCTCCTTACACGTGATCTTATATTCCTCCGTTTCCCGCCTCTCCACCTCTCTGTGACATTTGACATCCCTACATTCACAATGCCATATTAGTTATGCTGAGTGCATTCTGCACCACCGCTGAATTTCAAAAGGGCAAGAGCTTCACCCACATCCGCCTGCCTTTCCCACATGGCAGTGGAGAGGTGGCTGTTTGGTTATGGCTGACTTTATAAGCCCCAAATCGCTTCCTCTGGGAAAAACAACAGCTAAAAGGACACAAAAAACAAATCTGAATGCAGAACAACGTCGAGGTTCAGCAGAGGTGCTTCATTTTCCTGATGATCTCTGCCCAGTGACAACTTCATTCCCTACGTCATTATTTTTGCCGAGCTTGAGAATATGCCTGAAAGTAAATGGAAACCCATAAAGCCCATTTCCGTGTTAAATGCGTCTGGTGGATGGCAGCGGTGTTCAAATCAAAAGGAGCAAAAACAAAAGAAGCCAGTAATTTTAAAAACGCCCTGGAAAACCACAAGGGGGGGTAACTTTGTAAACACAATAATTGATGTTCAGGCTTTTAAAGGCTAAACAATAATCACAAACTGTAGTTTTAAGCCTTTGTGCTTTTGTCCCTGACAGAACGCTTTATTTGTAATCATTTTACCTAATTTGCTTGTTAGCTCTGCAATATTTAAACCTTTCACTGTACTTTACTTAACACAGAACCAAATCTTTTGTTTTTTGATTTATTTTAGAGCCTTCTCTCACCCCTGTGGAAGCAAAAACCTGCTGGGTTGGAGACAAGAACTGGTCCAGGACCTAGTCCGGGACCTAGTCGTGAAGCCACTTCTGCATCGAGCTGGTAAAGAAGGAGCTTCATAGGAGGAACCCGACGAAAAGCAGCGTCTACATCTTCATTCAACACTGTTGTGGGTTTTAATATCCCCTGCAGAGGCAGAGTATCACAAGGTGTATAAATCTTTGGTTTCAGCAGCCTCCATAAATATCAGGAGGATGTGTAAATGCTATACAGCTGAGTAAAGACGGTTCACTTTAACGTCGGCTGTTTATGACGACTTTTATGGTCGCAGAACAACAATATTTAGATTTTGATATTTAGAGGAAACAAGATGCACTTTCATGAAGCGGTATCATCTCTTCTAAAGTTGTTTGAACGTTGCGTACATTGAAAAACAAACCAGGTCTAAAAATGTTCCCAAGATGAACCTGCTCTGAACCGTCTCGAGCACCAGAACCTGGTTCAAGCTGGTCAAACTGGGGTCACGGATCCGTCACGTTCCAACAGAGAACGTCGTTCTGAGATGACAGGCTTACTTGCGTTTCCTTCAGTTTGCAAAAGTAAACTGGGAAGCAGAGCCGTCAGTGATCAGGCCCATCTCTTATGGAACCAGCTTCTACTTTGAGTTCTGCAAACACCCTCTCTGGCTTAAAGATTACACTCAGAAATGTTCCTTTGTGACAGATTTGACAGTCGTGGCTGACTTGAGCTTCCCCAAGAAGCAGGATTAAGATCAACAGACGTAAGAAGTAAAACAAGCTGCCGTCAGAGGTCTTACCTGCTCGTCACTACGGTGGTAGTCGTTATCCTCCTCTGGTTTCTCCTCTCCCGTCTCCTTATTGGCCGTGTCCTCTGATTTGGCATCACCTGATTGGGACACCAGATGGTTAAATTGTACAAGTGTCCACATAAGAAGAAAATCGATCAGAAAAGAAGTGTATAGTTCTGGCACACTGCTCTGTAGCATATCGGTTTTTGCTGAAGGAAAGTTTATTAGCTGCATCGATCAGTTGGTTTAAGAGGTTAAAACATAACTGGTGCTCATGGCAGTCCTGTTGCAATCAGAGCAAAATACATTTAGACTGTTTGATTAGAGAGGTTTACTTCACAAACTTAAAGCATGATTAAATTATGTTAAAAAGAAAGTTACTGCACTAAACTTGCTTTGCAAACTAAAATAATGCTTAATAATCTACTAGTATGTTAACATCAGACCTGTTGTGGGTCGAGGATTGACCCGTGTCAGTGAGTGACACCCAACATAGTATCCTGGCAACGTGAAACATGTGCCTGTCCTAGATTGCGTCCAGTTTTTAACCACGACCCGCCACCCCACGTTAGACCCGTTTACGTTACACCTGACCCATGATTAAGTTTACCCCCAGAGGCGGGTTTTTGGGCCAGCTCGATGCGATCCGTGTCAGTCAAAGTAAAGAGGACAGGCGACACTCTAGATTCGAGTGTTAAACGCGGGTATCCGCCGATGTAAAAGGGAACTGTTGGTTCAGTCCAAGTGTGGTGTTTTTCTTCCGTAGTATAATGTTACTTCAATGATATGTGTACGTGAACTTATTTAAAACATGCCACAGACTGCTGTGGGGGGTGGCAATTGTTGCAGTTAACATTTCTTGGATTTTTATATTGACTGTGATAGTGTGGTAGCACTTCCAGATATGAAACTAGGTTATCACAATCAGAACTGTGTTGCTGTGTTAAATTGCCGTAACGATGAGTATTGTTTTTCTTTAACCTTAAAAACAAAGAGACGTAGTCTGTTCTTTCCCGATATGCTGTAGGTAATAACTTGGTGTGTGTGTACACAGACAGTTTACTGCTGCTCCCACTGCAGATGTGATTGCGTTCACACTTCTGTGACCATTTTCTATCCGGGCCCAACTGTCAACAATTTCTCTGAGTATTACTGAGCTCGTTTTGGCGTCTCTGTTGCAATCGTCTCCAGACTCCGCTTCACTTATTGCTTCATAAAGGGGATCACTCTTATTGTTCCTCACCTTAAAACGACCTCTGAGCACCCCAGCAACTCCAGGACTGTTTTTGAGGTAATGGTTTCAGGGAAACAGGTGGCTGCTCGGAACAGGCAAGCCGAAACCCAGAGCAGCCGCTTCTGCGTTCTAGGTACACAATCCTCATCTGTCCCTTTCATGATTCAGGAAATCTCTCATAAATATCAAGCTCCCGAAGATGTGCACAATGACATTTTCAAGCAACTGTACATAGGAAAGAGCTGTGGTAAACTGTTAATGTAAGCGTGGGAGTTTATATTGTCATGGAAGAGAAACTATACTCTGCAGGCTCATCATGGCCTCATGTTCCTCCATCTTCCTGCAGCACATGCTCAAAAAAAAAAAAAAAAAAAAAAAAAAAAGGTAATTTATAGAAATTAGACAGCGTTGTGCTGGCAGAAGCTGGGTTTTTGTTTTGCTTGTGTCAAGCGCCGCTTGAAAAGTCAGAGCTTGTACTTCAGAGTAAACTGAACTGAGCTCAGATCTACAAAGTCAAGGCTCTCGACAATGTCCCTAGTTAAAACGATGGCCTGCAGCGCTCGCCATGAGTGTTTCCATCCCTCTGTTGGTAAACTTTCAGCTGAGTTTCAAACACCTGTGAGGCGGCTTTTAAAAAGTTTTACTAATGAATCCAAAAAGGTAACGCTGAACTTTTGCAACAACTAGAAGAAGAAGAAAAAAAAAAAAAAGCCGTAACAGACTTCCTCTCCTCACCTTGAGCGCCATTGGATTATGTGCTGCCAAGGAACGATGTGCAAACATTTCACTCCCACCTTATTGCCACAAAACGTAGCGCTTCCCATAATTCCCCTTAGAACCCACGGAACCTGCTTATTTGTAATCTCACTGTGACTGTGTCAGGCACTTCTGGGAGCGCATGTGCCAAAGCGTGCACGCCAACACAGAGACGTGTCCAAATGGAGCCCTTCTTCCCTATCCTCTCTTTGAACTCTTGCATTAAGTCATGAAAATGATATGTAATGCATTAAAAAAAAAAAATTTACATCCTTTGAAATCAAACATCTGCCAAAACTTCGATACTGTAGCTGAGGGTCAAACATCCACTGCAAAACTGGATTAATATTTGATAAACACTCAATAAAAGGAAATTTATGAGAGTAATTTTGCTGTAATTTGGGGTTCTCCAGTGCTTTTCTTTTTTTTTTTTTTTTTGATTGTCCAACACTGTATAACAAAGCGTTTATAATTTCCTGCTAAGTGAGGCGGACACTGAACTGATTTAGCTCTTGAAAAAGAGACGTCGCTGCGCAGCTGCTCCTAAACACAGTCCATGACTCCAGTACTGTGGGATTTGAAGAAGCTGATCTGCCATGTGCGATTACTGGCGTGACAGAGGTGGATTTATTTTATACAGCTGGTAAGTACATTTCCATTTCTGAGAGGCTCTGAGTACACAAACCGATAATTAAGTGTGAAGCAAGCCGTTCAGCTCTGGCAAGGAGAACATTAACAAAGTGCCACGGCTGCCTGCAGTTAGTGATCCTTGATCTCTGCTTCACTACAGGTTAAATTTAGGTTGATTCTAGTTAGTATAATGAAAATAGGTTTAGACTCCCGGGGAGTAATGAAGGCACTAATTTGGATTGAGATTGTGTTTTTTGTTGTTTTTTGGTGTGTCAAAGATGCTTGCCAGGTTAGGTGGATTGGGCATCTGGTTAGGTTAGGATGCCCTCTGGGCACCTCCCTGGGAAGGCACATCCAACTGGGTAGGACCCCTGGGCATGCTGGAGAGATTAGGTCTCAGGACCGGTTGGGAACACCTTGGTATTCCACTGGAGGAGGTGAACCGGGCCTCTGTGCTGAGGCTGCTGCCCCCGTCACCATAACTCGGATGAGGGGAAGTTAATGAAGGGATGGATGGACGTATAACTTTTCTGGCATGCATCAGCCTGGTCTTCATGTCATGAATGCAGAGGTTGTACTTAAATCTCTACTGAAAAAAGAACTCAGTGTTGCAGGGGGCTTGTTTTAAAAACATCTGATTTCCAGGCATCTTTCAGAATCAGTTCTTAGAAGCCAAAAGTCAACTTAACAAGCTGTGAGGCGGTCCAAACGACAGATAGAGACGGACCAGTAGGAACCGAAAAGAAAAGTCACATCTAGAAGACAACGGATTACAAGTTAACACCAAGAGCCACTTTGTGAAATTACGTATTTGATCATCTTCAGTTTTCTTTTCTTTTTTGCCTAATAGTCCAAGTATATTCTTTTCACTACCCAAGGCTGAGACTTGGTTTTGTTTGTGCTTTAGCCCACTGATGGTGATGGTGGAGAAATTCAGCCTCCATTCCTGTCAGCGCCTGTGCAAATGGTCCCTTAAATGTGTTTGTGTATGGATGTGTACATTTGTGTGCGGATGCTTAAGTTAATACCGACTCCGAGTGACGCGGCACGGGGAGCTGGAAAGCACTTCCAGTTCCATTTGAGCCTTAATTACCAAAATCAGAGAGGTGGATTAAGCGAGCGATTAGGCCTGCCAGCATTACAGCCTTCTGGACACACATTCGCACCAACGCTCAGCACAGAGCTGGTTTGGAAAGGCTGTGGTACACAAAACCCAGCCAGAGGCTCATTCTGATTGGCTAAATTACCTTCATCTGTAATGTTTAATGGCTTCTGCTGTTAGTCGCAGTTTTGCTTCTAATGTTATTCATTACTTATTGGGGGCTTCATTCTCTTTATACGCCAATGACAAATGCGAGACATTCACACTTCTGAGGTAAGGACATTACAAACTTTCTCTCGAGACCTATTTTAGCATTTTATGTTTAATCCAATACACATAAAACCTTCCACAGGCAGAATTGAGACTGCTGTAATACCTATGAACTGTATCAAGCTATGAATGCGCACACTTCACAGCCTGCGGCCTCCCAGCAGCAGAAAACCGTGCTGACAAACACAACTGCGCCCTGCTTGGCAGCAAAGCTGAGTCCCCCATTAAACCAAGGTAACGACTTAAACTGAGCCGATTAGCTGAATTCATGTGTGGCTGCGAACTAAACAGAAAGCTGTTTCCACAAGTTTTGTCCCGCTCAGTCCTCCGAACCTTTCCAACCTCTAACTGAATATCAGTGCCTGTTCTTTTAAAAGTAATCAGCTTACAGTTCAGCTCAGAGCACATTTCCCAATAGCGTCTTAGTTACCGCGAGAAAATGTTCTGCTCAAATTTATACACTTCTAAACATCACCAAAACCTGAGGAGTCCAGGGCCAAATGATTGTGTCTTGATAAGAAATCAGAATTTAGGTTTGTGCATTTCAGTTGTCTTCAACCGTACCCCTCTACAAACCTTAAAGAACTGTGTGACAGATAGAAAGTGAATGAAACTTGCTTCCTCGGTTCGCTGCTTGTTTCCTTGGTCCGTTTATATTTTCACTTCCATTTGCATGTGGTGGTGCCTCATTTCCCGCATGTTTTGTTGACAACATTGTTTTTTCCTTTAACACGCCTCTCAGGTTGGCAAGTCACTGTTAGGTCCTGTAATCTGTCACTTTTGTTCACGGATCAATCACATAATGTGAACAGTCAAATGACTCCAAGACTCCTGATTACAAAACAGCGAGTTCTGTAATCTGAACAGACCAAAGATGAGCCGACTGATAATCCCAAAGTCGGAAACTAGACATACCTGTACAAAAATGCGCCTACTGTGGTCGACCTGACAACAGATTCGATGTGAAGCGCAGCGTTTACACAAAAGGTGTGTGAAGTAGCATGTCTTTGTGTGTTTGAGGCAGGAAAGCTTCATTTCTCTTTGGATCTCTGGAGGAGCTTCTGTGAGTTTTAATTTAGTTCTTTCATCACATCAGCAACTTTGACCCGCCTGTTATTTGGAGCACCATCGACGCATAACATACATAAAATAATAAAGGGTAAACAACACCTTCTGGTGTGCTGGGGCCTCCTGTGTGTTGTTATTGTCAAGTGAAGCCAAACAAAAGAGGCACTGATATGTAGTAGAGAGTCAACTGCTTTGGTTTAAGTGTGAATCGTCAATATTTTTTCATTTTGTTTTAGATCCAACCAATCCTTTAAGCGTTTATGCAAACAACAGGACAAAATGAAGGTGCTGCTGTACCGTTGCGTTGATCTAGATGAGTTTTCATGTTGCACAGCTCTCCTTTAACGTCTCCGGGCACCTCCATGCCCAACTTCTGATAGAACTCTCTCTGCTTCTTTATCTCCGCTGCACAGGAGGAGGAAAAACACATAAATAAGTCGGTTTTTCTCAAGATCACTGCCGGCACAAGACTTTAAAAAAATCAGCGAAGTGTGTGATTGCATGAGTACAGTAAAAGCTGCTCCACTACAGGTTGTAAATGCTGGGCCTTGCAATATTATAACTATTTTAAAAACTTGGTAACCTGACAACACACAGCGAAACTTACCCTCTTGAAGCCCCGGTACGAGTTTGTAGACAATGTCTTGCATTGTTCTGTCATGGCTGCAAAGAACAACAAATTGATTAGTAGGCTTATTATGGGCCGGCAATATCTGAATTTTACACCAAAGACATAAAACACATATAGTTGTAAATTGCCCAATCGTGTGTAATAGCTTTAGAACCGACTCCTGGGGTGTCTGAGATCAATAACTGGAGAAGAAGAAGATATTGTATTGACTTTTCTTAATTCCCTCTACTCCTGAGTAATCATACAGCATTATAAGGGTAAAAGGGGAAAAACAAGAACACGTTCAAAAACTAGTCAGAGCCTTTTGATTTCTGCTGCATTTCAATCTGAAACATCACACTTTTTGTCGCCTCCAACATATTGCGAAAACCTTGTCTGACAAAAAGCCGTAAATCTCAGGATGACAACTATGGAAAAATGTCAAATGTGTCATGAAAAAGAAAAAAAAAAAGATATCCATTTGACACTTTCAGAGTCTGGTGTGCAGCATATGTTTGTGTCAGTCAGTGTGTTAAGTAGATCTTCCCTGTGCTGGTCACATGGCGACACAGTGGGGGCCGCTGAGGTCTGCTGCTACCACAACGGTGCATTTTGACAGCAGCCTCGACTGTCAGCTAACAGACACGATGTGTTGGGTTTACTGCAGAGTTTCAAGGAAAAGAAAAAACAAAAAAACACAGAAACTGTGGCATGTTTGTCTACCCTGCTGTCCACTGATGAGATGCCAAAATTAGCAACCTGAAACTGAAACTTACTGTAAAACACAGCAAAACAGTGACCCCTGCTGGACTGAGTTGGTATCACATCCCTGCAACCAAGTAATTTCACAATAGTGATGACATCTGATACATTCACCCATTATCTATTGGTGTATTGGTGTTTCAGTCCTATTCACACACAGTCATACATGCACATACAATCCCAACAATGACACAAAACCCAAACTCATTTATGGACTCTCTTTTCTTCTGAAGAAAGCAGATCAATAACATACATCAATTGCTAATTGTGCTTGAGTGTAAGCAGAACCGTTTGAATTAGTTTAAAACCAGACTCAGGAGACATCTGAGGGTTATTCTGAGATCGGTCTCCGACGTCAATTCAGATCAAACTTCCCGACGAGCAGATGGGGTTTGTTTTTCTTCTGTTAAACGCTTCCCTTCAGATGCCTTGTGATGTTCCTGATCAACTTCAATTTCCTCCAAACAATGAGACAAAAACACAGCTGGGCAAACAGCCAGTGTGTCTGAAACGGAGCATTTGCACGATAGCAATAAATCTGCAGACAGCTCCGTTTACTCATTAATGACCAAACTGCTGGAACACAAAACACTTGTGTCACATCAATCAAAAGTTAACGCACAAGAATTTTAAAGAAAGTCACAACTGAATACCAACATGGAAATTCAGTTGCATCATAAGTTGAATGACAAAATCTGTACATTTAAAAAAAAAAAATAAAGAGATGACACTAATCCGGTAAACAACTCCTCTGCTCCGTTGTTATGTTGTTGTGCTTGGTTACACTGCACTTAGGCTCAGAAGAGGTTGGACAATCTGAGTTTTTATCATGATTTTGCCTTGTATATAGAAAAAACCCAGTGGACTTTCAAGAAAATACTGAAAATCTGATCTTCAATTTCAGAGCTTTCATGCACATATTTACCATTTAGGAATTACAGTGACTCCATTTTCAAGGTCTCAGGAGTATTTTTATGAAGAGACAGCCGTAAACATAACCATCATTTTAATGATTTGACGAAAACTCTTTGCAGCTTTGCAGACCTCCTTCACAGCTAGTGCTCGTCTGAGAGCTATTCTACCTTCAGTTTTCTCTTCAGTCGCTGAAAAGCTGCTTTGCTGGGTTGAGATGATGCAGCTGACTTGGCCACTGAAGAATATTCAATGTCTTTGCCTTCAAAATGTCCTAAGTTTGCAGTATGTTAAGGGTCCTGACCCATCTGCACCATGGTGCTTTTTGTTGTTTTGAGCAGAGTAACGCTCTGTACACCTCAGAGTTCATCTTTCTACTTCTGCCAACAGTCACGCCATAAATAAACACCAGTGAGCCCATTTCCTTGACAGCCATTCATGCCCGTACCATAATGCTGCCTCCACCATGCTTGACACAGGATGTGCTCTGGTCTGAATCACGCTCCTTAACTTCTCCAGGCTTTTTCTCCAACAATCGCTCTGATAAAAGGTGGTTGGCGTTTAATTACTGACAAAAGTAAGTAACTCAAACTTGGAGGCTGATTAAACCCTCTAAGTTTGAACTTGTCACAGTTATTTAAGACTTTTATTTGTTTTAGTCACTGTGAAAGAGAATTTGCTCATGTTTATCTTTAATGCTACAATTTTACATGGAAAAGTCTTGGAGTGGTTATTCTAGTGGTTTGTTGCATATATATAATGTCTTCTGATGTCTCCACTGAGGGTTAAAGCAAGAAAAACGTCCTCAAGCATCACTCGAGTAAACATGGGTTTACCCATGTGCATCAATTTTCAAGTGAGTTTTACCAACTAGGACGACAGCAACCTGCATCTAAACAGACATCAGAAGCATTTCCAGCCGCACTGACGTGCTCTCATGCAGAGGAGACGCCAAACTATTTGTTATTCCAGCCACAGATAACAGATGAAACTGATCAGAGAAAAGACATTAGTGTTTGATTATCATGCAGATCTGCACTCACTCAGCTCTCTATGAAACAGCCCATTTACAGCATTAATAGAACCGCTACTGTATCACAAAACACCAACTACTGCACCGCTCTGCACCGTCACAGGCACCATCACAGGCGCAGCGTTTGGACTGAGCTGAGGTTAGAAGTGCCATCTACCGGCACTCAGGGTTGTGTTGTCTTTTTGTTTTTTTGGTTGTTTTTTTTTCCTCGCAGGAGTGCAAAAGGACAAAAAATAAATAAATAAAAGTGGGAGATGGCAATTGGCTCTTTGGTCCTCGGGAGTTTATTGTTCAGTGGCAGCGTGCTGATTGCAGTGGCGAGTGTGTGAGTGTGTGAGTGTGCGTGGCTCTGCGGCGGTCCCTCACTCACCCGATGTACTGCAGTGGATGGCTCTGATGAATAACAATCCTACACGTGGGGCACGTGTTGTTCTCCTCCAGGTACTTCACAAGGCAGCTTCTGCAGACTGCAGGCACAAACAGTGACGATTAAAATAATATACAAATGCAAGCTACAGGTCAGACGGTGTGTTCTCCAGCCATGGCCCTGTTTTTCAAATTTTTCTTTATTTTTGTATTTCTCCCCTTCTACTGACAATCTTCAAAGCCTGCCTCTTTTCTTTATCGTTTTATCGTCATCATGCAACATATTTTCTGTACTTTGAACCATTTACACGGGAGGTGAATAAACCGTTTGTGTGAAATTATGTCTTCGGCCGGCAATTTCGTTCCCAGTGTCCTCAAACGGGCATTTCAAATGGAAAAAATAAATAATTTTTCAGTTCATACGTCTGCATGACTGTGGCTAAAAAGATAATCCTGATTATCCACTTGATGTTCCAGTCACAGTCAGAGTTTCATCTAGCTATAAGCTGCAAAAAAAAGGCACATTTCATATCTGAATGCTGCAGTTTTCCAGTTGATCTTAGAAACTTATTTTGACTCTGTCCCTTTGTAGGGGTCGGCACTGCAGATCCGTGTGTTCTGCATATTGATTAGGAATAGGTTTTAATACAAAAGCACTTCCTCCACATTTATTCAGGTTAGACACACCCACTACGAGTCACTGGGACAGCACGGGGGTTCAGTGTCCTACCCAGGCAGGGATCGAACCAACTGGACCAACACCAGCTTTCCAGCTGACAGGCAGGGTACTTTGGTTCCTAGTTTGTCTCCTAGAGAGCGCCGACAACAATAGAATAATGGTTTTTCAATACTGTTGTCTATGAAAAAATGATTTTTTATCGTTTATATTACATGTTAAATCTAAATTATGACATACTAGTTTTAAATTTATGACTTAAGATGAGCAAAACCCATAATGTTATTAAGAGGTCAATTTTAGAGTAAGAGCAAAGGATATGTTTAAAGCGTAAATACCTGCAACAAAACCTTTTTTTTTTAGTTGCTTGTTTTACCTTGCTGACGCTTATAAAAACAAAAAATGTTGAGAATATCAAACAGAAGCAAGCAGGAAATGATAACAAATGAAGGGCTGGAGAAAGTAAACGTAAGAAATGATTTTTATTTGTAAGTTGGCATGGATACATCTCTGTGTAAGAAATCAAATGACTAAGAAAATCCACAGGTGCATGAATGGCTACAGGAAAAATATATATTTGAGGGGGAAAAAATCCTCAAACTGACCTATGACGAAAACACTGCCTCTGTAAATTATATTTATACTTCAAATAACCAATCTCACGCCAACATATCCTTTTGTATACACAATACTTGTAGTGTATGACCCTAGAACGTAATCTACTGCACATGGTGGGCCGTGAAATCCATTTCCACCTGACACTTTTATCGCAGCAGAGCTCAGCTCGGTGTGAGAGAGCAGCTGCACTGATGACGTGATGTGAATCGCTTCGTCTCGACCCTCCAGTTTTGTAGCCCCTTTCTGAGAGGGACAATCAAAACGTCACGTCTGGACTCTTGACGTTTGAAGTGGGTATAACAGCTCCCACCAGCGGTCGAAGAGCTCCCTCTAGTGGGCAGATCAGGTACTGAGGTCTGTGTTCTCATTAGCTCTACAGATACTGTATATTATACAGTTTATACACACACTGAATACTTTATTAAGTACACCTGGTAAACCTAATAAAGTGGTGAGACTCACCACTTTATTAGGTTTACCAGGTGATTCTGCACTCGATGTTTGAAGTACCATACTGTATATGACCTTACAGCCCATACATGATATTTAACATCTTTGGATGTCAGTTGCTGCAGTATTTAGAAGAACTACGCTACCACGGGAATGTTTGTGCCGACGTTTGAAAGGTATCGCGTATTTCCAAGTGTTTTCTTAAAAGGACAGAAAATGGACTTGAGTGCTTTCTACCCGTCAGTGACATGTTTTTTAAAGAAACTTCACATGTTTAATAACTGCTCCAGCTGAATAAATGTCCTCATCCCCCTTTGGAGGGGCTAGATGATTCCTCATAAAAGCTCTCAACACTGACCAGGACTCCTCTTCACAAGGTCACACTTCGAGCAGCCGCTGCAAATGGTGCCAAACAATAAAAGAAAACCGCTTTATCCAGGGCTGTAAAGCATTGAACACTGATAAAATATAACATGGAATTTTTTTAGCAAAAGTAAATCACCTTTTTTTTTTTTTTCCACTTGATACTTGGTAGCTTTTTAAAAATTCTCCACTGAGGATGACGTTCCTTTGTTGTTGTTGTTGTTGTTGTCGTTATTATTGTACATGTTGCCATGGCAACTTTATTTATTTATGCATCTACTCCAACGTTCATGCTTCCTTACCGAAAAGTTGGATGTTTGCTTTAAACACTTATGTTTCATAAACATTTGGTCCATTGTGCTATGACCTTTATTGCCCCTTTGATCGCAGACTGACAAACTTAATGTATTATTTTTTATATATTTACTGCACAAGTAAGAAAAAAAACACAAAAAATGGTTTCATGCACTTTTATGCACACAAACAAGCATAGAAAGTAACATTTTGAAACTTTTAGTACACAGTGTTCATTTTGACGGAAAAATTTCACATAAAATTCACTGCTTTCCACCTTTATTAACTTCACAGTTTCAATATTTGTCATCTTAAAAATATGTGTACACTAAATAAATACTTCTAATTGTTTCTAAGTTTCTATTTTTTTCTTTTTAGTAATTGCAGAAAAGCTCAACCGTGACTATTACGCAACTCTCAAACAAAATTATGAGGACTGAGTTTTCAAAGTTTCAAATCTGACTGTTCAGGAGAACAATGAGACCAAACAGATTTATAAAACCGTGTAACTGGATAAAACAAGATTAGCTGCACACTCAGATTAAATGTAACCAGCAGGTGGTGCAACGACGACGCTGACGGGGTGACATCACTTTATAGTGAGCAGCAATTCCTAGATGCAAAAACCCCACATGAGATGGTCCTTTTAAAATGTAACCGACATTGATGATAGCAACTCAATTACATGAAACTTTCATAAACCCCTTAAAGTGCTGCACGGGAGAAAAGTTTAAAACGAAAAATACAAATCGAGCAAGACAACGTGATTATAAGATGAAGACAAATAGTAGAGCAGTACTTCGATCAACCATTAAAATCACAATTAAGAGTCAAATAAAGTCAGAAGAGGCAGAAAATGTGTTTAAAATAAAAAGAGAAGACAAGAATCAAAGTGTGATTATGGTGCAAAGCGTCTTTGTTAATGTAACTAAAAGAGAACAGTTATTGTTGTTGAGTGTCATTTCTTCAACACATTCAGCTGTATCCATAAACATGTAGTGACGAGTTTAAGACAAACCTGAAGATCCTTTACCTAAACACACAACACAACATCTAACTGCTGCAGGGGACAGATGGTGCTCCGGTTCTTATAAAACCCAGCTAATGATGAGGCACGGAGACGCCGTCGTTTCCTTACGAGGCTAATAATGTGCGGATTACACGCTCCGTGGTTCTGTATGACATTACTTCAGGTTCAAGGCGCCGACTTCAATAAACTTTTTATGACAGCATTTCTATAAACTTTCACAGGTATTTAAAAGGGTTTTTTTCTTTGTTTTTTAGGATCATGCTGCTTAGAAGTAAAATAAAAACGGCAGCTGTGCATTAAACTGTTAAAACAACCAACTTGACATATTTGGTGCTTCACCGCTCTCAAAAAAACAAAAGCAGAAAGAAAAAAAAGAAATAAAACATCGGATGCAAACTGAAAGTGGAAGTGCAAAGTGAAAGAACGTGTGTGTGTGTGTGTGTGTGTGTGTGTGTGTGTGTGTGTGTGTGTGTGTGTGTGTGTGTGTGTGTGTGTAGAGGGACCTACAGGTGTGTAAGCACTCTGTGACGGTGGTGGCGTCGATCAGGTAGCCCTCACACAAGCGACATGTGATGTGGGCGTTGATGTGACACAGCTTTATCTTCCTCGTCAGCATGTCGGGGTTCTGGGGGAACAAGAGGGACAGAAAACGTATAAATAAAGAGAAAAACAAGAATTAAATGTTGTTTAAATCTGTTGGTGACGCTTCAAAAGGTAACTTCTTCCCAACATTTACAAAAAACAAATATAAAAATGATTTTGTAACCAAATAATCATTTAAAATGAAAAAGACCAACATCTCCTTAGTAAATGTGCTTGGTGCTGTCTTTAGTAGTAGTACTAATATTGGTACTAGTATTGGTACTAGTAGTAATAGTAATAGTAGCAGTAGCTGTAGTAGTAGTTGTAGTGGTAATAGTAGTAGTAGTGACAGTAGTGGTAATAGTAGTAATAGTGACAGTGACAGTAGTAGTGGTAATAATAGTAGTATTAGTAGTAGTAGTGGTGGTGGTAATAGTGGCAGTAGTAGTAGTAGTAGTAGTAGTAGTAGTGGTAGTAATAGTGGCAGTAGTAGTAGTAGTGGTGGTAATAGTGACAGTAGTAGTGGTAGTAATGGTGGTAATAGTGACAGTAGTAGTGGTAGTAATAGTGACAGTAGTAGTGGTAGTAGTAGTAGTAATAGTGACAGTAGTAGTAGTAGTAGTGGTAATAGTAGAAGTAGTAGTAGTAGTAGTAGTAGTGGTGGTAATAGTGGCAGTAGTAGTAGTAGTAGTAGTGGTGGTAATAGTGGCAGTAGTAGTAGTAGTAGTAGTGGTGGTAATAGTGGCAGTAGTAGTGGTAGTAATAGTGGCAGTAGTAGTGGCAGTAATAGTGGTAGTAGTAGTAGTAGTAGTAGTAGTAGTGGTGGTAATAGTGACAGTAGTAGTGGTAATAGAGACAGTAGTAGTAGTAGTAGTAGTAGTAGTAGTAGTAGTAGTGGTAATAGTAGTAGTAGTAGTGGTAGTAATAGTGGCAGTAGTAGTGGTAGTAGTGGTAGTAATAGTGGCAGTAGTAGTGACAGTAGTAGTGGTGGTAATAGTGACAGTAGTAGTGGTAGTAATAGAGACAGTAGTAGTAGTAGTAGTAGTAGTAGTGGTAATAGTAGTAGTAGTAGTGGTAGTAATAGTGGCAGTAGTAGTGGTAGTAGTGGTAGTAATAGTGGCAGTAGTAGTGACAGTAGTAGTGTTGGTAATAGTGACAGTAGTAGTGGTGGTAATAGAGACAGTAGTAGTAGTAGTAGTAGTAGTAGTGGTAATAGTAGTAGTAGTGGTAATAGTAGTAGTAGTAGTGGTAGTAGTAATAGTGACAGTAGTAGTAGTAGTAGTAGTAGTGGTGGTAATAGTGACAGTAGTAGTGGTAATAGAGACAGTAGTAGTAGTAGTAGTAGTAGTAATAGTAGTAGTAGTGGTAATAGTAGTAGTAGTAGTGGTAGTAGTAATAGTGACAGTAGTAGTAGTGGTAATAGTAGTAGTAGCGGTAATAGTAGTAGTAGCGGTAATAGTAGTAGCAGCGGTAATAGTAGTAGTAGTGGTAATAGTAGTAGCAGCAGTAGTAGTAGTGACAGTAGTAGCAGCTGTAGTAGCAGCTGTAGTAGTAGTAGTGACAGTGACAGTATTAGTAGTATTGTGGTTGTAGTAATGGTAGTGAAGTAGTAGTAATAGCAGTAATAATAATAGTAATAGTAGTAGTAATAATAATAATAATAATAATAATAATAATAATAATAATAATAATAATAATAGTAGTGGTAATAGTGACAGTAGTAGCAGCAGCAGCAGCAGTAGTAGTAATAATAGTAATTGTTTGGTTGTAGTAATGGTAGTGAAGTAGTAGTAATAGCAGTAATAATAGTAGTAATAGTAGTAGTAATAATAATGGTAATAGTAGTTGTGGTAATAGTAGTAATAATAATAATAGTAATAGTAGTAGTAATAATAATGGTAATAGTAGTTGTGGTAATAATAATAATAATAGTAATAATAATAGTAATTTTGGTTGTAGTAATGGTAGTGAAGTAGTAGTAATAGCAGTAATAATAATAATAATAATAATAGTAGTAATAGTAGTAGTAATAATAATAGTAATAGTAGTAGTAATAATAATGGTAATAGTAGTTGTGGTAATAGTAGTAATAATAATAGTAATAGCAATAGTAATAGTAGTAACTCCCAAAAAAACAAAAAAGAACAAAAATATAGCTGAGAACATTTTAGTATATTCATATAAATTTTA
Organism: Xenentodon cancila; assembly: GCA_014839995.1. NCBI lineage: Eukaryota > Metazoa > Chordata > Actinopteri > Beloniformes > Belonidae > Xenentodon > Xenentodon cancila. The sequence continues at coordinate 4,195,537 of CM026205.1, forward strand.
TAAATATTTCACAAACAACATTGAAAATACAAGAATGACATTTCTCAGGACAGTTTTATTCATTTATTTTTTATTTTTTTAAACTGAAAGTGTATCTGTGTTTAAATTCTGTCAAGTACGTGTGTCTAACAGTGAATTAAAGTTTAAATATTTGGAAGTCTAAGCTGTAGTGATTTCTTTTCCTGGTTCACTATTCTCAGATGCATCACTTTCACATCCAAACCAACAAATGTAAAATATGAAATCCCAGCTGCACAAACAGTTGCAAGGGAAAAAAAAAATAATAATAAAAATCAGTGTTAATGTAACTTTAGTTTGAGAAGGAGTCGACAATTACCTCCCTCATCCTCACCTTCATCACTGCTGCTGTCCCCCTGCAGGTCTACTTTTACTGCGAGCTGCTGACACTAAATAATGACAGCAGTAATATGCCTGAGGAGTGATCCAGATCTAGTTTGGGGAGAAATTTGATTTGTTTTCTTCAAACTTTATTAGATTATAAAGATGGATGGCAGCGCTGCTGGATTGCATCGGCTGGAGGGTCACTCTGGAGAAACTGATTAATAGTTTGTAGGGCTGATAACTCCGGACTAGAATAAAACACGCCATTTTTAGATGATAGATTTACTCCTCTGTGTTTCTATATAATTTTGACAATGTATCAAAAGGTTATGAATGTTTTCTTTATGTCTGCAGAAGACTAATTTGAAGATAATCACAACATTTTAATCCAAACGACTGAGACCTTAATCTGGCTGCCGTAATAGTTTACCAAAAACTTTAGGTCAGGAAATCTTCCCTTTGCTTTGTTTTAGGGTCATGGACATCGAGACATCTCATCTGAAAACAACTTGGACGCCTCACCGATGATTTATTACAGTTGAACCAAATCTGAACATCCAATAAGCAGCAAAATTACACATTTTCAATGATTTACATTTATCTGAGATAATGAATTCTACGGTTTTGTCTGTCATTGGGCTGGATCTCTGCCTTGCTTTGGGCAATTTCTCATTTCTAGAAGACTTTGTCTTTTTGTTTTTCACCTGATGGCTCTTTAAAGGTTTAGAAAGTTTTGCTTATATTATTTTTTGCAACATTCGTGCCACCCCTGTAAACAGCTGCCTCGATAAGGTTTTCCCAAACACCATAGAAAAGTACACACTATTTTTAAACCAGAGGGAATGTGACTTTCTGTGCTGGTTTTTTCAGCAACAAAGAAAAATTGGGATCCTGTATAAAAATGACTTTTATCAGAGGTTGTATAGAAGTAAATAATCACACACCAATACTAAATTTTCAACAGTATCTGCAAGAACGTCCGATACCGTTATTACAACTCTAATCAGTTTACATAAAGGGAAATAATTGATCTATTTAAACATTTATACATACATTAAAAATATGTGGAAAAATTAAAAGCCACTTCATTTTTCTGCACCTTTTGTCTTTATAATTTTATCTTATTTTCTATAATTATGTGTCAATAGCCAAGTGGAAAAACAAGTGATAAGTAACCAATTACAAGCTGAGTGAACTCCAAACAGTTTTATCAATAACCTCAGTAACAGTCCCAGACAGTCGAGATTACAGCACGTGTTCATTTCAACAGGTCTGAGCTCAAATTTGCTCCACATATTCAAGTTCAAACTGCGTTCTCTGTTGAGACCATCGCCATCACAGCAGTTGTACAGTTATTTGTGCAAAAATTAATGCAACAACACCTAGAAATCAAGCACTCTGGCGTTAAAATATGCTCTGATGCGTTTATAAAATGCAACATGCAGACTCAGTAACTTCTGCTTTGTTTCCATCCTCTGGTCTCTACCAAGGGAACGTAGGAAAGTGCTCACTGTAGTTTGACACTCGTACTTTATCACACTTGTGCCATTCAGACGAAGTGATATTTGAGACGACGTCACCAAAAAGACAGGCGAGTCATTCGTAGCTTGCAGAAACAACTCATAACTCACTTTAAGCCACCAGTGAAGCAAGATCAGCGGCTACAGTGAGTCTTCAGTTCAACATGTGCGAGCACAATACGAACAGGTTGTGACAGGCTCAGCTGGTGACGGCGATGTGAATGAGAACGGTGCAGAAAGCAGACGTTTGTGTTGAGTAACAACTCATGAATCTGAAACTTGGCCATCTTGTTTTTAAACTCAGGAATGTAAAATATTAAAGTCAGAATCTGCCAAAACATCTTTGAGGATACAATAACCACTCTTCATGCTCCAAGTGCACCGTCTCAGTTGTGCAGTTTTTATAAGTCTTTAAATCTCTGTACAGCCACTTCAATAAAACATGAGCCACTATGTTTTAACAAGCTCCTTAACAGCAGTTTTCCTAGAAATCATCACAGGACACTCTCTGTCTCACACTTGAACGTGTGATTTAAAAATCAATAATATCTTCAGGACGTCTTGATCTGTAAATGAAATTCATCCTGAGGAGAGGGGAGGCTTACAGAAGGAGCTGTAAGCAGGTGCTTTCCTTGTGGGAGTCGCATAATGCCTCATTTTAAACTGCATTAAAAGCAAATAAATCTGTCATCACAAAAAGGAAAAAAAAAAAAAAAAAGATAAGTGCTCATTTGACATAAATCATAAGATGCACTAGACTGCAACAGCTGTGCCACATGCCCGTTTTAACCAACGGCTCTGAGGCACGGGTGTCTCGTTTTGTTAAATGCCTACCTCATTTAGGTAGACTAGTGAACAAGCAGCTGACACTGATTTACAGTTTACAATGTAAAGTACAATGACTAACGCTGACGTGTTTGGACTCCACATTGTCCCCATGGTCAACAGTAAACCTGGAGAAATGTCCCTTTTAGAGTAGAGGATGATATCCATCCAATCGGCAGATTCACACCTACGGGCAATTTAGAATGATCAATAAACCTTTTGAACTGTGGGAGGAAGCCGGAGTACCCGGAGGGAACCCACGCAAGCACGGGGAGAAGATGCAAACTCCACACAGAAAGACCCGCCGGGAATTGAACCAGGAACCTTCTTGCTGTGAAGCCACAGTGCTGACCACTAAGCCACCGTGCTGCCTTAGAGGATATGAGGTACTCAATTCAATTCAATAAAGATGTTTATTCCCTAAAGCGAACACATATTACATAGTCAATGTCAAATATTATTGTAACTAAAATTGTTGTAGAGAATGAACGAACACAAGTCTGGTAAAAAAAAAAAAAAACTATTCTTTCATGATAAATCCAACTTTCACAGAATGTGGAAAACATTGTCAACGTGGAGACAAAACTTATTTACATTTTAGAGCCACAAGTAAACCCAGACAAGAGTCTATGGTAATGTCTCATTCACCTCATATATGGTCTTACGGTGAGAGCCCCTGCAGGCCTCAACGCGATAACGTGTGCATTTTGTTTTCAAATGCCACTTCAAATGCCCTTTTTTGAACAAATAAATGTAAACTGCAAGAAATTGCAGGTTGCATTAAAACTACCTCTTAATTAACAAAACGGCAAAACCACAATTAAAGTGTGATTATTTCAAGTGTAACTTTTTATTTATTGTGTAACAATAAATAAACAACATTCATAAACAATATTCAACATTGCTATCAATAAATGTTTTTAAAAAATGAACAACTCCTGTCAAAAACCTGTCCATTATGCTCAGAGGCGATTCTTGAGTATCTAGGGGCCCTGGGCAAAACTATACAGGGGCCCCCTCCAACTAATTAATCAACCTTATATAATAAAGTAATCTGACAATAATTTAAAAAACAAAAACAACCTTTCACAATTTTCAACAGTGCACATTTATATGGTTTCAAAATAAAATATAAACACCACTAACACACAACACAAAATTTTTTCTTATTCTGATGATTCATTCTTAACTTATCTGTTGTTTAATCTTATTGCTGACTTTAAGTCACTGAATAAAAACTGATGAACTTGAAAGCCTGCATGTTTTGTACATTAGGCATTATAAATGTGAACTTCAAGAAAGTAAAATTTTCCTACCCCACTGACAAGAGATTTTGTTTTGTATGATGTAAGACAATTAGGCAATATTTAGGAATATAAGGCCAGAGTGGCTGTTTTTGCAGTGCTACCCCACAGCTTGCAGCCCCGTTCTGAAAGAACAAACTGACTGCACCCACAAACAAAACAAATACCCACAATTTTTATTGCACTGAATAAAATATGTGTTATTGATTTGAGTACACTGGTAAGTAACGTATGCCCCCACCAAGCAAGAAAAACATATTTCTTGGCAAATACCCCTCTTTGACATCCATTTACACTGCTTTTACTTAAAAAACACTTTTCACATAGTTTTTATATTCCAAAGATAGGCGGCCAAAAAAAAAGGATCACTCGAGAAATTTGACACTAAAAATTTAACATTTTCTCTTTACAGTTTAAAGTTCACCGATTAAAGTTTGTTGCTCTTCTAAAAAAATGGTGATTAAACAATTTTCTTATCTAATTTTGATAAAACAATTTATCATAATTCAGATTGTTGTAACAAACTGCAATTTCTTCTTCATTGTTTTTTTACTTTAAAATTGAAAAAATGTCAGAAAGAACAATCTTGTGAGAATTTTTCACAAAACCTGTGTGACAAAGGTTTTTTACATTGTAAGTTGAATTCTTTAAAAGAAAGGTTTTCCATTTTATAAATAAATAAATTAAATCAAATAATTAGTTAGAACATGGATGGCCTTAACTTTTTTTTATTTCCTATTAAATTTTAACTTCACACATTTGTTTTTTTTTTAGATTGTTTTGATGGAAGATTTTCTGTTCATCACAAACCCATTAAAACTTTTAAAATATAAAGAAAAAATCTGAGCTGTGTTTTGAATTTCACTTTCTTTTTAAAACAAAACTGGAACCAGTACTTGAACCATTGCCAGATATTTGAAAGATTTTCTCGTTAAACACCACAAGTGAATTTTGCGTGATATTCAGAGATTCGTATCAGTCAGTTGCAAAGAGGATGAGTGAGCCAAACAGTTTTTCTGCTTTTAGGTCTTTGCGAATAAATGTATTAAATATAAACCAGATTTCCTGTTGGGTGGAAAAGGCAGCTAACGGACCACCTACTGTGCTGAGAGTGCGAATGAATGACCAGCAGGAGACGGCTGGAAGCAAATGATCCTCCAACGACAGCGCAGGTGATTCAGAGAGCGGCTGGCTGATCGTGATCAGCAAATCAGTCTCTGAGATGGCAAACATCTATTATTCAGAGGCTTAGAGCTGTTCTGAAATCCTCGTTAAGAGCTAGAAACCATGCAGGCGTCCGGATACTGAGAGACAGGAAGCGGTCCTCAGACAGTGGACGACGGTGTATCAGACAGACATATCGGGAACTGAGAAAACGTGGTTCGAGTTTGAGTTTTGACTAAATGTTTGACTAAAAACCTAAACTGAAATATTCTCCAGTTTCAGCCTCATCGTGCATGAACACTATTAGTCTTTGTTTTTAATTGACATGATTTAGAAAATTGCTGAAATTATATGTTGAGTTTTTTATTTGTCTCAGTACTTATTACCTCAAGTTTTAAACATTTTTGACAAGTGTGAATCACTTTATTGATAAAGTAAGCAGTTAATATGTACTGCAAAGCACTGAACCATGGCTGCTATATTAGATCGAACCTTCAGGGGACAACATGAGGTCTGGGGCTAAAATTGTGGATTTATTTTAGTTTCTTCAGCTCTTACGGATCAATAAAAACAGTACAATGGCTCTTACCCCTAATACCGCCATGCGTCAACTGTGGGTGGTGCAGCAGCCACGTATCGTCCTGTGGTTGTGCGGCAGATGCTGTTAGCTGCTCATCATGGAGAGCCTCTCATCGAAGCCTTCGAACAAAGGAAAAAACAATATTGATAAGACAACAGTTACAGATTCATTAGAAACCTCAAATTGTTAAAAACGAGAGTCAGGGCTTGGACGTGAGGTGATTGTGAGGTGAAATGTAGGCAGGGTATCTTTGGAGACGAAACAGAGTATGACATAACAGTAGTCAACTAGCACATTAATGTTAAGAAAGTGCTTGTAACGTGAGAAAGCAGTTATTTAAAACTTCACAAGAGCTTAAGAGAGCAGAAAAAGAAAAGAGCTTTCTGGCTGAAAGCAGGCAGCAGACCGAGAAATAGAGGCCTTAAACACATATAGGTGAATAAAACAACAAATTAAGGCCTTTATTTCAGATGCTGAGACACATCAGTGCTGTTTGACAAACCAAACACCACAGCAACGAACGCTGGTCGAAGACGACAACGAAAGCAGGATCTCATTTAACACCACTCTGACACACAATTTTTACATTCCACGCACATTTTCAGGCGCCGGTGACTCCTCACGCCATCACTTTGTGTGATTCATTGTTTCACTGCAGGAGTCGACCTCTCTAGTCATGTTGAGAGAGGGAACGTGAGGTGAACGCCCACCACTCCTCCATCCTCCTCCTCACACACTTTTTTTTTTAAACGACACAATGTCTTTAAAGACTCCGGTCACGACTGTGAGGGTGCCGGCCGGCCTCCGTCTGCCCACAAGGCTGCAAAATTAGTCCCGTTAGTCGATGGAGATTGAATACGGCGAGCGCTGCTGAGGACGAGGTGAACAGCTGCTGGTAACTGAGTCACAGATGACTCTCACGCATACTGTATGTTACCATAACACGACTTTAGTAATGAAACATTTGTGTCTTCGTGAAATTGAACTGAAGTCACATCGGGTACAGTCATTCATCATTTTGGACTTTTATGTTCTTTTATGTTGCTTGGTGTAGAAAGAGGAAAAAAAGCCTTCAAATGCTGAAGTTACCAACTGAAAATCTGCACTGTTAAGCAGTTACGTCAGCAGGAAAAGCTCAACAAATCTACATAAAACCAAATCTACATGAAACCAATTGTCAGATTTGCAGCTTGACCAGCCGATCCGGCTCTTTCGTCCTTGCTTGTTTGAACGCATCATGAAGGCTGTGGCTCGTGACTGGCTAAGTCACGTCTTTTACGAGGAAATTTTTAAAAGATCCAAAACTAACACTCTCATATCTGTGTTCAAAAATACATCTCTCAGCTTGCCCCTAATTTAAAAAGGTCACCACAGCAGATCATCATGTTCCGCATATTGATTTGGCAAGGTTTTAAAAGGTCAAGCAAAATATTATGCCAGTTCATTATTGATTAACTGATGGCATTAAAATATTTATCCTTACTGATTAGTTACTTTGTGGAAAAGCTGTGCATATTTCAGACTACATTAAATGATTTAACAACCCAACAACTCTAACAGACAGTAGATCTGAGTTTTTATATTGGAAACTGCTGCACTCTTGAGTTTTAAACATTTACCAACAAAAAAAAACAAAAAAACTAACACCCAACCCCTCTTCCTGAGTAACCTGGAAACATTTATTTATAAATTATTGTGATTCTGTAAGAAAGCTTTTTTTTTAAAGTGCATTCAGGGCATTGAGGGGAATTTTTCTCACAAAACAAGCCCTTGCGTATTTCTTCAGTCTGCTATTTAAAAACAGACCATTAATTTATTTAAACACCTTCACATAAATGATTGCTAAACATCTGTAAGTTAATAACCAGTCCATGGCTTTAAATGCTTCTGCAACTACTGCCCTTTCTGCTTTCAGGATATTAACTAGTTCTAGCAAATTAAAAAAAAAAAAAAAAAGGTCTCAAAGGTGTCGGATAGAGTGGAGGTACATTTTTCCACATTAAACTGGGAGTCCATTTCCTTATAGAGCCGCTCCAGTTGCACAGGGACATAAACAGGAAAGGATTCAGCACAGACGAGCACACAAAGGTCTTCGGTCCGTCGTTTTGCTGCCTTTGATATTCATCCGTTCGATCATGTTGGATATATCAATAGTCATACAGAATATCTACACATAAGATCAAGGACCAGAGAAAACAGCAGCTGAGGCAAGGAGCTAAAAAAAAAAAAAAAAAACAATGGCGAAATTATGATTATTTCTTCTGAATGTCTTGAATGTCTGTAGCTGCTGTCACAGGCTGTTGAAATTGTAAGAAGCTTTTGTTATTTTCCAGATATCAGTGGATGTCACCTTTCAGGTAGAGATAATTACCCCCTTCTTTATCTACCAAACAACTCCACACATCTTGCAGCTGAATGTTAGATCTTTGTCTTCAAAGCAGCAGCGCAGATGTTTCACTCCGTTAACAAAACTGCTACGCAAGTACCGAGGCTCAAACACGATCAAAATTATTCCAATATTATCAAATCACTACAGTAAGATTGCCTACAAACATTAAATGCAGGAAATAATGTGGCTGAAAATCCATAGATAGATAATCAGTAGATTAAGAAACTGCTGCTGCTCTACATTTCATATGAAATACCCTCCTCTTTCAAGACGGTTTGATCCTAGGTAAAGATAAAAGTGTATCTAGAAACTGATGTATGGATGTTTGACATTTTAGTGTTTCACAATGACTTCATCATCATCATCATCATCGTCGTCATCATGTGGACTCCCACTGAAACCTGTTCCAGCAGAAATGTCATTCACACCAGCAGATCTCACTGAAACCAGCCACTCTGGTTTTTGTCAACCACAAAGACCAGAGACCAGACCACAGTCGGATGTTGCAGGTTCACAATTTTACTGGACACTCTTCTTTACAGATATTACCAGTAAAAATAATGAGGTGAACCAACCACCTGTGTTTTTTTTTCCTCTGGTCAGGCAGTGCCTCGTCATGATCCAAATATAATAATTTGTACAGCCTGGTATGGTAAAATAACATAAATACGCTTGCCCACAAGCTCATTTCCCTAAACACCCCAATGTTATGAAGCCAACAAAGAGTAAGAGGCTAAAGATGCAAAAAAGGAAGCAAAAGACAACATGAGCTGCAGCCTTTCACTGCCTGAGTATGTTAGCGCAAGCAGAGAATTGTAGTTTATAGACAGAAAATCATAATTGGCAAGTCAGACATTTAAGACAGTAAGGAATTAAATCTGGCCAAGAAAATAGCATCTCCAGGGAATTTGTGCACTTCACTCGATTCACGCTGCAGTGTTGTGTGTGTCGTCTGCAACTGTCTCCACAGACTTTGAATGGGGGGGGGGGGTTCCTAGCGTCACCTTAATTGCATTGCCTACATCAAAAATTGGGGGATTTTCAACTTTTCCCACTTCAATGCGTGCATCAGCCAATCAAAATGCAGCTATACAGCGCGAGCATAGCAAACATCTTAAAGGTAGGTAATCCCCACTGCAGATGGCATGTTGCTCTGCATTTACAAAGATGCATGACGAAGACGCACTTCCTGTTTACCTAGGTGGAAGTAGTTGTATTGACTAGTAGTAAAAGAAAAGAAAACATGACGATGAAACAGGGGGAAAACACGTATCAGAGCAACTGTGTATTTGCAAACATGGTAGTGAAGACTCGAAGTTCAAAGGACATGAACGGGCTAAAACAATGTCATCCCCTGCCTGCAGCAGATCCAAACACTACTACTGACGTGACACACCGCCCAGTCGCTTTTAAGGCTGCCTTCAAGTACCGAACCCAAGGTCCTGACTTGCCCCGTAAAAAAGTGCTTCCACCCCTGCAAATAGAAACTAAATTGGTTAAATTCCCCCAACGCCTTCAAGAGACCCAACATGCTTAATTAAAAAGTACACGTCCTTTAAGTTGTACGTTTTTACCCATCAAAGCATAAGTAATAAAAATAATTGTTTAGTCCTGAGCAGGTCAAAGAATTATGTAAATACAACCTCAGATGATATTACAGGTCAAGACTTCTATAATCTATAAAAAAACTAATCCAAAATGCTGAAGCAGTGTGTGAAAAACTCTGGTTGTTGTCACAAAGGATGTTTTCTAGAAACGTGCAACTGAAAGAAAATCTAAACTGTTCTCTAAGCCCACAGCCTCCAAACGCACCATGAAGACGAAACCAACATCCAGAAATGAGTCAAAACTGTGAAAGCAGCTCTGCTTCTTCTCACTGCTGCCAATGACAGTGGAAGCAGACAGGGTGGTCCTGCAGAGGATCTGGTAAGGCAGCACTGACAACGCAGGGTCCGAAGCCTGCTAGATTTACGACAAAATAGTAATAAAATCAAAATTACAAACAGATTTTCCTAGGTCCTGCCAGTGATACAATAAAATTACGTTAGGCTGCAAGTGAGTTATAAAAAACAAATAAACAAACAACATTTCTCTTGATGAAAGGCCCAGCTGAATATTTTGCGTACTAAACATCTTGCGGGTTAATTTTATTGTTGATGGTCTCGTGTTAAAGCTTGAAAGCAGAGCCGACTGTAACTGCCACAAGAAGAGTAAAAATATCACTGAAGGTGAAACTTAATGTCTTTAGGTCGGGAGTGAAAGGTTTTTCAACATCCTTTAACCTTTGGAATAGCAAAGCGAACATATCAAATGACATTTGATGGTGGTTTCAGTCTACAGAGTTAAAGATTTTCATACACACCATCTTTAAAACAGTAAGGTGCTATTGATTTATGTGTTGCTGATAAAACCATTATTCTGTGCAAAGCTACAACCTGTGTAAAGCAGATCTTTTGCAAACGTTGCAAAAAGAACTGCAGTTCATCTTAGATAGCTTTTTTGTTGTCATTTATTTCTGCTTTCTGCATTTAAATCTAAACCACAAAGATCTGAAGGACCACAAAAAGGAAAATAAGAGAAAGGGACAGCAACAGTTGGAAGTTGTTAACTTCTCTTAATGTAACAGATGATAAAAGTCAAGTTTTTAAACAAATTATTTTTAAAGAAACCTGTAAATATAAAAGGTTTCACAGTCTTTTTCTTGCCTCTGTATTGGATTGTAATGGTGTCATCCTCACAATGAAATGTGCATTGTTCTTGCATGGCGTTTACTTGTTTAAGTAATGTTAACAGAGCGTGCGGCCACAGGACACTGTCCCCTCCACTCAACAGCTTTACAACTATTACCGATTCACTGTTAAAATGTAATTCACCCCTTCGTGAACGCAGCCAAGTCTTTAGATTGACAGCATTCACAGTCAATATTTTGCTGAACGACTGCCTCAATAGCTGGTTAGTTCACAAAGAGACAGACACACACACTCTGGCATCACAAGGAGTCCCTGTTGGCATGCCTGTGGGCACTGGAGTGTTTGGATTCAGGATAAATTGGCTGCCAGCTGGAGGGACGGACAGTGAAGGCCTGTATCGGTGGACGGAGCCAGGAGGAGAGGCCTCTGCTTGTTGTGGAAGCTTTGGCTTCGTTTCAAAACACAGACACACATACACACACAAGACTAAAACCCACTGAAAGCAAACTAAAATGGAAATGTACTTTCACCCGAATTCACTTGTATGCGCTCACACCCACCGTCACACACGCTGTTATTGTCCCCTCTTAATTCTGTTTGATGGCCCTCAATCCCCCTGCCAGGACTCGGTGCCTGGGGAAATCAGTCAGACAATAGAGGCAATCCAAAGAGAAGCAGACCGCAGCAGGCCAGGAGGCCGTATGCGCTGCCAAGAAGCAGCAACACTGGAATAATTGAGCTTTGAATTGAGCTTGTGATGGCCAAGAGTGGAGTTATTGAAGATATGTGTAATTTATCTTACAGGTTAGACAAAACACTGAAAGAGCAGAGCCTAAAACATAAATTGCCGAACTGCTTGAACGATCCTGAATGGTTACTGAAATATGGAATGTTAAATGTGTGAGGTTTAAACCATTTTTTAAGAAAAAAGAAACGCAACACAAGTGAGATAGTAAAACCAACAGATGGGAACTTTTTTTTTCTTTTTCTATAAAAAGTGTTAAACAGGTTGACTCACTTATCCGAACGTAGTTTTCCTGCTTTGTTTCAGCAACGGCCACTTTCACAGAGAGATCACAGTGTAGGGACGCACTGGAAGTCCCGTCTTTGTCCAACCTCCACTCTCCAGCTGTCCACTCACAGTGATCCCATGTAGGCGCAATATTCCTTCACCAATGTGTGCTTTCACGGAGCATCACCCCATTCCACAATCTAAAGATGGTCCATCCTCAACTTTGTTGTCCACGGTCAACAACTCCTCCCTGATGTCTCTGGACTCTGGCTGCGATGTTTTGTTGGTGCTGAACTAATCACAGCGCTCAACAAAACAGGTAAACGGCTTCTACCTAGTTGTTTGTGTAGGACACGCAAAGTAGTGCTGTCCTCATTTCTCCAGCTGCTGCTGGCGTTTGGGGTGTTACCGTGGCTACAGAGAGATGCTGGCTCGGCTTCAGCTGGTTGAGGCTCCTCTAGGTTACTAAACACACTAACAGGGTTCACCCAGTAGCTCAGATGTTAATACGAAGCTGCACTCTCTGGTGACAGAGAAGAAGAATAGAGAAGAGAGATGTGAACAAACCGCTGACCATCGTGGTTGATGGTCAGCCACCCTCTGCATCCTGTCATTAGTACACCTGGAGGTCTGATCAGTTACAGGCTCCTCTTCAGGAGGAGGAGAGGAGACAGGGGTGGTGATAATGTCCAAGAAAATTAAAATGACAGAAGGAAAACACCAAACCTTCTAATGGATGAGCAATATCTGAATGATGAATATAAATGTTTTTTTTATTCTACTGCCATTTTTCATATCTATATTACTGTATCCCCTGTTTTAATTGGTGGCTTACAGCTGGAACCCTGGTTTTCCTTAGGGAACCTCCCCAAGGGATTTATAAAGCTCTTTCTAATCTAAATCTAATCTAATCTCTGACCACTGAGGTTGAAAACCCAGCGACAATTGTATTTTTTTTTTTTTTTTTTTTAAGTTGAGTCTTTAGCTTGCTCGTCCGTGGACAGCCATCCCCGTGACGGACCGGTTTCATCCTCTACCATGACAATGCTCGCGCCCCTGTTATGCCTTTGCACAATGCCAATTAACAACACTTCTTATGTTGCCGCCTTTTCATCCTTGGTACGACCTCCCAAAGCTGAGGGAAGTTGCAACAGCTGCAGAACGAAATGCTACGCAGTTCGGCCTCCATGCTGTTCACGTGGCACAGACAAAGGCGCTACAGTGACAGGACGGGCTGGCTGTGCAAACCGGGATGTTGTGAGGCGATTTTGGATTCTGCCTACATGTTGGCACAGTAAAGACCAAAGTGTTTTTATTAAACATTCATATGTATTGTACATCAGTCTGGCCATCAATTTACTAAATAATCAAAAAAATGAAGGTTCAGTCTCTAAACGTTGACAGTTCTCATGCCAAAAGGATCTTTGGGAAGGATACTGAGCCAAGCCCCCCCCCCCCGGCCAAATGTATGCTTCAAAGAATTTAAATGTTATTTAGTTTAAAAAGCCCAATAAAATAACAACAAAATAGCAATTATCCTTCTCTTGTTCTTAAAAAAAAAAAAAAAACAAGTCTAAAATATCAAATGAGTGAGACTCAAATTCATCATCACTAAAATCAACATGTTCAATCAAAACATCCAAGGTGACAGCAGAGAAACCAAACCTTTATTTTCCACTCCTCTGCTTGAGGACCTGTGCGAGTGGGTCAGAACGACCCTGTTATTGATCGGGAGCTGATGCACTCTAATGAGACTGCAAGCAAAACAATCACTATGCTGAAGGCAGCACTTCTGTTTACTTGAAGGAGTGAAGACGCTTTCTATAACACTCAGTGAGGTCAGAGACGAAACGGCCTCAAGCACAGAGCAGATTTTATGAACATATCAGTGACAAATCAGCAAGAAATACATTAACGAAAGCTTCACACGGCTGGCTCATGTGTGGGGATAAAAACAGTGCAAGCTTCTGTGTGGACTAGTGGTGGATTTCATCACATACAGCTGCTACAATCACGTGTGGCTCCAGCTGGGATCAGTTAAATTGATCCTAGAGGGGGTATTGGGTAGATTATACCAGGGAGGCTATGTCTGGTAATGGTGTCTTTATGCTACTGGCTCCATGAACAGAGGGCTGCATTAATGCAGAACAAATAAATAAATAAATAATTTTTAAAAAAAGGGAGGTTAGGGATTCCCAGCAGACCCACTAACATGCCCCAAAAAGCCAATGCTTATGACAGTGTAAGAAGCTTTAGACAAATGTTTCCACTAAACGGCATGTGCCATTAGTGTCACCAAATGAGCTTGTTGTCCAGCTCCTTTCACTTATCAAACACAGACACACTTGTGGAGCGAGTTACTGATCCTACTGTGCAAGCAGACAGCAAGACAACCACAGCCTTCCACGTGGAGGAGACACCGAAGACACAGAGGACACAACCGTCCCGACAAAGAAGATGAGCTTCAAGAACTTCAGCCTGTTCATTTATCCGTCCTGATGTCACCCTGAAGAAGGGTCACCTGTTCGCTCGCGTAACGGTTCATGGCTAATGAAGAGTCATTCTTCCTCTGCCTCCACCAACACCTGATTTATACTTCTGTCGATTTGATCCACAGCGGGTGCCGTCATTTTGATGCCGTTGTGCACCTTTTCAAGTTGCGCATTGAGTTGTATGTGGCGATGTGAAGTTGGAAGATCTTTCATGAAATCATATGAAACTTGCTGGTTGAGTGTTTACCTTACAGTTTCATTTTTTACAAGAGATGACGACGTTGGAGCTGAATGATTAGGAGGAGCTAATGTTTTTAATGCCGATGTTGCATCATAAACAAAAGGGAACTTGTGTGAGGAGGTGTTCTGACCCAAACCGAATACCTGCATTTACACTGGTTAACTGCTAAGAAAACAACCCTGCAGATGAGCTTGGCTGCTGATCGCGAAGACGTTAGGCAGAACACAGGTGCATGAATGGACACGGCTATATTCTGAATATGTTGAGGGATTTGTATGCATAATGTCTGCTGAGAGTGAGCTTTATTTTTCTAAACACCCTTTCATTGGCATCAACGTTGTGTGCATTATTAAATATCCCTACCTGTGGCCCCAGTTTCATTAAATGGCTAGTTGAAAGTTGCATTAAAAAAAATAAACTGACCGTGACTAGCTGGTGAAGTAGGGTAACTGACGTGACTATAAATGTAATTTCTACATGGCACAAAAGGAATCCTGGCACAGCTCTCGTTTTATCATCTAAAAGAGCAGATAAAAAATAAGTTTCCTCAGATTTTAGGATCATTAGATAATTGTCCAACCTTCTTTTTTGAAGTTCCTATAATTTTGTTTTCTGCATAAATCAAAGGGGGGCTGTCAGTTGATACGTGTAATGAATTAACCTTTTCTCAGAAAAGCTTTTAAAAATAGAGTTACATGCTGGGTGTTTACTGCACATGAAACAGGTCTTCTGACCTGCCACTGGTTGTAAAATCAATGTTACAAATTCATGTTTTAGTTAATTTCCCCACTGTAAACCTTCTTTTGTGTGTAAAAACATAATAAAAATTCTCTGATTGTAGTTGATCTTTGTGTTATTCAAAGATAAAGTAAGAAAAAATTGGACCATTATCAATTTAACATTATTTAAGAAAAATTAAGCCAGAAAGAAAGAAAGACCAAACAAATAAAATAAGAGAAATATTGGGCAATACCAAGTACCCCCGACAGCTTCCAAAGCAAGTTGCACCATAGTGCTACTTGTTATCAACATCATAAAAATTAGTTCTGTGTTCTACAATGAAATAGATTATCCACAAGCAATAAAGCATTCAAGACAGTCTGCAATCTTCCAAGGAATGGTAAGACTGTGCAAGATCATGACAGCACAATAAGAAGACATAACAAGTATGGTCTGTTTGGAAATGTTAACAGGAAAAGGCCTATCTCTGTAAAAAAACGACTGAGGTTTGCAAATCTGCATCTGAACAATGACCCCGGATTACTGGAACAATGCTGGATGGAAAGATGAGCCCAAAGTAGAGTTGTTAGGGTCAGAGTCGCGTTTGATGAACGCCAAAAATCATCCAGACCTTAAAGGACCTGAAAAAAGTTTTACATAAGTAAATGACAAAAATCTCAATGAACTGAGGCTATAATGCAAAGAAAAATGGGTAAAAATTCTTCCACCAGGATGTAAGAAAATGATGAATGATAAATATTAAATATAGTTGCACATAAAGGTGGATGTACACGCTAATGAAACATGGTGATATTTGGTCTTGTTCCTTTTGGCTTCATTTCTGTTGTATAAATTGTATTGACGTATTGACACTGACGCTGATAATTTTACTATGTTTGTACAACAAGAAAAAACAAGTTTAAAAGAGGTGGCACTAACCTTTGCTCATAGCTGTTCGTCAATTAGCACAAGAGATTATCTCAGTCTTTCACAGACATGTGACTTGAGACGTTTTCTTTTTCACAAGTTCAAAGGGTCAACAAGATGGGCTTCGCTGTTCTGCTAAGTTTGTGATAAGAGCCGAGTCCTGGACCAACCACGCCTGTTGGCTGCAGGCATTCCTGACTGATAACCCCTGACTTTTACTGCACTGCTTTAAGTCTCACCGCAGATCTGGCTTTTACTTTGTCACAAAATGTTCCAATTATTTAATCGACATCCCTGTTAGACTTCAATGACACGCTGCAGGACTGCACAGATAGCAATACGCTTTAATTTAGCCACTGACGGCAGCAGGACGTGGGCCAACCGGGGGATAACAAGCTGTAAAAATTATTCTGTTCACAAAATTGATTAAAACCCTCAAGACAGCCAAGTTTCTCCTCAACGGGCCTCATGAACAGAGATGTCAGATAAGATTCATTGTTCTGTTTGGGCTCTGTTATTTGATGCAGGGCAGCTAGATTATTATGAAAATCTGTTGTGCAGCACATGACTGATAGCAGCAACTAAAACCCAGTTTGAGAAGATAAATGAACCCGAGTCAACTGCATCATCGACCTGTGTTGAAAGGATTAAATGAGAGCCTGTCAGAAGACTCGGTAAAATGCCACATGCTCAGTTTCCACCTTTCTGAAGCAGCAGTGAACCAGGTTTTTGTGCAACCATGGCTACATGTAGTTCAGATGAAAGGAAGGTCTTCTGCAGCTCAGATAATTGTCCTCAGGACCACCAGCAGCTGGCCAAACGGTGCATGTTACCAGCGTGTTCAACGGTGACATTGATGGAAAAACTGGCCTCGTCCATGGTCTCAAAAGACAAGAATATGGACGCAGAACACAATAATGAGATTGAAAGGAACGAAACATGGAAGCAACTCATTTTGCACAGAGCAGACCAACAGAAATCATCAACTTATTTGCAACTCTTGCTATAGAGTAAACCGGCACCATATCACTCGATCCACCGACTGCCTGGCTGCTGACTGGAAAACACCATTTTCATCTTGACCGGCACTACCGGTAAACAGTCAAATAGGCACTTAGGAATCCTAGTTTTTCTTTTGGTCAGTAAACACATCTTGCACACAACATCAGTTGTTTTCCTCCAATAAATGCATCATGCACCTCACTGCATCATCAACATTTTCCCGGTCAGTAAAAGCATGCACAGACTTCACAGTCACACCCACTCAGGGCCAAGCATGTCTTTTCTGCAGACATGTTTCACTGCAACTACACAACACCCAGCACTTTGTGATGCATTTAGGTGAAAATAAGCCTCAGAGGAACAAAAATACAGAGGTGTGGAGACAAATTTAATTAAAGTATTCTTTTCTTTAAAACTTTGTCTCAACATTTGCCCCAACAGTGCAGCCGAATCACAAAAGAAGAATAAACAAATAAAATAAAATGAAGATTCTGATTAAGTCTTGTTTGTCTAATCTTTTTTAACTCGGTGCAAAAGTAAGACAGGTAAGTGGGGCTTTTTAAACAAAACATTGATATTTTAATGTTGTATGTGTCCTTTTGCAAATAAAAACAGACACATCAGATGACTGAAAAGTCAAAGATGAAGCCGACATCAGACAAGATCAACATGTTATGGTAACAACATTGGACAAATACCTGAAACTTCTATTTTTTATTACACAAAATAGCTGATCATGTAATGCCAGGATATTTTTTTTAATTTGCAGATACCATAGAAACTGGGGGCTGTGTGCCAATTCAGCTTTAATTTTACTTGATTGCTGTTCCTACAGAATTTTTTTTTCCCTCTCCTCAAAACAAAGACCTTAAAATTGTCCTCCTGCATTTCAAAAAAGGTTGTTATAAACACCAGCTGGTGTTTGGGAACACTCCCCGGTATGCCAACCGGCATTTACAAGTGCAGACCGGTATTTATTAATGCTGCAACAAGTGAGACCTGCTGTTCCATAAATGCAGGTGGGTGATGCTGAAACATCTAACCATGTTTATTAATGGAAACAAAAGCAATGTCTTTAAATTCAGATTAAAACAGCCACTGTGAATGCCACTTTATGAAACGCTGGGGACACTATCCATCAACTCAAACTGTCGATTCTCAAATATTAAGAATCTCTAACATTAATACTTAAAGATCGAAGAAAAAAAAAAAAAAAAAAAAAAAAAAAAAAAAAAAAAAAAAAAATCGCAATTCACAACATGATTCATGATGTTTGTGGCTACAAACACTAGTGAAGCTTCAATAATATTTAAATAAATAAATATTAAAACACAAAGAGAAGGAAAGTCCCTCAACTATGGCCAAGTGGATTTTATATGTAAGACAAAAGATGTGGTAAAAATAAAATAAAACCACTGCTTACACTACATTATTTTACTGGGGGCTGAAATTTCAATAACAATTAAAATTTGATTAATTGCAAACCCTTCCACATTGAAATTAAGCATCTACTTGCATGAAGCACAGCTTTTAGTTTTAATTTTCTTTGGAATCAAGCAAACTAGAGGCTATAGTGGCTCCATTAAAACAAAAAAAGGATGTCAAGATAACAAAGACCATATTGTGCTGTCAAAGTTGTTTTAGTCTTTGATCAATGATCAATCATAGTGCACTGAGACCACCAAGACCACCCAGACCACCCAGACCACCTTCTTAGCATCCACAGGGCGAGTCAACGTGGTCAGAGTTGGTTAAGCAGAGAAATGTCAAAAAAAAAAAAAAAAAAAAAATGCCAGCTGAGTAATTTTACATCCCTAAATGAGAATCAGCCTTAATTAACTCAAATCAATTCACAAACCTGCAACTGAATCAGAAACTGTCAGACGTAGCAGTTAACCGATTATCGCCTCGGTGCGTACTCCTCAGGGCAGCATCAGTGGATGAATTTACGACTTAGGAAAACCAATAACCAAAACCTTTTTTAGAGACAGAGTTACACTCTGAGACAATTACACCTCAGGATCAATACAGCAACTCATTTAAATTAAGAAGAAGAAAAAAAAAATGATGCACGGCTCAAGAAGTTCACCACAGCTGCAGCATCAACCCAGATCGTGGCGGCAGATCGCCTCTGAACTGTGGGAAAATCTTCAACAGGCTCGTTTCTGCAAACTCTCTCTCTATTTAGCCGAGTCCTCAGGTCTTAACTCTTCCCCACGCTGGAGACAAAATAATCTGCATAAAAGCACAATTAGGACTGAAACCCCCATTTGTCTGGTGGACACGATTAAAAAGGATTACATTTTATCAGAAACTAAGAGTACAGGCAACGGCTGCGACCTAAAGCAGAATACAACTGTGTGAAACTGTAAAAGTCATAAGGTCTCGTCTGTCATAAATGCTTTACTTTCTTTGCTTTGGCCTGTGATTCTTAGTTTGTTGCTGCTGTTGTGAAGTGTAAAAACTCTCCTTCTGTAATCCAACATGTAAAGAGCTCAACTGTTGCAGGCGTGATTTTTGTAGCTGGTCTCCACAACTTCTTTCCGACTGAACTCAGGTGTCAAAATTCACTTAACTCACCTGCCCGTCTGCAGGCGCCTGTCAGAAACGCCAACACTTTCACAAACTCGGTGTTGACGGTGTGCAGTCCTCTGTATCCCGCTTATCCTGGCAAGGCCTTAGTGATGTCTTTTAAACCCGTATTATTTACTTAAGGAGGGTGTGCTGAGCTCGTATTTTCTTTCGCCATCGCCTTGCACTCGGTTACACCCGCAAACACATACAATTTGCAACGTAGCAGCGAGTCGTGCAGCTTGCTTCAGCCACGTGAACAGCAGCGGGTCATACACATCATTGCTCATCCTATTTCCTGCCTTTGTTGCCGGTGCAGGAATTCATAAATCTTACAGTGAAAGTATGAATCGATAACCTTGAGAGCTTTGAGACATATACCCTGAACGCAATGTTTTATGTTCATCAGATTACAGCTTCCCAAAAGATCTTTTTCTTCCGCTCGTGAAGAGGATGATGATGTGCAGAAGCAGCAAAAACAAAAAAAAAAAAACAAAAAAAAAAAAAAAACACCTGGACTCATCCAGTAAAGCGCCTTTTTTTAGACAAGACGTACAATTAATTTCCAGCTCAGTGTGTAAATGTTTATTTGCATCTGCCACAATAACTGCATGTAGGCCACTAAAGTAAAAAAAAAAAAAAAAAAAGAAGCAAAACACGGAGATAACAGATGTAATTGGGATGAAAAGTTAAGGGAGGGAAAAGCTGCACTGACTCCTCATGTAAGTCAGAAATGGAAAACAAGCCAACAAAAATGTAAACTGGGATACAGAGAATATTTCACAACGGCACTATGGTGAATCAAAAAAATCAAAAAATAAACAGATAAATCAACTACTATAATTACTGTTTGTAGCCCTAAATTCCAAATCATGATAGGTGGAGATATACTGCTTGTTCAAATGAGCGGGAGACCACAGACTTAACAATTACAAACCAGCTCTAAACTCAAACTGCAGATAATACTGAAACCTTTTCCAAACCATATGCTGTGTTCTGCGCATACAATGCAGTAAACAATACCTGATACAGAAGTTTCGAAAACAGCCATAGTATTTTTAGAAAGCTTATTTGAAACTTAATGCTTTTTTGCCACGTCAGGATTCGGTTACTGAGGTAGAGGATGTAACTGAGAGGACACACGAAGTCTTCCGACAGCAGAGGAATGGCGTCGCTACGACACGTTTGGACTGTAAATCAAGTCGTACAACACCAATGTCTTCAAACAGGTTTCACACAACACGTCTTCACCCCTCAACAACTCCCGTTACAGTGCCAAGCATGTGCTTGATGGGTATTTGTTAGTAGGTCCTAATCAGGTCAGTTATAGATCAATTAGGCTTCTTTAAGACATGAACCACGTTAGATTAAGAGTTGTGTAAATGGAATAAAAGTAGGCCGGGAACCAGGGATCGTTTTAACCAGCGATGAACCTTCTCTTTTAATCCATGAAATGACACAAAAATAAATGCATACAAAAATAATGAAGAAAGCCGCCGCCTGCCTGTATTTAAATTTCATTTATCATACTTAAAATCATTCAAGAATTAACATTTTAGAAGATGCAAACTTTTTCCAAAAATCAGTCCAAGTCATAAAGCAATATATGCAAATGACAGCTAATAAAAATAAAAAGCAACATATTTTGTGCCTTTGCCTTTAAGGGGTCACGATAGCAGATAATCATGTCCTGTGGAGTGATTTAGCTTTTATTTCTATGCGTTTATGCTGCATAACCTTCCTGACCGAATGCTTTATTCACGTCTCTCTTGGCTTGGTTCAGCTTCCCAGAGAGACCTCGGCACAGGAAGGAGCCGAGGATCGAACCAGCAACCCCTCCTGTTGAACAACAACTGATTCCACCCTAAACACTGATCTCCTGAGCTGTTAAACTACTGGAAGTTCTTAAAGAAGTTGAATAAATATGTTTGAGCATGATCGTTATGGATCAACAACGAAGAAACTTTCATGATCAATTATTCTTCTGGTTATTTTCTTAGAACAAACATCAACAAAAGCATTTCTAATGTGTCTACATATGACAGCTCCTCTAATGTTTGGTAATAAATACAAGTTTCTCCAGATGACATTTTCATTTTTCTCCACATTAAGACACCAGGGGCTGTGCTCCTCACGATAAGCAACGTCTTTGTTTGTCAAAACAAACTCGAAACACAGAAAAATCCTCTCTTTCTGTGAACTTGTTGACATTTCACAGGAAGACAAAAGGCCCTTCCAACAAAAACCCGCACAAGCTTTCATTTACCCAACAGATTAACTGAACGCTACCTAAAAAAACAAAAACGCTGCGTTCAAAGCATTTTAACATTCACATTTTTCATAGAGAATACACAAATGTTGACCTTTTATCCTGTTCTAAAAACTAAAAATGTACTCGCACACCAGACACTTGATAAAAACGACAACGATTCACACAAACCGCTACAAGAAAGTTCAACAGGTCAAAGGGACGCTCTTCAAAAGATTTCTTCCTAATGGCATTTGTGATAAAGACACCAAAGACTCTGGCGAGAGAACTGGACACAACTAACCTCCCGAGTTGTCCATATAGATCACTTCCCTTCAAATGGTAGCAATAATGAGATCAAGATAAGGCCATTACTTTGATCAGCAATTAAAACTTTTGTTTTTAGACTCAACGGGTTGATTACTAAAACTAGTTCTTCTAACCCCTTTTGTGCTGCTAAAAATCAACTCATTAGTCATTTTTTTCCACATAAATAGTCATTACAAAGCCATTAGCTCGGTGTATATCTTCTATAGAAAATCCCTTATGATGTAGAGGTAAAAAATAAACTTTTATCAGTTGTGTGTGTCAGAACATGAGTGAGTGGGTGGTCAACCTTCAGTTCTCCCAAGATGTGGCTGAGAATCCCTGCACCAAAACCAAATACTAAACATTCCCGTTTCCATTTCCTAGATTAGTAACAGAGTCAAATATGTGACTGCAGTGTTGAGTCTGTGGAGAAAGCAATGCAGCTTCATCGTGCTTTTCTCAGTTTCAGCCACAAACCATAGTCTGCTGGAAGACACGGGTCGGGTCATGCACGGATGACAGTTATTACCCCCTTAACTGCAGCAGCCGAGCCGCAGAACAAGACAAGCAAGTAATTAATTCCTCGTTTGGCCCAGCGACATTCATTCACAAAAGGGCTTTCTGGGATCATTAGACTGACAGAGATACTAAGCAGCAGTGTCACTTGTGCGTCGCTTCGTTGCAGACCTTCACTGACCCTTGGCCATGTTTGACTGAAAGGCCGATAACTGAATAAGAGCAGACCTGTTATTGTCTCTCTGCAGTTTACAATGAGGTAAAAACTAATTAAGATGTGGTGAGAAAAGAGCTTTTCAGCCAGCAAATATCTTAACTGCCTTTACAACAACCCTTTACTTTTACTGTGCTGGATAAAAGAAAACATTTCATATGTCAGTGTCATAGTCAAATCTGCTCTGAAGGTGTAAAAAGCTGGAGAACCTGAGTGACGTCTGAAAACTGAAACAACCAGTAATTCTGACACACTGCGCGTTTAAGCCTGCATTCCTTCAAATCTACTTCACGATGGTATAATGCAAAAAAAAAAAAAAAAAAAAACATTCCTCCAACACGTGATTAAGTATTGATCCAATGTGCAAAGTCGACCAAATCCTGGTCCTGCTACTGCAAAGAAACCCAAATCATCCCCCCTCCACTGCCATGCTAGACTGTTTGTATGAGGTGTTTGTGCCGAGATGCTGTGCTTGTTGTTTTTGTTTTGCTTTCTTTTTTGACACCAGGAAATAAGGACAAATAATGCCACTTTGGTCCTACCTGTCCATTGGAAATTGTTCCAGAAGCCTTGTGGTTTCTTCATACATATAGTTTCATGAACCTCAGTCATGCTTCTATGTTGTTTTCAGACAAAAGAGGTTATCTCCTGGCAGCACTTCTAAACAAATCACTCTTCTTTCTTCTTACTGCACTTTAACATTTAATGTGCTTCAGTGAGCCCCGTTGGGTCTGGTTGTCAAATGCTTAGAGAATGGTGGAAAAACAATCTGACCGTGTAGTAAATCTAAATGGAGTTTAGATGGTAGATGGAGTATAGAAGCTGATGTACAAGTTGTATTCCTAAAAAGGGGAATAACATTGTCCCTTAAGCCCATCCCTGCTCCAAAATGTAACATTCCTTTCAAAAATATTTTATTCAACCCCCAAAAGGTAAATTGTTACAGTAGTCATCATTTAATGATTTAGGTGGATTAATTGTGGAGGTATATGTGGGCAGGAAGGACCTCCTGTGGTGGTCTGTGTTGCAGCGGATCTGAAGAAGCCCGTGTTGCTGAATCCCTGTGTTGTGAATCTGATCATCTTCATTTTATAAAAGTATCCTCCTTTGCACAATCAGCTCCAGATTATAACAGAGGACAACTACATATGAATTGCTGGGTGTTGCCTACCGTACCTCAACAGATGATATTCCACCAAACCAGAGGGTTGTAAGATTTCACGAGCTTGTGATATTTTACCATTTTTTTCCTGCATCATCTTCCCTCGCTGCTCTTGGGTCTCCACCACTATGGTTGAAGCTGCAGCCACAGTCTGCCAGCTGTTTATGTGGGGTTATTTATCATTTTTAGTGTTGGAAATTAAAAGTGATGCAGTGTTGTCAGTTAATAACCTAATAGTTATCTTTATAACGAGTGCAATACCTTCACTCAATGTGACTGAGCCGACCAAGTTGAGCAGGGACACTTGGATGAAGACGCAGCAGCTTTACTAAAGGAGTTAAATACACCATCTTTGCATGCAACTATACTTGACATATATTGCATTTAACATAACATTTTTGTACTTTTCAAAGTCTCACCCATTCAGCTGTGACTGTTCACACATGCATGGATACAAGACGCACATGTACGCCACACATCGCTCACACTCCACTATATTATCATTCATGACAATAAAAATAAACTGTTTCACTAAAAAGTTTTTCTTCAAGCTTCAGTGCTCTGGTGGTGACCCTATCAAAACAATACTAGTACTCCATACCCATCCCTGCTATTAACATACACCTGAATGCTCCAGACCAGATAACTAGTAAATTATCTGCTTTTATAGAGGTTGGCGATGATAAAAATCATAACCCCCTGACTCCAGCTTACCCTCTTAAGAGGTCAGATGATTATTTTTAAGTTATTTTCATATACCAAAGATGCAAGCTTCAGATATTTAGTTTTGGTTGCACTGCAGTGTTGCAGCACTTTTTTATTTTGCAAGCAAACCAGCAAGGAAAACAAACTGCAAAGCATTTACAAACCAGAAAAAAACCCTAGTCAACACAGGTAGATGTGTTAGAAAGATGCCTCAATCGCATAACGAAACCCAACCATTTCAGTGGGTTAAAACAGAAGTGAAAACCAGCACAGCAGGTGTACACCAATTTAGAAATATGGTATGTACCAACACGAGACCAGCAGTGCAGCTGCAAGAGGGAACGTTGCATCACAGCTTCCAGCATCTAATGTGCACCGTCTTCCTGTCTTCATTAAATCGGCTGAACAAACAAGTGAGCCTGGAAGCCGCCCAGCTCGTTTATTACTCCGCAACGTCGCTGCAAACATCCCAGAATACAGAGAACAACTTTACAAATGAGGCTGTGATTGTGTCATCTACTTCTAATGAACCTCTTGTTTGAGCAATCTGTAGAGTAATGCAGATAATTTCAGACCAAAGAGGAAGTCGGCGACTGGAACAAACGCGGACCGGCTGCTTCTTGATGCCGCTGCGTCCGTCAGCGGCTGCTTTTATGTTAATACAAAGGCAAGTCAGACTACTGAAAATCACACAACCTGTTGTTATTTCAGATGTCGGCAAACCGCAGATACAATCAGTGAAGCACAAGCGAGGACAAGAATCTTATCAGGAGGACCCTCGTTAACAAGGACTCAAAAAACCTGTATTCTTCTGTCTTCTGGGCTCAACGCTGATTCAGATAATCTAATTATTCATGCTGAAAAGGAGGAATTTTCACCCCTCTAAAAAACAAAACAAAAAAACCACACTGAAGTGGGGTGAGGGTTGGGGGTGGGGTAATCCTCCATTTGTCATCTCATCTAAACAACACGTGAAATAATATACATACAAATAAAAGACAAGATTATATATATATAAAAAATAAATTTCCCCCTTTTGCCTGAGACTTAATAGTTTTCTTTTCAAGAATTATCAGGAGATTACAGCGTAATCCCCAACTCCCTGTTTAACTAATTAGCACAAGGCTAATTATCATGTATAAGAAAAAACTCATTATAAAGAACTTCTTAGCCACCGTAGCTTCTGACATCATCATTATGACATGCAAGTCATCTTTTCTAATATACATACAACAAATATTGCCATTTCCTCTCCAGTATCAGGGTTGGAGGGTCGATGCTCAGCCTGGTCACATGTCCAAGTGTCTTTGGCAGGACACTGAACCCCAAAACCAAGCCACCACAAGGTCACGGGTCAACCTCAACGCGCCCATAGTGCCAATCCCAAGTACAGATACAAATAGGGAAGGTTTCAGCAAAAAAGGCAGACAAAAACACAACACCTGAATTCACTGGGTTATCCTTGAGAGGGAAAAAGAAACACAATCATAGAAACCATCACACTTTTCCACGCATGAATAAACCCACTGACACTTGACTACATTACTGAATCAGTTGGGGTTAATAATTCTCTACTTTGAAGACGTCTGTTAGAAGCTTTGCCGACTTTTTTTTTTTATTGGCATGACCAATGCATCCTGAGACTTTTCATTAAATTTTCTGCAACCCCATCCATCCATCCATCCAACTTCAACTTATCTGAATTCGGGTCGGGTGCCACCAGCCTAAGCAGAGAAAACCAGACCTTCTTCTCATCAGTCACCTCCTCTGGTTACTCTGGGGGAATACAGAGATATTTCCAGCAAGAAGACAAACTCTCTCCAGCATATCCTGCGTCTGCTTCCTCCCAGTTGGAAATGCCCAAAACGTCGCCTGAGGGAAGCACCGTCACCAGACACCTAAACCACCTGAGCTGGCTCCACTCGATGTGGAGGAGCAGCGACTCTACCAGAGCCCCCTCCCCCCAATGAGGAAACTAATTTCAGCTGCCTGTATTTGCGATCTCATCCGTTCGAACCACACGCACAGTCCATGTCTACAGTAGGAACACAGCCCGACTGGTAAACTAAAAGCGTTGCTTCTCTTTTCACCACAACAGACCAGTACAGAGTTCGCATTGCCAGATGCCGTACCCATCCGCCCGTCAATCTGCCGTTCCATCCTTCCCCTGCCAGCCCTACATTTCCAAATGTGACACTCCGAGGGTATTCCATGAGTTCAAAAGTAACACAAAGGTCTTCAGACCAAAACATCCGTGTGCAAGTGAGACTGAGAACCAGTTGTTAGAGCAAACACCCTATTCCGTCTGTCCTGAGAATCACCCTTTAATGGTTCTTGTTCCACATATTAAGAGCCATTTTCCCTCGAAAATAGCGCACTAATGTAAACTTGCAGAAATAAAGATAAAGCTGTGGAGCGAGGGGGAGTATACTTTGTTGAGTGTTTTAAGAGATTAGGAGCCCATTATGATTTACTACTGGCAGGAAAGTTGCTGTTCTGAGAACACGTTTGCAGGTTTTTCTTCGGAGACTGCTTTGCAACGAAAACTGCAAAATTTAAAAAGATCCAGTTTATGCATCTTCAATGCACCGAGACTGAACTCTATGTGTTGATGGGTCAAAAGCAAACATCCCAGACAGGCCCTCAACCCCACCCCTGGCATTTTTGGTCTCAGCATTGTACATACATCCTTTCACTAAAAGAGAAAAGCATGCAGACTGGCTGACTTTCACTTCCCTCGACAGTCAGCACAATCAAGACTGTTAGGATCACGTCAGCAGCAGAAATGGCAAGGTTACAGTCAGCTGCACATGAAAACACAGACTTTCTAATGTTTTCTCTCAATCTGAAATTAGTTTCTTTTCTACGTATAAATGGAGGCATGAAAATCGAGCACAGCATTGAAACACTACTTGGCCAAGCAGAAACAGAGCTGCAGGTAGAAAATAAAAAGTTTGTCTGGTTTTAATCTGCCCCAACTTTCAGTTTCAGACAGTCGTGCATAAACAGATAAGAACTCATTCCAGGTAAGGCAGAAACTTTTTGAAATAAGCCTCATAAATTCCTACAAAAATCAGCCTTTTCTTCCATCTTCTTGCCAATGTAGGAGTAATAATTAACTTTTTAACCAATCAATACTTCTATCTACACTAAGATCTGATCTGCCCTTTTTCTACAAAATTCATTACTCGTCATGGAAACGATGCCGAGGACAAATGAGAGCTGGGCTGAAGACTGGAACAGCATTTATTTGCAGATGGGGAGGTTCTCCACACTTAGCTCAATTAGGAAGCTGCCCAATTACATTTCCTTTCCGAGAAGAAAGGAAAAATGCATCTACTGCCACTTTGCTCTCTATTGGGGTTTTTTCTCGTTATCAACCAGTGTCGAGACTTAGGAAGCCACTTCCTGCACGCCTGCCATGCAGGGCAGACAGTTTTATCAGACCGCCCAGTGGGACCATTCACACCAGGACAGATGTTCCTTCCGTTATTTATATTCATTACTAAAAGAGATCATTTAGATGATAAATGTCAGGTCAGGAGTTGGTTGGAGAGAAGCTGCTGATACTTTGAGATTTCTCTGCAAAGTACCGGTAAGTGAAAACCACAAAACCAAGCTAAATTCAACTGCTCAGGAGGCACCGCTCCCTTTAACCCACTGAGGGTTTTCAGAGCAACTCCGTCCAGTCCATTTCAGCTCAACGCAACCCAAATTAAAAGCTGAGGCTGTAAACATCCCTTCTCCTTTAAATGAGGCCCGACATACTCACATTCTGGTGTCAAGTTGAAATAACGACACAAAAGAAAGTCCGATCTTTGAAAATCTGCCAGCGTTTTATAGTTTTCCTCTGTGATGCTTTAAAGCTTCAGAGAGCAGCTCAGATGTAAAAAAAAAAAAAAAAAATACACACAAGCTGGCGCAGAGTGTTAGAGGGGATCCAAGGCCAATGAAAGCTCTGAAAAGCAGAGACAGCACTTGAACAATGTGTTTACTTTCATAATCACTCAGTGATTCATCGGCGGGCAACATATGAGTCAAGTGCTTTCAACATCCACGCTATCAGTCAGGTTGCAGGGAATTGTATTTTGTCAACATGCAGCTTTAATGTCGGCATAATTAAACTCAGTTGGACTCAGCACAGAGGCGACGAATATTATCTTTGGTTTTTCTGCAACAAGTCTGCTCAGAAGGGTGGTCTGGGTTTTGCAACATTGATTTAGTGATTTGCTTATTAGAAGATTTCCAGACACATAAATCCTGCAGCTGAGCTGAATTTGAGTTATTTGTGACAGCTGTTTCAGTAGTAATTCAAAGATGTGTTTCAGCATGAAAAACTGCAGCTTAATGCCTCAACATAAGCAGGAAGGTGTCACCAAGAGGGTAGCAATGCTTGAAATCCAACGACACAGCACACGCATCAAGAGTGGCGGCAATTTATATTTGGGATGAGTGTCGGGACTGACAGAGGAAAAACGACAGCATCAAAAACATCTTCTAGATTGAGTCAGATCCATGTGATATCTGGTGAACGCATCAACTCATTAAACTTCTAAAGTTTAATTGAACATCTCCTCCTGGATGGCAAAAAGAAGACGTAACATACAGCACAGCATCCAGTTTGTTTCAAACTTGTCATATTTATTAGGTAATATAACCAAAGTAAAAAATTTACCGGCCAATATTTGGTCATTATCTTCATCATCATCACAGCGCCACTCCGATTTGGCAGGAAGTCTGTCGAAATGTGACAAATCAACCATAAGGTGCTTATGTTCTCTCATGCTTCATGTTGGACACAAAAAGTGATTTTAACTTTTCGGCGTCAGCCAGGAAGGCAAAAGTCTGAGGGTATGGCAAACTGGGGGGAAACATAACTTAAATTATGAGATGAAGTCAGGCATTTACAAGAAGCCGTACACTTTTGAGGTCAAACTGAAAACTCAAAGCCAACATTATCCAGCAGAGTACTTCTGAACAAATGCAGTTTTTATCATATTCTTTTAAAGGTTTTTGATACTTTTAATAAAGCGAGGCACCAAAGGAAAAATTAGTTTTGAAACCAACACTAAAATACAACTTCAAGTGCTCCACATTCCTCATGTTATAATATGTACAACTTTCTCTAAAAGCCACTCTATGTAGCAATGACACTTCTGACCATATGGAGGCAGCACGTCCCAAAAGTTCACATCTTAACTGCAAACCTAAGATGAAAAAAAAAAAAAAAAAATGCACCTTCTGAGGGACAAGACATGCCAAACCATCGCCACTCATCAAAGTAATGTCAGAGGTTGTTTTTTTTTGTCTACACATCAAATCGATATATTTGCCCCCATCTGGTCAGGAGTGGTATTGCTATAATGAGTAGCTTTAAAATTAAAGCAACACAAAGGGACTTTTGCCATTTTTAACTCCGAGACTCTCACTATAGGCATGGCAGATAAGTTGGTCCTTTGGGTCCTTGTTAAGGCATGTTCTCCATTTCTCTTTTGTCATTACTTTGAGTCTTTCATTCACCTCTGTCACTGATGCGTAACGTGGTACTGTGAAGCAACACACAGTTGTCGCAAGACGCAACTGCGACAGGAGCTGAAAGTAAGTCTGGGTGGTTTTGGTTGACACCAGGAAACGGTGATGGAAACGCTTTCTAAAAAAAAGGTAATCAGATAAGGCTTTGAATGAAATTGAAGCTGATTTTTTTTTTAAAGAGAGAAAACTCTTCAGGTGTCACTTTAAGATGTCATTCTCGAAGTCTCAACATTTAACCTCAAGGCCATAGAAATCTGCCGTTGGAGAAAATCTACACCCACTTCATTTTGGTGCAAGAATGAGCACCAAAAATCAATGAAAGCAACTTTATTCTGGCTGAAAAAAAGTTTACTTTCAACAAACTGGGTGAACAGCAGATGGCTGAAAGTTGAATAAGAAAAAATGTATAGATTTACAATTACTACTATACTACTATAGAAAATTAATGTCTTTTTAAATTACCTTTACTGTTCTCTCTCATTCAGCCCAATATTTTGCATGACTAGACTTGACAACCGTCAGTACTAAAATGTGAAGCTGAACACGCATCTTTCAGCTCATAGACCATCCTTTCATGTGCAAGGAAAGAAAAGTGCACTTGAGGTCAACTATGGTTCGGTTTTAAACCTTGTCAACAGCATCTTTTCACCCATGAATCTCCTAAAGCATGTTCCACAATGGGGGGGGGGGGGGGGCGATGTTGAATGTGGAGTCCATCACACAGAGACACGTTTGTGTGAAAGTGATATTTTATCTGCATCTCCTCCCAGAAAACTGCACAGACTTGTTGGTTGCTCTGCACGCTTTCCTCCCCACAATGTCACGCTGTTCTGGCCGCAGCAGCAGCAGCCTAGTGAGGGGCGACATCCAGCCAGAAGAAAGGAAATATGCACCAACTTTCTATCTTGATTCAATCCAGACCTCACGTAGCTCTTCAGCAGAGACGGAAGGAGGGAGAAGTTTAAAAGGCAGGAGGAAGATGTTAGCCTAATGGTGGAGCAGGAGCTTTCAAGAACATTCCACCTCAATGGAAAAGAGATATGCGTTAGCTCGAGAGGAACAACAGCGCCTAAACGTGACGAGCCAGAAACAAGCCTCCTGCGCGCATCCCGGCCAGCCGCAAAGCCGGCTTTAACAGCTCACTTTTCCCCTGTAAAACCCCCGAAACCCCCGGTGTGCAACTGCAGGGCCCGGCGCCGCCATACACCAGCACACAGACATAAAACAACACGTACAGCATGCCCCGTAGCACCAAGCGGAAAGAAGACGTGCGAAAAATGAGGAGGCGGGGGAGCGAACCGGGACTGTAACCCGGTGACAGAACAGCTGAGGACGGGGACACGCCAACAACAAGTGTAAGTAGACCAACTAACCTGTTTGAGAGCCGCACGGTCCGCTGGATGTTGAGCTGAATCCGAGTTAAATCCACTATCAGTAAAACAAAGAGGCGAAAATGACCGAGTGGTCACGGAACAAGCCGAAACTCCTCTCCCGGAGAAGCGAAGCGCATGCGCAACGCAGCGAAGCCGGAGATTTTTGTCAGAGGCGGGAGGGGCGGGGTGAACGAGGGCAGCTCATTTTTTTAAATTGATCCATTAAATGTGTCATTAATAATTTAATGCGGTGCCACTTTCTGATTGGGAAACGTTTATAATGAGTTTATAAGTAGAATTCGATTGATTTAAAATTGGCTCTCATAATTTCTAAGCGTTGCAGCCAAGTGTACATTACTGACCTGCTGTGACCCCAGACCCCCGGGACCAGAAAAAAGAAAAGAAAAACAGGTTTTAAATAATTAATAGAAATTTGCATCATAAAAAGTGAGAGTAATAAAATGCATGTTTACTCTTCATTTGATTATGTTGTTTTCCCAACATATTTTTAAAATGTTTAAAACATTTTAAGTTTGTTAAGGATTGTTATGCAATAAAACATATTGTTATAAATGTGTTTCGTACTTCTTTTTTACAAAAGCTTATTTCAGTCGCTTGAAAAAAAGGATTAAAAAAATGTTTTTTCCTAAATTTACGACGTAAATTTTATTTTGAAAAGTATTTTTTGGAGGTTTTTCTGAATTGACAGCTATTTTTCTTTAAGATTTTTTTTCTTTGTTTTAAATGGTTTCTTGCTCAGTGTTTCTGAATATAATTTTCAATAATACAGGCTTGTTTCCTCTTTAGACAATGATTAAACAGGACTAAATATGTCTTGCTTGTTGAGTTGAATCTACTTTAATCTAGTTTTCTAGTTAATCTAGTCTTTAAGGAGCGATGTGTACTGTTAAGACAAAGATTATACTCCACGCTCCAATCAAAGTGGGGCCAGTAGCTGCTCAAATTGAGTTGGTCTACCGTCGTGCATAAATGAGAAAACGTACAGTCCTTCCTCATCAATTCTATGGCATCAGGTCAATGCCAAATATATTGTGACACTATGACTGATTAGTTACAGCAGTCAGCTGCCTGTTACATTACTTCAGCATTCCTACCTGTGATTTGGTCATTTTAGCCAGTTAAACGTCTGAATTAAGACAAAATAGTTCCTAAAAGTGGGATTATACCAACTGACTGAACACCAGACAAGGGGATTTTAGGTTTTTGAGAATAAACCTGTCAGTAAAGTAACACAGAGCTGTGGGATGGATTTCAAAATAAGCTTAGTCCTCATAGTTAAAGTGGTTTAAACAGCTGACAACAGAAAACAGTAAAGACGCGGCTGAAAACGACTTTATGACAAATGTATGCCACAGACACAGGAATGTTCAACAAATAATGAAAAAATGGAATAAATTTACCACTTGAATGTTTCTGTTGGTGTCATTTTTGATCAGAACAAAAGATGAGTTCACGCACAAATGTTAAGTTCAGTAACAAAAGCAAACTTTTCTCTACACCACACAGTAACATACATACTTTTATTGCAAATAAGTCACACTTGGATCAAAATATAAGCATTGGAGTCATAAATGTCAGATATTAAACATGATTTGAGGTAAGAAAAGTACTACAGAAAGATCAAAGCTTGAGCCTTAAAAATTTAGTCTAAAAAGAAAAAACTTCCTCTCTCATATTTCTGTCTGATATTTATGATGCAAGCAGCCATATTTTTGTCCAAGAACGTACATTTTTACTCATTAAATGCAGCTTACTGCATACAATCGCTGACTTTAAGTGTGAGCCAGTTAATATGCGATGTATGTAAAACATTTTCAAACATGCGTGACTTTTAAGTATCAGTAAACACGTTTTGTGTGAAAACGGTTATGACACATAAAAGTAGTGAAATACAGTGTATTATGACTGAAGTTAGATTCATACATAAGCCTAACAGCAAGAAGAAGATTGATTTATTGACTCCCTTTTGTTTCATTGCCGTTATTTCAAACTTGCTCTTACATTTTATGACACAGTTAATATAATGAACAATCTTTTTTTAAACCAATCCATAATTTATATTCTCTTTTAATCCATTATATAAAAAATTCGGTGATTACATTTTATGTTGTGCAGTACATGATACAAAAACAACAAATCAAGCTTTTACATAGTCGTCCACGTTCATTTACAGTTTACCTTTTGTTTGAGTATTTGGCCTTTTTTAGTCTTTACTGACAGAACTGGCAGGGCTCTGCAACTGTTTTAAATAAAGTTAATGGGACATGTCTGTGCACGTCGCTTATATCTAACTGGCTGAATAAAATCAAAAGTACATTAGAGTCAGTAATTTAATGCTTTTTATGTCACAAACCTGGTGGCATGTGAACCAAGATGACGTGGTTAGTGCAATTAATTAATTGTATGTTAAAAGTTAAGAGAATAAATAAAATAAATAAATAAACACCACAATAGTTGATCATACTTAAGAGTAAATGGTAGATAAATTGTTTATTTGTGGCTGTTTCAGCGAGTTTCACTGCTCCCACGTGCCAGAATCAAAACTACACTACAGGAGGAGGGAGGAGTCACGTTGTCACGTGGGATCACGGAGGCTAAAAAATACGAAGACTTCTCACTCTGGTCTTCCTCACAGCCACATAAAAGAAAACTGTCGAGCACTGCCAGCCCGTGTGCTTGCTACACAGAGCAGAAACGTGTTCACCAGAGGTCTAATAAATAAGCAAAATTAAAAAATTTAACTTAAATCTACTTCCAGTCCAATCTATACACTTAAAAGCATCATCATTTGATCAATCAAACATGCCAATCACTTTCACGATGACAACATTTTTAATTGTGGAAAATAAATTAATAAAAACCAAGAAGTGAATTGCATAAAAGTTTTATGCAAGTCTCTTTTATTAAGTCTATAAGTTTGGCACATGGTCGTTGGGATTTTGAGACAAAAGGGCATCTCCTCCTTTAAACATCTTAGGTTCTGCAAGTGCAAGTGTGAAAATCAACTGAAAAACAGATCCTAAATCGGACCGATATCTGGGAGTCACATATGCATGCTTTTATTGTATAGTATTATGAAACAATCCCAGTGTCCCTGCATCTTGATTGTTTTTTTTTTACTATTATTAAATAATTGTGTGTATTTTATAAAGTAGCATATTACAGTCACGCCACTGTGTTTATATTAAATTCAGACATAATTTCAGACAAACTCAGACATAATTAATCCCCCAAGGGAAATTTATTGCCGCCACCATGAGCAGCATTTGTCGATGCCACGCGGGAAATATTTCCTCCCCTTGAATCAGGGGGAAACGAAACCTGTATAGCTTAAAATTGACATTGTTAATTCAGAAAAACGGCGCAGGATTTTATTTTAAGAAATTAAATATTAAATGAAAAAACTTAATTAAATCAATTCAGAAAATTGAGCAATTAAAAAAAGAAAGTTGTGGTAAACATTTAGAAAAAAAGGCAATGCAAAACACTTCTATAATAATAAGTTATACGTTTGGTACTACGAAATAAGCAAACTAAGGAGGCGAGTTCTTTTGCAAAGTTTTATTGGTATTTTCTAATGCAGACGAAGTGACTCCTAATCTAAATAGACGATCTTTGTACAGTACAATGACAGATGTTTTCTGATCGTTGAAGATCACGTCTGGCTTTTCCGCGTCTCCCTGCCGGCATCTGTTTATCAGCTAAAACCACGGCCCCTAGAAGACAACTGAACTGATCTGCTGTCTGCTTTTATTGGACGCGGAGTCGGTTTTATTGGGCTTTTACGGACCGGATCCCCGGCTGTGTAAGATGTCCTGGATGTTCGTGAAGCGTCGGGTTTTCTGACCGCGGGTCTTCCCGGATCCGCCGGCGGACTCGTCATGGACACCGGCGTGGAAAAGTCCGCGTATGGAGCTGTTTGTGGACGAGAAGCCGCAGAGGAGCGAAAGCTGCCGTCATTCCGTGTTTACGGGTCGAGGTGGTTGGTGCTGCTGGTGCTGTGTTTGTTGAACTGCTCCAACGCAACGGTGGGTCAAACGGCCGCTTTTGTTTTCACGCAGTGGGTATTTACACGTTTTAGGTCGTAACGAGAGTTAAAAGCAACTTACTTAAAAAAAATACATGAAATAAAGCAAGTGATGTATGGAAAACCAGTGACGCCAAAAAAAAACAAGAGGTTTGTATGTATAACAAGACTGTAATTCAGCATTTACAACTAACTAACTGAAATCCAATCTGAATCTGTCAAGACTTGAAAAGTGCTGATAAACTAGTAAACTGTTGCCATTTGACATGTTTCAGTCACCAGCCTTTAGTCCACAATTTAAAGAAGATTGTATATTTAAACTTTAGAATATGAGGGTGAAAAAAAAAACACTTCCAGCTTCACATAAGATGTTTTCTGCTGCCTGTAGATTTTATCTCTCTATTTAGAAAAGAGTTCATGTTTACAGGGACACAGAAGAGTAGTTCTGACGTTGTTTTACAAATGTTATAAAGGACCAGTGGTGTCCACGTCTAAGACATGAAGCTCATTAACAGAGAAGGACTAACCAAAGCAACCGTTTTCATAAGTTTAAGTTTGGTTACTGCCGCTCTGTTCATTAAAGTCATGTGCCAGCACTTTCCAACCACACACTGTCTACTTTGTCATCTGGGAATGTGCAGGATGCACATTATTGATTTTACATAAAAGTATATAGTTAAAAGTTTGGTTCAAAGTTGCTCAAAAGCTTCTGCATGGACTCCGATGTTGATCATTTGGCCCAAATTTCAAACTTTTTGATCTCCAACTGAATAAGAGACTAAATTTAAAATCTTTCTGTGTGTTGGACGTTGGACTTCTGCACCG
Organism: Xenentodon cancila; assembly: GCA_014839995.1. Lineage (NCBI taxonomy): Eukaryota > Metazoa > Chordata > Actinopteri > Beloniformes > Belonidae > Xenentodon > Xenentodon cancila. The sequence goes on from CM026205.1 coordinate 4,232,248, forward strand.
GTGAAATTAACCCTCTAACGTTGTAAGTACAAGCCTGACACTTCGTCCTGACCCAGCATCCCATCTCCAGTTTATCTATTTACACCTGTGTTGAGATTTTGTTCTCGAAATCAGCAGCTTGCTTCGTCTGACTCCCTGTCGGCCTTTTCTCTTAATTTTCCGGGTAAATTTTCCGGGAGCCGATCCTTGATTTCCTCTGATGTTTGGATAACTGGGTATCGCTCCCCGGGGATGTTGTTTTTGTGAAGCCGCGTGTGCCTGGAGGCAAGTGTGCCGCCCTCAGTCATGTAAGCCGATCACCACCTCCCTCCCTCCCTCACAAACCTCTCCTGCTCCCGCGGGACTCGTCCTCTCTATGGAAGCTATTGTTTCCAGGGAGCTGGTGCTCCACCTCACAGAAGCTCAGCTGGAGGAGCAGCATTCATGATGTGGCAAATAACAGCTGATGAGCCAGTTAGACATCAATCACCGTGACATATAGGAGCCTCAGGGGTCAGGATTTATAAAAACCTAGGAGGTGGCAGGAGGGGGGGTCGCTGGTTGTTAGACATGTTATGGACTGTTAAAATCTTTGATTTTATTTTTTTTTAATTCATCCTGTGTTGTACAGTTCATTAAGGACCAAATTCAGAGTAAAGGAATGAAAAAGTTTCATCATGGGTTCATCTGTAGACTTTCTCTCTCTTGTGGCTTTTTTTGCCGTTAAAGAAGCCAATTTATCTTATTTTAAGGAATTGGCAGAATTGTTAAAATAATCTTTGAAAACTCTGTTTATGAGTGCAGAAATGTTGTTTTGTAATGTCTTGTTGAAGCTGCATGAACGTCACTGCAAAAGATGTGATCTTGAAGGCTTGTAGGCCTAAGATCTTTCCTGCATTAATGCTTCCATCACAGAAGTGTAAGTGGTCTCTTCAAGTAGTATTACCACAGCTTTACACCGTTTCAGAGCCTGGACCTTTAGACTCGCTGCTGATACACGTCTGGATGCTCCTTTTTATCTTCGATCTGGACCACTTGGCACCCATTTCCTCTGTGAAAGAGCTGGAAAACGGATTTGTGTGACCGCGGTACTTGTTTCCACTTCGTGATGGTCTGACTTCGATGCCTCCGGCTCCAGAGACGTTGATGCTGTCTCTGGACAAGGTTAATAAGGATTCATTTCTGTAATGTAAAGTTTAAATTGGCATTTGTGAACGGTAGTGCTTGATAAAGGTTTAAAACAGCAAAACCGTTGTTCTTGCGGTTACATCAGGTGTTAGTGGATGATGTTTCAGGATGCTGTGTCGTCTCAGTGATCTGAGCTCATGGATCTTCGAGTCATTAAAGTCAGGTTTCACGTGTCCAACATTTACAGTGCAGCCTTGAGTCTCCTCCCCGGACGGGCTCATGTGACCAGAACATCTCACTTTGGGTCCAGGTAAACGATGTACGGCGGAGAAAACGGCCCCACCGGAGGGACGGGTGGGTCAGTGACTTACATTTGACGTGACCAAGAGTTTATAGTCCAGAAACTCTGTTTTATACATGTCAGGTGCAAAATGTCGTACCCCCTCACTGATACTATGATTTTGCATAAGAACGGTACAACCAGGCAATACTAAGTACCCCCCTGACTCTTTAGCTTGTAGTTCCACCTTTAGCAGTAATAACTGTATCAGTCACTTGGATCGTTGCAGAAGGTTTTTCCCCGTCTTCTTTCCAACCTTGCTTCACTTGTGCACATCTGTCTAAATGTCTCCCCACAGCCTTTCAGCTGGGTTGTGGTCTGGACTTTGACATGGTTATTTTAAAACCTCGATTGTTTATTTTGTATCTGTTCTGACGTAGATTTGCTGGTAGGACCTGTTGAATGACCCCAGTTTGCGCCAACCTTTCGCTGTGAAACAGATGACCTCACATTTGTCGTTACAATCCTCTGGTGTACAGAGTAGTTCCTGGTCGGCTCAGTGACCTCAAGGTGACCAGGTGCCGTAGTTCCCATAGTGGGTACCATAGTTTTTTTGACAGAAGAGGAAACCTTTCCAAGCAAACTGTACTGTTCAGTCTTCAAACATTTAACGCCTTTATTCATGAGACCAGTAGATCTAAGATGTAGCTTTTGGTTGTTGTTTTTTTTCTTATTCTTCTCTTCTGAGCATTACGTAGTCTCACTTTGAGGTAAAATCTTTGTGGGACTTCATGTCCTGGGAAAGTTTTGTCTTGAATGTTTTTTTTTTCACTTCTGAATAATCATTCTGCAAAGTGTTGAACTTCAGATGGATTTATAAGTTCTTTACATTGATATGCAGGAACAGTTGATTCTCCAAGACCACTGCTTATGTCTTTGCCTCTTGGCATTGTGTAAACAAATTCCTGAATGCTCCAGACCATTTCATACACCTGCTCATGATCAATTTAACAAGGACTGATGATTAGCTGTATCTGACTCCAACTCACCCTCTTAAATCTTACACAAGGACTAAGGGGGGTACTTAGTATTGTCCACATTATTGTTTTTTCCTGTTTTAACACAATTTTTATTGAATAAATAACTGCTTGGTGAAACATGTTATGCAGTGTAGTTAATCTCAGGTTGTCTTTGCATAATACTAAAACCTATTATGATCAGATATTACTTTTAATCATTATTGTTTTTACACACACACACACACATACAAAGGATTAAAAGAGATGACTGAATCTTACTCTTTATGTATACAAACATTTACCTGAAAACCAAAGCTTTTACAGTCTGTAACACAAATCCTACAACCCTGGTCCTGACCTGTGAGATAACAGTAAAATGTGGGGAAAAAAGCAAAATCCCCTTTGAAGCTTTCCTCCCTGCAGCAGACAAAACTGCCTTTGTTTGTCTAAATCAGCTTACCAGCTTGCGTCAAATCTGCAGCATAAATTAAGTTTATTGTTCACGATGGAGAAGAATGTCGGTGCGGCTTTAGTTGCTTCCGTTATTTTGTTAACGGAATCATTTGTATTTTTCAGTTTTTTTGTGTTTTCAGTCAGTAAGCAGCCAAAAGTTTGACGAAGATGTAATGTTCATCTGCGCAAAACATAAATACGCCCCGAAAATGAGACGCTGCAGTGCAGCTGCTCCAGCAGGAACACACATGTGGACAAACTTGTTGGTACCCTTCAAAAACAACTGTTATTTACTGAAAACTGATGGATGAAAATCAGACGTTGCTTTTGAGTTGTGCTTCAGCAGAAAAATTTAAAGGTAAAACAAACGACTGATAAAAATGACTTTATCTTTGTTGAGTCAGTTACTGCAGTCAGGTGATTCCTGTTTATGTCAATGAGACTTGTGCACCTGTAGACAGGTATTCTTGTCCACGCCGGCTCCAGATGCTCCAGATGTCCCAGGTTTGAAGGGTTCCTTCTCCTGACTGCATGTTTCTTTCCACAGATGTTCAACAGGAGTGAGATCAGGACACTTCAGAATATATATATACAGATTAATATTTGTTGTGTTTTGGGTCATTATCCTGTTGGAGGACCCATGGCCCACGACTGAGACCGAGCTTTCTGGCACTGAGCAGCACATTTGTCCCCAGAAGGTCTTGATGGTCTTCAGATTTCAGTGTCTCTTGGAGGATTTTCTCCGGTCCATGTTCGCAGTGGCCCAAACTTCAGTTTGACGTGTCACTATGGTGAAATTATTCCCGTCTTTTCTGTGGGTTCCAGCTGGTTTGATTACTTTGATTCTGTCTGATCTTCATTAGTCAGTGATCAGTAAATCAGCATGTATTATTAGTTTTGTCCTTTTTACGTTATTTTAGAGGGTTTCTTTTATTTTTTAATGAGGGGTAACTTCTCACAGGCATGAATGCCAACCAGTTTAAACTTAACAGCTCTTGCAAGTTGTTTCCTTCTCATGGTGTTCTTGTGATTATAAGGTTCCTCTTTTGTTCTTTTTTCTTGGGTGCCTGACTGATGCGTTTCCTGTTTATTCCCATGAGAGCTAAGTGCTGAGTCAGCATACGGACATACTGACGTAGGCACTATTTTAGACGTTATGCTCACCTTGTTCCTCTTTTCAGTGTAGATACTCAACGCTGACGTGAGAAACACTGATGTTTTATCTTAAACCAGTGTGGTGTTTGATACAATAACACAGATCTGTGCATATAGGACCTTTTTCTTTTTTAAATGTACGTCGTTTTTTACATTTCCAGCAGTTTCCTGTCACGATCCACGGACGACTCAGACAACGGATAGTCTTAAAGATATTTATTTCCAAATCCGCTCTCGGGGAGATTCCCCGACAGTTCCGAACAGCCGACGTAGGATACGAGACGTCCTGGATCAGAAAGCCAAAGTCCTCCGTCCGGATCCAGAAACGGAAGATCGAATACAATCACCGATAGAATCGAGGTCAGACAGTCAGGATTCCAAGGCCCGTGACATCCAAAACAATCCAATAGGGAGTAGGCAGAGACGAGGTCAGGCAGAACAGGATTCGAAAACCATGAAATCCAAAACACTTCCGATAGGGGGTAGGCTGAGACCAGGTCAGACAGAACAGGAGTCGAAATCATGAAATCCAAAACACTTCCTATAGGGATGAGGCAGAGACGAGGTCAGACAGAATAAGATTAAAAAAACCAGAAACTATGACGCAAGAGAACAAGGGCTTGAAGCGAACAATGTGAAAACAAAGACGATCTGGCAGAGGTGAGGTGAATCTCTGCAGACTAAATGCAGGAGGAACCAGGTGTGAGTGATCTTCATCAGGTGGTGTGTTTGCTGGCGGCTCGGATCTTGGAGTTCCGATCTGTGACAGAACCCCCCTCACAAGGGTCGGCTCTTGACGACCCACCAGGTTGATCAGGGTGAGCTTGGTGAAAACGGGTCACCATACTCCGGTCCAGGAACCGATGGGCCGGTACCCAGGAACGTTCCTCGGGACCGTAACCCAACCAGTCCACCAGATACTGGACGGAACGTCCCACCCGCCGAGAGCGCAGAATGCGCTTTACAGTGTACACCGGCCCGCCACCAACAAACCGGGCGGGTGGAGGGGGTCTGGAGGCGGGCATCAAAGGGCAAGTAAAGACGGGCTTGACTCTGGAGACATGAAAGGTGGGGTGGGTCCTGAGCGAACGAGGTAACTGAAGGCGAACTGCCACCGGGTTTATCACCTTGGAGATGGGGAAAGGACCCACAAAGCGGGGTGCCAGCTTCCGGCTGTCCACCCTGAGGGGTAAGTCCTTCGTGGAGAGCCACACCTTATCCCCCACTCTGTATACCGGGGCCTCCGAACGATGGCGGTTAGCCGTTCGGGCATATCTTTGAGCCGTCTGCAGAAGCATGCACCGAGCCCGCCGCCACATCCGCTGACATCGACGTGCTGACGCCCCAGCCGACGGGACTGTAGCAGCGCCTTCCTGCGAGGAAAACATCGGAGGTTGGTAACCATAAACAACTTGAAAGGGAGATAGACCCGTGGCAGAGGAAGGTAAGGAGTTGTGGGCATATTCGATCCAAGTAAGCTGTCGATCCCAGGAGGATGGGTTTCCCAAGCAAAGGCAGCGCAGGCCCGTCTCCAACACCTGGTTGAGCCGCTCAGTCTGTCCATCCGACTGGGGATGGAAACCGGAGGATAGGCTGATCTGAATCCCCAAGAGCCTACAAAACTCTGACCAACAGCGGGACGTAAATTGGGGTCCACGGTCAGACACAATGTCCTGAGGCAATCCATGCAATCGAAAAACATTGGTACTTACAATCTCCCCCATCTCCTTGGCCGTCGGTAGTTTGTTTAACGCCACAAAATGTGTCATTTTGGAGAACCTGTCCACAATAGTCAATACCACCCTCTTCCCATTTGAGGGTGGAAGACCTGTAACGAAGTCCATGGAGATGTGAGACCAAGGGCGCCGGGGAATGGACAATGGGTGAAGGAGTCCCGCGGGGCGACGACAGGAAGTCTTGGCACTGGAACACACGGGGCACGCCGCCACAAACTGGCGAACGTCCTTCTGGAACAAAGGCCACCAAAAACGCTGAGCCACCAGATGAACAGTACGAGACACCCCCGGGTGACAAGCAAACTTGGAGGAATGACACAGAACTAAAACTTTTGACCGCAATTGTGGAGGCACGTAGAGTCTCCCTGCCGGACACTTGCCTGGCATCTCGACAGGTTGAGCACGGAACACCTCCTCCTCTACCTCGGTCTTGGCAGCACACAACCTGACGGAGGAAGGCAGAATATAGTCCTCTGGCTCAGTCTCACCTGACGTCAGAGAATCCCTTTGTCTGGACAGGGCATCCGGTTTGGCGTTCTTGGGGCCTGGTCGATACGTCAAAGAGAAGTCAAACCGATTAAAAAACAGGGCCCACCTGGCCTGGCGAGGGTTGAGTCTCTTGGCCGACCTCAAATATTCCAGGTTTCTGTGATCAGTCCAAACAAGGAAAGGTTGCGACGCCCCCTCCAGCCAGTGTCGCCACTCTTCCAAAGCTACTTTAACTGCCAGGAGCTCTCGGTCCCCTATAGTGTAGTTCCTCTCTGCTGGGGACAGTAGCCTGGAATAATAAGCACAAGGATGAACACGGGAATCATCGGGATATCGTTGCGACAGAATGGCCCCCAACCCTGATGCGGAGGCATCCACCTCCACCATGAACTGCAATTGAGGGTCTGGCATGCGAAGAATGGGGGCAGAGACAAAACGGTGTTTAAGGGTAGAGAACGCCTCCTCCGCTGCAGGGGACCATCGAAAAGGCGACTTGACGGATGTCAAGGCATGTAGTGGTGCCGTGATGGTACTGTAGTTGCCAATAAATCTGCGATAAAAATTGGCAAATCCCAGGAAGCGTTGCAATTGTTTACGACTCTCCGGCCGTGGCCAGTCCTTGACTGCAGAAATCTTCTCCGGATCCATCTCATAACTACCTGGTGTGATGATGAACCCCAGGAAAGAGACCTTGGAACTGTGGAACTCGCACTTCTCTGCCTTGACAAATAACCGGTGTTGCCACAGACGTCGGAGAACTGACCTGACATGAAGCTTATGCTCTGCCAAAGTCCGAGAGAAGATAAGGATATCGTCCAGGTAGACAAAAACAAACGTGTTGAGCATGTCCCGAAGGACCTCGTTCACCATCCCCTGGAAAACAGCTGGAGCGTTGGTTAGACCGAAAGGCATGACTAGATATTCATAATGTCCGGTGGGTGTGTTAAAGGCAGTTTTCCACTCATCTCCCTCCCTGATCCGAACCAGATGATAGGCATTACGGAGATCCAACTTAGTGAAAACCGTGGCCTGCTGCAGTTGATCCAAGGCCGTGGAGATGAGTGGCAGGGGATATCTATTTCGGACAGTGATCTCATTAAGCCCTCTATAGTCAATGCATGGGCGTAGAGAACCATCCTTCTTCCCAACAAAAAAAAACCCCGCTCCCGCAGGAGAAGACGACGGACGGATGATTCCCGCAGCCAGCGAGCTCTTGATGTATGTGTTCATGGCCGCTCGTTCAGGTTCCGAAAGGGAATACAGTCGCCCTCGGGGTGGTGTGGTACCTGGGAGCAGGTCAATAGCACAGTCAAATGATCGATGAGGAGGAAGCGAACCGGCACGATCCCGATTGAACACCTCCTTGAGGTCATGGTACTGCGCAGGAACTGCGGAGAGGTTTGGATAGGTCTCTGCTGTGCCGGAGGACGGGGCGGGTGGAGTTTCATGATGGGCCCGTAGACAAGTGGTTAAACAGTTGACGCTCCACTCGAGTATCTTGCCCTCTCGCCAGCTGATGTATGGATTATGCGTCTGAAGCCATGTGTGTCCTAAGATGAGTGGAAGTTGCGGTGAGGAGATAACGTAGAACCCAAGCTTCTCCTGGTGACCCCCTTCCATCGTCATCAGTACAGGTTCGGTCCTTTGCCTGACGTTATGAATTACATGATTATCGAGAGCGCGTACCGATATAGGATTGTCCAATTCAGAAAGACTCAAACCCAATCGCTGGGCTAATTCTAAGTCCATAAAATCAGAATCTGCCCCGGAGTCAATGAATACTGGAACCCTATGTTCGGAGTCTCCCATCAAGGCATAGAGGACTGGTCGTGAAGGAGAAGCATCAGAGAAGGATCGGCTCAGTAGTCTCCTTCTATTCCCTACTGAGCCTGGCCTTTTACTGAAACAGGTGCTTATTCCGTGACCTGCCCCACCGCAGTAGAAGCATAGGTGCCTCCGCCTTCTTCTCTCACGCTCGTCTTGCGTGATTCGGGATCTCCCAATCTGCATGGGTTCGGTATCTTCCAGAGAAACAGGAACCGTTCTACCCGTTGTCTCTCTGGGATAACCCCAGGAACCTCTCTCCTGCCGTCGTTCCCAGAACCGGGAGTCAATGCGGCGGGCGAGATCTATGAGTCCATTCAAGTCTCTAGGGGTCTCTCGTGCTGCTAGTTCGTCTTTAATATGATTCGAGAGTCCTTGATAAAAAACATCCCATAGAGCCTCCGCGTTCCATCGGCTATCCGCCGCCAGCGTGCGAAATTGTATAACATAGTCTGTAATCCGGCGATTACCCTGCTTTATGTGGAACAGCGTTCGGGCTGCCTCTCTCTCTGGCCGGACCTGGTCAAAAACGCGACGCAACTCCGCTGAGAACCCCTCAACAGTCTGGCAGATTGGGGAGGAACGTTCCCATTCAGCGGTTCCCCACAGTCTCGCTCTCCCCTTCAGCAGAGAGATGACATAAGCTACCTTGGCCCTCTCTGACGGAAAAGCGGACGGCTGTAGTTCGAACAGTAAAGAGCATTGGACCAAAAAGGCCCTGCACTGCCCCGGTTCTCCTCCGTATCTCTCCGGAGCGTCGACCCGAGGCTCTCGAGACGCTTGTGGGTAGTTCATGGTAGTTACTGGTGGAGGTGGCTGGACGGGTGGATGAGGAGTTGGATCTGCGAGTCTCTGCATGATCTGGTGAATTCCCTCGGCGAGAGCGGCCATCTGCGCCCTCTGCTGGGTAAACGCCAACTCAACCCCTGATCTCCACTCCTGATCATTTGCTGGATCCATGTGGCCAGATCGTTCTGTCACGATCCACGGACGACTCAGACAACGGATAGTCTTAAAGATATTTATTTCCAAATCCGCTCTCGGGGAGATTCCCCGACAGTTCCGAACAGCCGACGTAGGATACGAGACGTCCTGGATCAGAAAGCCAAAGTCCTCCGTCCGGATCCAGAAACGGAAGATCGAATACAATCACCGATAGAATCGAGGTCAGACAGTCAGGATTCCAAGGCCCGTGACATCCAAAACAATCCAATAGGGAGTAGGCAGAGACGAGGTCAGGCAGAACAGGATTCGAAAACCATGAAATCCAAAACACTTCCGATAGGGGGTAGGCTGAGACCAGGTCAGACAGAACAGGAGTCGAAATCATGAAATCCAAAACACTTCCTATAGGGATGAGGCAGAGACGAGGTCAGACAGAATAAGATTAAAAAAACCAGAAACTATGACGCAAGAGAACAAGGGCTTGAAGCGAACAATGTGAAAACAAAGACGATCTGGCAGAGGTGAGGTGAATCTCTGCAGACTAAATGCAGGAGGAACCAGGTGTGAGTGATCTTCATCAGGTGGTGTGTTTGCTGGCGGCTCGGATCTTGGAGTTCCGATCTGTGACAGTTTCCTCCGTGTCAGACTGTCAGACGGCAGCAGGGCGACTGTGGTTGATGTTCTGGGCAGCTTTGATCTGTTGATTTCCAGCCAGGAGACCCTGCTGAAGCTCACCACAAGTTGTTTGACGAGTTAGATTTCTCTTTTCCTAACCAGGATGGAGATGTGTGATTAACATCAAAGGTTCTCTGTGAAACCCAAAACTCAGCAATGTCGACAGATATATGTCTTTGTTTTCTTTCCTTTAAAGTCAACAGCCGGATTGTTAGTTTTATCGATCGTTTTCTTTGCGCCAGACTGACAGACTGTTGATTGTCTCCTGAGCTCAAGCCCTCGACGTGTGGTTCAGTCTGGGCATCGAACCGTTGACTTCTGGTTGAAGGACGGCCAACCTCACCCGCTGACCCACGCTCTTCCTGCTCAGATCAACTTTGTCTGTGTTATAAAGCATCTTTTATTTGTATAAACGTACCTGAAGTGAAGACTAACATTCTCCGTGTGTCTTCCCAGACGTGGCTTACCTTTGCACCTGTAGCGGACCAGTCTGCCCAGTACCTGAAGGTCACTTTGGAGGAGATCAACTGGTTGTCTCTGGTTTACATGCTGGTGGCTATACCGCTCAGCTTTGGGACCACGTGGATGCTGGACAGCCTCGGGTTACGCGTCACGGTGAGGCGGGCAGACGGGAAGACGGGTCACAGAGGAGTCTGGTGGAGTTTGGGCAAAAGATCAGGAGATAAAGACCGAACATAAAAATACAGAAAAATACAGAAAAACACATCTGTTTGTTTGTTTATATAGTAAATACTCGTGTCTGTATAAATGATATGTTAATGCATGTTCAATCTGTGTGTAGTCCTTTATTTTATTGATGAACTCTTTAGGCTTTTTTCACATTTTTAAAGATTTTCTTCAGTTTTTCCTCATAAATGTGAATCATCTTGACTGTCGATGACCTCTGAGAGCAGCTTCGCTGAGGTCGGAGGACTCGGACGCAGACGGGCTCTTGATTTTCACGTCTTCACGTCCTGCTTCCTCAGCTGATCCTCGGTTCCTGGCTGAACATGCTCGGAGCGGTGCTGCGCTTCCTCGGCACGCTGCCGGCCGAGAGCTCCGAGGTCAAATACCCGGTGGTGATGTGCGGCCAGACCTTCGGTGCCCTCGCGCAGCCGCTCATCATTTTCACTCCCACCAAGTTGGCGGCGCTGTGGTTCCCCGACCATCAGCGCGCCACAGCGAACACGATCGCCTCCATGGGTAAGTTAATTTAACAGAAACTTGAAATGCAGGTGGACCCACTTCAAATACTTCAAAAAATATTAATCATAAAAGCTGTTAATTCACGGCATCACGGCACTTCTTCCATAAACTTTGTCTTGTTTCTTGTATTTCTTGTGTCAAACTGAGTGTTTATTGTAAATGTTGCTCTAAAACCAGAATAACCATCTTCTACGTTTCTGCTCCTCAGCGAACCCTCTGGGCGTCCTCATCGCCAACATCGTCTCTCCTGTGATCGCCCAATCATCTACCCAGATCCCAAACCTGGTGAGTCAGACGGCGTTCCCAGCTCCGTGTCAGGAAGTGGGAACTTTAGATGTAAACGCGAGTGCCTTATCTTTTCCATCTTTTCCTCTCCAAATGAAGAAAAGAGGAAATGTGGCTCAGAGCTCGAGGTTTTCTGATAATCTGGTGATGCAGTGGTGGCCACTCGTGTCTTGTATTGTCCTGGAGTAGTATTAAACAGGTAAACATTTGTGTGTTGGAGCCTTAAATCTGGTGCGGCGTTCCCAAAACCCCAAAAGAACAGCAGATTTCTAAGTAACGCAGCACTTTGTAAATACTATGGAGGGAGAAATAAAAGGGAAAGCAGTAAAAATAAGTCTTTAAAACAAAGATGAGCTGCAGATCTAATGCTGTGCTGTCTGACCATTAAATGTGTTTTTTATTTTAAAGCCTGTAAAAATAATCTGCAATAAAACTCTGAAGTGGATGTAAAATCAGATTTTATTTTGAATTTTCAAACATGACATGCCTAATTTAAAATGAGCATACCACCGACACTACAAAGTGTATTTAAATACATTTGGTGTATCGATGACGGTGTAGCTGGAGCACATTTAACCCTAATTAACTCTTAAACTTCTCCACAATCGCAGGATGTGTCTTCTGATGTTTTTAAGGAATGAAAAGCCTTTGCTGCTCGTCCGATGTCGGCTTCAGTCCGATTCACTGAGAGACTCCAGTCTTGACTGCAGGGATCACAGATGAGAGCAGGACACAGAAAATAAAAAAAAACAGGTGCTGGATTTCTCCTGCATTCAAAGCAGAAATCCTCACAGCATCGATGGCTGATTTTGCTCATGAAATGGCTTTGAACACATAAAAGTATCTAATGAACACTATCAAGGTTAAAACTTAATAAGTATTATATAATAATTGAGTCCTTCCTGGGTGAACATCTGCCAAAACAAGTGGGGTCTGAAAGTGCTCGTTTGTGAGATCTTGTCTTAGAAGATGATGTAACGGTGAGTTTAGTGATAGCAGTGTGTGTTTTGTTCATCACTCTAAATGTCAGATTCATCCAGATGATGCCAGCTGCACACAAAACATGTTTATCAAATACAGTAAAATACATTTGTGGTGTCTGGTAAACTGCAGATGATGAAACTATTTCTGCAGCCCTCCTCTCCTCCAGCCTGTCTGCTGGATTAACAAAGACACTAAAAGTGAAAGAGAAAAGAAAAACTCTGGATTTACGATGAGAGGATTCCCACTGGGAATTGTAGGAATGCACCTGCAAATTTCGATCTTTGGCTCTGATCACCTCACCTGCTAATGATGAGGAATAACCTCTGTGTCGAGGTGCAAACATCCATTCATCACTGCATTATGTGTGTTCTCCTCCTCCTCCTCCTATAGCTGCTTGCCTATGCAGTCCCGACATGCGTCATCTGTTTCCTAGCAACAGTGGGCATACGGAGCAGCAAGCCCCCCACGCCGCCATCAGCCAGTGCCGAGGCCTCCGGATCAGAGCCGTTCTTGCAGGGAATCAAGCTGGCAAGAACACAATTACACAAACATCCCCCTTCATCACCATTCACAGCAGTTTTAAAGTGCATCTATGGAATTTCTAAACTATGTCTCCATATTAATTAAATCAGTTTTAGAGTTTAGGTCTTTAATGTTCTACATTAAAAAAATTTATGTCAGAAATGTCAGACAGATGGTAGGGGTAGAAGGGGTAGAACGTGCAGAGGGTAGAACATGTAGAGGGTAGAACGTGCAGAGGATAGAACATATAGAGGGTAGAACATGTAGAGGGTAGACCGCGCAGAGGGTAGAACATGTAGAGGGTAGAACGTGCAGAGGGTAGACCGCACAGAGGGTAGAACATGTAGAGGGTAGACGGCGCAGAGGGTAGAACATGTAGAGAGGGTAGATCATGCAGAGAGTAGAACATGTAGAGGGTAGAACGTGCAGAGGATAGAACATATAGAGGGTAGAACATGTAGAGGGTAGACCGCGCAGAGGGTAGAACATGTAGAGGGTAGAACGTGCAGAGGATAGAACATATAGAGGGTAGAACATGTAGAGGGTAGAACGTGCAGAGGGTAGACCGCACAGAGGGTAGAACGTGCAGAGGATAGAACATATAGAGGGTAGAACATGTAGAGGGTAGACCGCGCAGAGGGTAGAACATGTAGAGGGTAGAACGTGCAGAGGGTAGACCGCACAGAGGGTAGAACATGTAGAGGGTAGACGGCGCAGAGGGTAGAACATGTAGAGAGGGTAGATCATGCAGAGAGTAGAACATGTAGAGGGTAGAACGTGCAGAGGGTAGAACGTGCAGAGGGTAGAACATGTAGAGGGTAGAACTTGCAGAGGGTAGAACGTGTAGAGGGTAGAACATGTAGAGAGGGTACATCGTGCAGAGGGTAGAACGTGTAGAGGGTAGAACATGTAGAGGGTAGAACGTGTAGAGGGTAGAATGTGTAGAGGGTAGAACGTGCAGAGGGTAGAACATGTAGAGGGTAGACCGCGCAGAGGGTAGAACATGTAGAGGGTAGAACGTGTAGAGGGTAGAACGTGCAGAGGGTAGAACGTGTAGAGGGTAGACCGCGCAGAGGGTAGAACATGTAAAGAGGGTAGATCGTGCAGAGAGTAGAACATGTAGAGGGTATAACGTGCAGAGGGTAGAACATGTAGAGGGTAGACCGCGCAGAGGGTAGAACGTGTAGAGGGTAGAACGTGTAGAGGGTAGAACGTGCAGAGGGTAGAACGTGCAGAGGGTAGAACGTTTAGAGGGTAGACCGCGCAGAGGGTAGACCGCGCAGAGGGTAGAACATGTAGAGAGGGTAGATCGTGCAGAGAGTAGAACATGTAGAGGGTATAACGTGCAGAGGGTAGAACATGTAGAGGGTAGACCGCGCAGAGGGTAGAACATGTAGAGAGGGTACATCGTGCAGAGAGTAGAACATGTAGAGGGTAGAACGTGTAGAGGGTAGAACGTGCAGAGGGTAGAACGTGTAGAGGGTAGAACGTGCAGAGGGTAGAACGTGCAGAGGGTAGAACATGTAGAGGTGATACGGTGATACTGAAACGTTTTAGAACGACTCAACAAAGTCACTATCACTAATAAACATGAGGTTCACACTTATAACATGTTCCCCCGGGTCTTTCGACGGACCAACCACGGCAGAGTTCTCCTTAACGACTAAATCCTTCCTAAATCATTGTGACGAGGCGTGTTCTCGTCTCCAGAGTTAATGCAACTATTTTTTTTGTTTTTCCGTCTTATAAATGGGCAAAGATGTCAGACGTAGCAGAGCAGATGCCGCACTACAGACAGCGTGTTAAACTTTCCGTTGACCTTGTTCCTGTGAGGACAACGTTACAGATCCTGTTCTCCTGCAGCTGCTGAGGAACAAAGCCTACCTGGTCCTGCTGCTGTGCTTCGGCTCCGGCATCGCCGTCTTCACCTGCTTCTCCTCTCTACTCGAGCAGGTCCTGTGTGTGCAGGGATACACTGACGTGAGTCCTCAGCAGGGTCAGCGCACCAGACTTCAGTCTGGATCAGCAGAAGTCGCGACTAATTCGCCACAATATTAAAAAAAACAATGAGAAAGTGGGAAATCATGGTTAGGGTTAGATCTGTCTTACCAAGTTGATGGATAACATCTGTCCACTGCAGGACTTCGCCGGCCTGTGCGGCGCCCTCTTCATCGTGTTCGGCATCATTGGCGCCGGCATTCTGGGTCTCTACGTGGACAAGACGAAGAAGTTCATCGAAGCCACAAAGATCAACATGAGCCTCACTGCCCTGGCGTGCATCGCCTTCTCCGTGGTGAGAACATAAGACGGAGACTTATGGGCAGAGAGACGAGAGTGACGGGGCTCCTAAACCATCTCAGTAGTTGAGATTGAATTTCGTTGATTTGTCAGATGCACATTATCCTGCAGAGGAATGCCAGTCTCATCTCCAACTTGTTCCAAACGTCCAGCCTCAAGGATGTTGAATATTTCAGCTCAAACCTCCAACACAGCGTGTGACTCTGAAATTGCAACTATTGACCCTGTTTTAACGCCTCAAACAGATTTAACAGCTGTTTGATTGTAAAACAATCACAAGTTAAAGCTGTCCAATCAGAGTGCAGATGGTTTTACTTCCATCATCTCCACCGCAGGTCCTGAAAGAGACATAGATTCTGATGGACATCAAAGAGTACACTTACTTCACTCTTCTTCTGACAAACTTGTTCACGTTTATCTTTTAAAGCTCTCTTTTCAAAAGTTTATGAGGGGAGCAAAGTGTTAAAAACAACTTTTAGTATTGAAGCTATGAAAGTCAGTGCTGGAGGCTTGTTAGGACGGAGAGGTGCAGGACAGAGATCTTTTAGGGGAACTCGACGTCAGATTTTGTGTCTGTGCTTTTGTTCGTGGCTCACAGCTTTTCTTCTACCTGCTCCTCGTCTCTCAGGTGTCTCTGATGCCGCAGCAGAAAGTCGCCGTTGCTGCCGTCTGCTCTCTCTTTGGCTTCTTCGGTTTCTCCATCTACCCAGTTGCCATGGAGCTGTCCGTGGAGTGCTCATATCCGGTCGGAGAGGCCACATCGGCTGGACTCGTCTTCGTGTCGGGGTATTTCTCCCTCTTTTCACTGCACAGTGCACAGCATGTTGAGGTGTCAGGAAACAGCCTGAGAGCTCTGAAGTGAGCCTGAAAGAGACTGGAAGCAGTCTGAAGACTTTCTTCAATTGACCTTAAATCCTACAATATTTGCTGATTAGCAACAAACCTTAAAATCTTTTTCAGTCACTTCTGTGAATCTCAGTAGAAATATTTAGCAGAAATTGTTCTTGAAACATTTTGAGGAATCCGGTCAGGAGCCCTGGAGGGGAGCTCATGTGGTATCACAGCGGTATCACAGCGCTGGTTACACTGGACGCTTCGTGATGTTAGTCCCACCTGTTTCCTCGTTTCAGTCAGGTTCAGTCGGTCGTCTACATCGTCCTCCTTCAGGCTTTGACCAAGCAGCTGGCTGACTCTCCTCAGTCCACGTGTGGCGATGCGGTCTGGAGTTGGAGAGGTACGTCATGATGTGACTGAGGGTGTGAAGTGATGAGGTTTTGTTCACACTGATGCCATCATCAGTCTCTCCTTATGCATGTGAAGCTTTATTCCCTCACTTATCAATCCCGGAGCGACTGTAAGTGTGAAAAAGGTTTTTAGCCTCAACACAACGGTTTCTGCATCTTTGCAAGACTAAATAAATGTTTTATGTCTCATTGTTAATGTGATTGTAGAGCCGATCTTCTAATTCTTCATGAAATTTAGAACCGGTTCTGAGGTGGAAACGTCTTTGATTCTCACCTCCATCCAAGCTCAGCTTTTACACTCTAATTTCTCTCATATTTGTGCTCTGTTCAGTTTTAAGCTTCAAACATTCATTATGTTGGTCAACTTTAGTTCAGATTTGACATAAATCTTGAAGCGTCTTAAAACTTGACTATAAGTCGTTGTTTCTATCAAAGGTTCACAAGGAAAACCAACAAAGAAAAATGTTAATAGTGATAATCATACACATGTGTTATAAAAGACCAGAAGAACATTGAAATGAACCAAAGTAGAGATACAAGGAACAAATATATAGACGAGGGCTTTAGATGCAGAAGCTGCACTGAAGAGCAACGAAGAACTGGAGAACGCAGATGGAAGGTCATTAAAAGAGGACCAGGTGTGTTTAAGGGGAGCGTGAAGCCAGTGGGGACCTCTGGTGGATGGAAAAAAGTTAAATAAAGATAAATAAAACCGACTGGAGAACTGACTGATTAGTTTTAATTGCTGTACGGATGTGGATTCTTTTTCTTCTCCTGTATGAAGTGATAAGACGTCCTCTCAGCCTGAAGCCTCCTGTGGTTTCTTCTCGTCTACAGTTCCCATGTTGGTCATGGCAGGACTGTGCAGCTTCTTCACCTGCAAATTCGTCATCTTCTTCCACACTCGTTACAAACGCCTGGAGGCCGAAGAGAAGGCGACTTACGGGACCAATGAAAGAGCCGACGCAACCCGCAGCGAGCACGCTCCAATCCTGGAGACGTGAAGACGCTGGAAGCAAGAACAGTTCCGGGTCTGAACCTAACCTACGCGGTTCTCAGCGGTGCCGTTGGTTTGTGATGGTTGCGTAGCCCTCACGCTTCGTTAACGAGTCCATGAGATGTTTTATAACCATATCCTGAGCAGAGATGTCAAATGATGCCCAAAGACTTTTACAGCTCATTTGCCTGAACTAACTTCCAGTAAGATTTTGTAGAAACGTAGAAAGTTCCTGTCATTTGTTTGCAACTGTTGCTCTCAAATGGGGAGGGGGTGTGGCACATCTGCATCTTGAAGGGTGGGCGGAGTCTTATTTTACTGCAATTCCATTAAGTTTCTGCAAAAGAAGGAAACAAGTGAAGAATTTTTCCAAAAGCTTTTTTATTATTCTTGAGTTTTTAGGAGGTCACTAACCACCTTCGTTGGAGTTTATATCAATTCTGTGCACTTGGATTGGTTTACACGGTGCTTTGCTGCAATACTGTACGTATGCAGCTGCTTTTACAAAGAAAAGTAATCACATTTGCATTTTTCAAAATGGGTCATTTGTAGGAAGGTTGTTGGTGATTCTTTTCTAGCCACTTTGGCACGTAACTGCTCCATTATGCACAAATGACCATTTTCTTGGTTCGCACTGTAAAGTCTAGTCCACATCAAGTGAAATAAATTGTTTACTTGTGAGGTAAAACATCTGTTTGTAAATGCGGTTTTAGACGGCAGATCAAACGTTTCAAAACTCGAGCTCAGCTGTCTGTAAACCGTGAACATGTCCACTGGAAACAGCCGCGGGATCGATTCCTTGAGGACTGGCGTCTAAACCGGTCCATGAAGTCTGCAGACGCATCGACATGCCGCTCGGGATGGGATTTCGATACCAGCATCAGAAATAAGGAATAAGGAATAAAATCTAATTCAAACGTCTGCATGTCGCTCTGCTGCACTCAAACAACTTTAGTTTATGGAAACATAAGAGATCAAACTAATTCCACCTTAAACGGAGCCAGATTGTTTCTTGTTTTCGAAAAGGAGCCCAAAGATACACTTTTATATTTATAAATGTAATATGTAAAGACTTAACGATTTAGGCAATTAATCCACAAATGTAAATAAAAAAAAGCCTCCTTTTGACTCCTAAAACTTTACAAAAGTGTTGACGGTCCGACACAAACCGGTGAATTTTGTTGAAGAAAAGGGAATAAACTCGACCGTCATGTACTTTTACTAAATGTTTTACTTATCAAAGGCATTTATTTACCTATTTTACGTTTATCAACACATGGTATTCTTAATAGTAAAGAGGAACGTGACGAGGATTCACTCATTTGTACAACAGTACATTTATCTCAAAACTACGTTTTATCCACCAAAAATGTTATTTTCTACTGTTACACCTAACAAACGTCGGATTTAAAGGATTTATTTTCTTCTTTTTTCACTCAGGCATGACTCCGACAGCCTAAACTCAACTGGTAAATGTTTAATTTCATGCCTGAAGACGTGCTGCTTTATTTTTGTCTTTTGTCTGCATCATGTGAACTTTGTAAAATGATCAAACTTAACTGATGAACGAATTAAAAACTGATAAAATATAAATAAACTGACTTTTCGTGGTTTTTTTCTTACTAGCTGGTGTTGAATATCCTTTATACCAGAGCAGCTGTAATTCACTGCTACTTAACCAATTAATTAATTGCTTCTTGATTCTCTTAATTAGTAACAGCTGCTGTTTAAGTCTAAAATGTCAGTTAATTAACATTTAAAAGAAATTTAATGCAGAAATGAAAAACTTAAGTGTCCTCTTTGTTCCTGTGACAGAGGAGCTCTCATGTGTGAAGTGTTAAACAGTTTACAGCATAAAGAATAAACACACAAACAAGCAAAAGCATAAAGACTCTGAAGTTTTAATTACTTCCCAATTCCACATAAAACAAATATAAAAAAGTATGCGAGTGCTCTCTGGATTCGGGACCAATCAGAGCCACCTGAAGTCTCCTCTCCTATGAAGATTTTTCCAGCTCCGTGTCGACTCGGACAGTTCATACGTCTTTAAAAAGATTCATTCATAATAACACGAGCCAGATGTAAAAATCAACTAAACCCGAAGCATTAAAAAAAACAAAACAAAACAAAAAAAGAACAAAATAAAACAGAGCACTACAGTAAACTAATGAGGGATTCCCGTTTGAATTCCTACTTTGAAAGACGTCCTCGGTGATGGTTGCAGATAACCGACATCATCAATGGCACCAAACACAAAAAAGGTAGAAAAAAAAAAAATTAAAAAGAAATATTTATATATGTAAAGAGGAGATTCTTGATGCAAGAGCTGGAATTTTCTTATGTGTCAGTTAATCACATCAGGTGCTGCGTAAATGCTCCTCTAGTTCACGGCGCCGCGGCGTCTCAGAGCTGCAACGCGCAGAACTGCTGGTAGACGGCCAGGATGTGGTGGTCGAGCTCGGCCGTGAACAGCAGGTTCTCCAGGGTTCCCATGTACTGCTGGATGGTCACGTGGTGCTGCAGGATGAGAGGAGACATGACGTCAGCGGGAAAGGACACGCGATGGGCAGAAGCCAGATCCAAGCCCAACATTTCTGGTTTCTGAGCAGGTTTTTGGGTGTTTATTTGTGATAGATGTCAGATAAAAAAACAGAAAGAAAACTTCCTACATTTAAACCAAACTGCATCGTTCCACCTGCGAGCTTTTGAAGTACGGCGACTTCGCCTGACTGTGTTCAGATCGCAGAACCAATTTGTTTTTTAGGCAAATCTGCTCTTGAGGTTTCAGATTAAATCTCCGTGTTCTTGTGGATGTTCCTTAATCCACGTGGTTGCTATGGCAGCCCGTAGAACTGTTGTTCAACCAAAATGTGGGGCAAGCTCGGGAGTTGTGGTGCAAATTTACAACACAAAAGGGATGACGGGAAAAGCATCCCTCTGCAGACAGCTGCTGCCGTCACCACATCCACCACAAGAACACCATTGGTCAAAACAGAGCCACCAGAGGGGTTTCCGTACTCTGAGCCTGTCACTTACGTCACCATGGTAGTTCTCATTTGTGCTGCAAATCCCATCTGAGTGACAGACAGACACATGCACCGAGTTGCACCTGTGAAACTCTTGACGAGAAATGAATTTAAAATGTGGTTTGAAACGTCCATCCATCTCTCATGGATGTCCTAGGTCTCCTTCAGGGCGTTGTCCTGGGTGGACATGCCCAAAACACGCCCCAGAGAGGCGCCCAGGAGGCCAGGAGCAGTGGTTCTGCCCGAGCCCTCCCTGGATGACTGCGCCTCTCATTTTTGTCTGAATAAAGCTTATGAATTGCTGTCAATGCTACAAATGTTGATTAAAAAGCAACACTACCGCAGCACTGAAATGCTCGTATCTGCCTCACTGTCCAGTTTCATACATCTCCTTACCTGTCAAATAAGAAGTTCAAATATAGGAAAGCCTTCTTGTGAGTGCTTTAATACACTGAACTGTGTAAAAGACAACCAAGTTTAGGATAAAACGAGCATCATGTTTACCATGAGGAAGACCTGCTGCAGCCGCTCGATGCAGTTTTTGTACCACGGTGTGCTAATGTCGACGCTGCCCGTCTCACAGCGAACCAGGTGCTCCGTCAGCAACATGATGAACCTCTGAGGACATGACAACAAGACTTAGACACACATTCACACACAACAGAGCCTTTGTCCTATCTTTGTTATCCTGAACTTCAAGCACCTACGAGAAAAAAAAACAACAACTGATAATTGCAGCAGTGTTTGCTGGGACATTTCTGATTACAATTGAACAATAACAACTAATATTACGTAACAAATGACTGTTACTGGAGACGTGAACCAAATGTTTTGGTAGAGACCACGGCGGCCTGCCAGCGCTTTGGAGAAGAGCTTCAGCATCAGTGACTGAAGCAAATCCCGCAGCTTTGGGTCTGTTTCATTGCGTCAGTCAGACGAGTGTCTGGGTCACGGTGTCGTTTCAGTCCAGAAAAGAAGACATCTAATCTAAATGTGGGTGATTTACTCAGACACCAGGCCGGCTGCTAATCAGCTTAAGATGAAGAGCTTCACTTCTGCCACCTTCCTGCTCGAGTCCTCAGTCACACGTACCTGGAAGATGACGAGGAAGAGGTTCTTCTGTTCGCTCTGAGCCGACTCCACCTTCTCCTGCAGCCTCTCGATCTGCTCCTCCAGCTGACCCTCCTCATCCTCGCTGTTCTTCTCCATGTCCTCGTCATCACCGCTGTCCCTCTGCTAGTTTACGTGCAGCAACCGTGTAAATGATTCACATCCGAGAGCCACTGTCAACATGTCTCTTAATGTTCGATCGTAATGTGATATTATGATGGAAAACGATGTTACCCTCTTGTGTTGCTGTTTCTCCAGTTTTTCTTTGGCCTCCTCCAGCTCCTTCTGGATCTTCTGCACGTGTTTGTTCATCTTTCGGATGGTCGAGTGCAGGATCTCCCAGATGAAAAGTCTAAAGCAGGTAAAGACTCTTAAGTTTGCAGGTTCTGGCAGAAATAAAGCCGTTTCTTTCAGACGACACACATCAGGTCATTAAGAATACCATCATCTGCAGCCAATATTCCTCTAACTTTACACCTCCTCTTGCTCAGCTCATGCCTATCATCTCACCTGGTGAACTCATGAGCCATGTCCTGAGAGAAGAGCCAGTTGGCAACAGCAGCACAGTCAACAATTTGAGTCCGAATCATTTTGTCCACCAGCACTGCAATCATCTGAAATGCAGCAGGACAGGAGTTAAATTAACTGAATAGTCAAGTGACACTTTACACATCCTCACCACGTGATTTATAACATCCAAGAAGCACATTTTGTACACTCAGACGGCACCATCAGTACCTGCGGGTGGTTTCTCCACACGTCATACACCACTTTGAGGATGTGCAGCTTCCCCTCATCGCTTTCCGTCAGAGTTTTCAGGATCTCGTGGAACCTGGAAACATCCGATGCAGGTGAGCTTCTACTGAGGGTTGTTTAATAAACTCAAAAGCTACAAGCAGTTATTTTGTCATGTAAAAAAAACTCCTCATGAAAACCGTGTCAACTTGTGTTTAAGACAAAGAAGCAGCAGCAGAACGTTTGCTTGAACTTACTTGCCGAGGGCACTGAAAGAATGGCTGAAGGACTTGGCTGCCAGGTGCAGCAGAGTCTGCAGGAACACGTCGATCTTCAGAGGGTTGAAGGTCTCGCCCTCATCTGCAGGGACAGGCAGAAACTAAATCAGAAGAAGGAAACTAAAAAAATAAATATGTTAAGACAGACACTGCTGCTCAGCAGGGTCAAATCATATATTTGGTCCTTTTCCTCCAAGTGCAAACAGAAAATCGATAACAGAGCGAATACAAAAATCACCGTCGTCGTCCTCCTGGTTGGGGTTGGGGACTTCTTTGAGGATCGTAAGGATTTCCTCATTAGACGCTCGGTTCTTGATGGCGTTTGAGACAGTAATGGAGACTGGGTAACCTGGTAATGAAGCTGAAAGATAATGGAGATGTTACTTTACAGAACGGACTTCCTCCATTTCACCATTAATGGTTTAAGTAAGTCGTTATGTTAATGACAATTGACAAACGTGGACATTCTTACATGCACTCTCGTCTTCATATTTAAAGGAAAAGAGGGGTTCAGCGGGGATGAGGGCTGAGAAGGTCGGCGGGACGATGTCCACTATCCGCTGATGGTAAGAAAGTCTGTAAGAGAAGCAGCAAACCAAGAAACTTTACAACATCTTCACCATGTCAGAGGCCTCGCTTCACGGAAAGGCCACGTTTTAACTCCTTCAGTCTTACAGGAGAAACATTTAATACCTCATACACTTCTCCAGAACCTCTTTCACAAACTTGGGCTTGGGTTTCTCTAGATCCATGGTCAAGCAGTCAGCCCTTTACAGAGGACACAAACACCAGCTATGTCACATATATTTTTAAAAACAACAGGGTGGCAATCTCTCCAAAAACCAACCACCCACCAGTCATCCCAGCTCCATCGAAACTGGAAGTTACTCAAATGATGAGAAAACCAGTTGATAAATCTACGGAGGGGGAAAAATGAGGACACGAGGTTAAATGTTTACATTAGTGAAAACGAAACACTACAAAGTAATAAAAAGCAGTAAGTCACCTGTCTATGCAGCTGCTGTTCATAGTGTCCAGTCTCATGTAAAGCATCTCTGTGGCTTGAGCCAACTAGCAGCCAGGTTAAGGTTCAAATAATTTATTTATTTTATATAAATAAAACTTTTTTTTTTTTTTTGCATTGCCAAAAATAATCATTTGGATGGTTAATCAAGACAAATGATTGGTGAAGCAATGTCTCCATCCAGAATTGCAGAGGAAGACGGTACAAGTATAGAAACGAGACTAAAACGTGGCAGCGGGATTCCTCTGGCAGCTCGTCCCGTTTCCTGTTCTCGATGTTGTTGAGCTACACTAAAAATACACTACAATATTATCTAAAAAGGTCACAGTTTTGCAACATTCTTAAAGAAAAGTTACCATATTCACGTCAATGACACGTTATTAATCCCTGAAGAGAAGCTATATTGTTGCACTGTCACATCACAGCAACATCGCGAGAAGGAAACCGAAAGCCTGAAGCATGAATCCCCTCTAGCCTTGAGCATTGCACCCCTACATTTCTCCACATGAGCAACTCAATCAATCAAGGATACGACTTGAGGCAGAGACCCCGGCTGCAGTTTGCAGAGTTCGATAAGCAGTGCAGTGTACATGACGTCGATGTGTGGAGGCACAGGCAGCTGGAAAAGTTCTCCAAATATCACCTGAAGGAAATGAAAACAGTCCACTTCATTAAAACCGTCTTAAATATTACTCTACAGAGACAAAACCAAATGAGAGAGCAGGATACCTCCACGATGTGATAGTTGAGCGGGATCTTATTTTTCCCCGGATAGCTGAGTAACTGGGCAGCACTACAAGAGATATATTTTTTAAAAAGGTAAAAGACAACACCCGAGTAAGAGTTCAGCTACAGATTCATTCATGAAAGCCACAGGGCTCACAACCCACCATGTTTTCCTCTCTTTCCAGTGAGTTTTGATAATACAGTGCAGGTTTTCTTCTATGACAAATCTCTCCACGGAGTGGCTGCCGGGCATGACTGGTCCCTGCAGACAGAATACATGTGCCGCTTTTCAAAGACCAGCTTCACTAATGACAGTGGGTTACTGAAGCGCAGCAACTTTGGCTTTGACATTCACAAGTCAGTTTAATGAGGAAAGTGTTGCACAGCCTTTTTCCTGACCTGCACTGGCTCACAGCAAGTTCAACTAAGTTTCTGATCACAAGAAGCCACTAACGAACCTCTGGGGCATCAGTGTAGTCAAACATGCGGAAAACGACCCGGGGCATCGGGTACTGGGCGTCGGGCATGTGGCCCGGTGGGGTGAAGGGGGGCAGGTTGTGCTGCAGGGCCTCACACAGGACGCTGTCGAAGGCAATGTAGGGACGAAGGATGTGGCGCTCCTGCCAGCGGTCTTTCTTCAGCTTCTGAATCTGAGCCCACAGGCAGTCCAAGTACTAAAACAAACACAGGGGAGGAATTTTAACAGCCAAATATCTGTCAACCATGACCATCTCATTAAGATACAAATTTGTGTTTGCATATTAATATTCAAGAGGTCATAAAAGTGGACTAGCTGGTCTTAAACACCGAAGAATTCTCACCTCTTCTTGGGGATGTGGTTTCTCAGCAGTCCACACCTGCAGCATGGGGACATGGGTCTTTACTCTCCTCCTGGAAAGTAATGACAGCAGAGGAAAATTGGGTGATACAACTAAAGAAACGAAGAGCCACAAAGCTGTCAAAAGATAACCGGCAACTACACAGACAGACATCGCAGAGAAACGAGACAGACGTCTTACTTGAGGAACCCCTCGATTTGGCTCAACAGTCGGTCCATTTCAACATCCTTCTTCTCGTAAAGCTCCTTACCAACCCAGGGCAGACACGACAGGACAACGTACACAAACCAGTCTGACCGAACCTGAGGAAGGAGACGAGCCCGGTGTCAACACCTCCAATGCAAACAGGTTCACAAGGATGATGCAGCTGACAGGGACTGAAATTCAACCTTGTAATCGTAGTTCATGCTAAAGCTGAGGATTTTCCTCGTTTGTGTATTGTAATTAGGTAAACAGAAAAAGATGTAATAAAGATGAATATATATCAATATACACAGAAACACTAAAAAAAAAAACCCCAGTCTGCTTCACGATTTCATTGAACAGGTTACATTATGCTTTTATGGGTTTTCTGAGATAATTACAATATTTGAATGTTGAATTATCATCTTATACTTGACAAGAGGCTCAAAGAATCCTCGTTCAACCGGATTCTCTGTGGTGAGATATTTGGGAGATCCCTGGTCTGTCTTCAGTAGGACAGTTATTTCCTCCCTGCAGGAATTCAGACACTTAACTGAGCTAATCCTCTCATTTTCTGGACGCGTCTTCGCTCTACGTTCTGATGGGTGCAGAGCTACTCTAGGGGTACCAATGACTAAAATATGTGTCCACTTTAATTATATTAATACCACTTCACATATAACATTTACCTACCTGAGGGACATCTTCCTCTTGAGTAACACTGACAAAGTTTTCAAACATGGCCACCATAGAAGGCGCAGCAATCACATGGCAGTTAACCAGGTCCGACAGAAAACGCACCTGAAAGAAAAAGATAAGTAAGAATAACTTATTAGTACTAAAACACCAGCTGGAATTAGTTTTAGTGTGGTAAACTAACATACCAGGTACACTGCTTCATTGTACAAGTTATTTTTCAGGGTCTCCTTCAGTTGCCTGATCATAGCCTCCACAAACTCGCCTCCAAAATTATAGTTCCTGGCATTTAGGAGGCCGACTAAAGTCGTGTAGACAGTAAGCTTCTCAGGGAGGAGGCGGGCGCTGTCAACAAACGACACTTGAGTGAGAAATGCCCTCTGAGAGACTTTTCCCTGCTTTTACCAGTCAGTGGGGGGAAACTGTGAAGAACTTACACCGCACATAAAATACGCAGGATTTTGTTTTTGTAGTTTGGAAGGTCTGCCTCTAAGACGCCTGCAAGGCCCTCCAAGTTGCTCTCGAGGGACGACGTACTCTAAAACAGAAACAATTCAACATTTTTAATATTACAGAACCAACTCAGGAGAAAATAGACCAAACAGGAACCAGGTGCCTTTATGAAATATGCAACTAGAAAAATAAAATACACCATTTAACAATGAGGTAAAGCAATGTTTAGAAGATACAAGGTCAAACAGAAAGAGTTTCAATCAACATTTCCTGAAGCTCCTCATACTGAAAGTATTTCTCCTTACTTTTTCTCCCACACGACATATCAGTGATTCCAGACGGTCCTCAATCTCAATGGGCTCAGAGGTTCTCCTCCTTTTATGGGCTTGACCTCCTGGAAACGACCAACAAAACAAAAACAAATCAAATAACTCCACCCTATCTCACCATAATAAAAAAAACATACGCATATGATATGAAAACACACACATAAAAAAAAAAAAAAAACTCAAGACAAAATAAAGGCATTGTCCATTAATCAAATAAAAGAAAACAGGCAGACAAACATAGAACATGGAAAACCTCTTCAGCAGGTAGTCAGGGCCGTCATTACCACTAGAACCTGATTTTCCTTGTTTGTCACGTCACAGACCTTTGAAGAAGCCCAACATTAGTTGTCCCTAAAGTGTACTTCTGTAACTAAGTACGCGTCTCATTCCATGGCATCAAAAGCGAGAGGTTTCTGGGTCACAGTAACTTCTGTTTTGAGTATGTGTCTTATCTAGAGACAGTAGTATCACCAGAGCCTCAGAAGCAGTCGCCTCATACATGGTAGAATCATGTGAATGTAGGGTGATATCCTGTCCTAATCCAGAACCCTCACTTGTGTTTCTATAAAAGGGATATCAGGGAGTGATGCGTCTACTTCTTGGGAAGGACGGGGGAGTTATGTCCCTAGCCCAACGAGAATGCCTCCCAGTGAGACACCCACAGCTTCAAATATTAAAGGAATGAGTTGAGGATCTTATTGCCAAATTCAACATTACACCAGACAAAAAAAAAAAGCATTTTTGACAAGGCTGCTGAGATTTAAATGATTTTGGCAGATTTGGCCACTATGCAAGTTTCTGGTTGCCTGGAGCATTTTAAAAATAGTGAACCAACAAGCACAAAGCTGAAGGTGAACGAGCTGTAAACGTGCAGACCACAGCACGGCTGCTTCAGAACACAAATACTCCCTGGACTCGTCACATGCTTCTGAAACAAAAATGACCTGGGATTTATACACTTTCTGACTAGGCAGTGGCTCCACAACATTCTCATCTCAATCTCAAGCCTGAACCTGAGTGAAGAACTGAGCCGGCCTCTAGATCCGTAGAAAGGGTTTACAGATTTCCTGAGTGGACAACAATACAACACTCTGTGGTTCCACAATTTCCACGATCTTCTGGCTCAGATGACAAGGACTAGTTATCCACCTACCTGAATCTCCAAACAGTCACACTTGCTGAAACTACTCGCTGACAAAAAGAAAGAAATTTACTGGGAGCATCATCAGCCTCCTGCTCCAGTCGAGAAGAAGATGAGGAGCTAGATCAAGTGCTGCAGATAGAAGTCTTGGTATATTTTGGAAAACATCTTCAGTCCAGGATAGAATATGCTGTCATTGTGTAAAATTAATGCAACATGCTATCCAACCCTGACAAAGGCCTTGATATGTGTTGCTGCAAATATGTACAAGATTACAATATACTTCTAAAGCAGGAAGAAACCTTGAGTCAAAATGCACAAAACAGCATGTTTACCTGAACTAGGAGATACAATGATATCATAGCTTTATGTCAAGTTTTTGTTTTGGTACTGTCGGCAGATACCCAAATATATGGTCTCCAGCACCAAAAAACAAAATACAAGCATTAAAAATCATGTTTCCAGATGAAGGCAGAATGACTGAAACCGCTATAAAACACGGGGCCACGACTCTGCAACAACCCGCATGGGGACCATCGTGCAGGATAAATGTAAAGATGCACATTTCCCTGCACATTTCGTGCGTCTTCAGAGCTTAAACATGAATATTGTCTCCGTTTCGTTCACTTTCACCGTGTTTTCTGCGCGCACGTAGCCGCCGGGCTGCTAACGGGAACCGCGTCGGTTAATTCACCCGCGACTCCAGCTCAAACCTCATCTTAACGCGCAGAAACCAGCGGGTATCGACTCGTTTGTATTTGATTTGTAATTTTTTTTAAAAACGGGGATGACTACGATAAAGCCGAAATACGACGCGTGGAAGTAATGAACCAGCGTGCGCGTAGCCCCGCTAACGCTAGCCTAGCCGCCGCTCGTCTCACCGTCGTTCTCGTCGCTGTGTCGTCGCCTGGACATTTTAATCCCTCCTTGTTATCCGCAGGACAATCCAACGACAAATATATAAATGTATGTACACGAAGCAAAACAAATAAACAAAAAAAACCGCAGGTTAAACAAGCAACTCTTGGAACACACAGCTACAAAATAGCAGCGGTCTCATTCAAGTGAAGCACGTCCGGGTCGGACGAGTTCAGCGGAAGGTGCTGCGTCTTCTGCCCGCCTGCTGGACCGGCGCCCGGAACGTGTCTCCGAGCCTGCTGGACCTGACGGTTTAACGTAGACGGAGGTCCGGTCGGGCTTTAGAAGCCGGGGGCGAACATGTTCAAGTAGCGAAGTCTCGTGTTTTCATTGACCGGCGTTCGCATTTGAAATAATGGCTGCAGAGGAAAGTGTCTGCTCAGACTTCCTGAACTGGGAGTTTGACTCTCACGCCTTTAATGGATCAAAACAAGACAAACAAATGTCTGCTTCACAGAGAAGATGCTACAGTTTCTGCAAGAGGAAGGTGAGGCATAAGCAGAGGTTATATGGATTTATTTTAGCCAGACTGACGGGTTAGTGGACATGTGTGTGTGTGTATGTGATAGTGTCTGTTGGGAAATGTAATAGCCTTATTGTAATTCAATATGATTCATTTGCTTTATTTTGTGGATTTTTTTAAAGGATTTTTAAGGCTCCGAATATGGTGACTCACATCAAATCACTTTTTATTGTCACATCACACTACTGCTACACATACTTGTGTGCAGACCTCTCAAGCAGCAGTGCCCACTTTCCTCAGGCACTGCTTCTTATAGATGTTACGGTTGGAGAGTAGATAACCTACAGTTATACTTTCAGAGTATCGTATGTCAGGTCTCAGGTCTATGGTGTCATCAGTGGTCATTAAAAAAAAAAAGGCAACAACTTCTTTGTTAAATCACATTTGACTTTTAAGCTTTTACTTTCAGGAAATATTGATGTAATCATATTTGCTCCTTATTCTTCACAGTCATTTGCCAGCTTTGTGGCCTTCAAGAAGAATGGATGTGATGAAGACGGAGGGGCATTTTGGTACTGCTGCAGCCAGACTTTTAAGGAACAGTCTGCGGTTCACAAACACGTGGCAAGAACTCATGATGCAGAAATACAGCAGCTCACACGGGCCACGTATGAACATTTGTTAAGCCAGCTGGCAGAAGAAAGTAAAACGGATCAGCTTAACGGACACAAAGCAGAAGCAATAGACATCTCTGCATGGATACCTGATATCAGCCATGTCTCTGAGGAACAAATTAAAAAGTAAACACAAAGATTAGATTCTGCTGCTATTCTGATATGTTCCATATATTTTTCATTTTAGATTCTTTATGATTTCTAACTAATACCAAAATTCTTGTTATTTTTCTCTAATTTTCGCATAGAGGTCCTGGCAAGGTTCTGCTCTACTATTGCTACTGTCAAGTTGAGGATCCACATGTCATCTGTGCTTGGCAGAATGCTTTATGTGAGAAGTTACATTTAACCGGCAAGGTGATTGAACTCTTAACAAACTGTAGGACATTAAAGCCACTTTATGTAGTAATACCACTTCTGACCATGAAGATGCAGCATATAACAAGGAAGTTCAGGAATAAGCCACAATTAGACAGAATAGTAATACAAAACATGCCGGACTGTCTCCTGGCAGGAACGCAGCATTGGCAGTAGCTCAACATAGCAGATCTATATGCCCCTTTGTGGTCACAAGTATTTATTGCTACTTAAACTGTCTTCAGTGTTAAAAAACAGAAACATGCTTTTTTCAGGATTTGAAAAAGAATCGTTAAATGAACTGTAACCTTTCTCTTCTACTCTGTTGATTTTTCTGTCCAGATCAGGGTGGCTACAGAAGGCATCAATGGGACGGTTGGTGGCACCGATGTGGCCACTGACATTTACATTGATGCAATGCTTTCACATCCTCTCTTCAAGATGGATAAAGAGGATTTTAAGGTCAGAATCAGATGAAGAATGGCAGTGAAAAGTCTCATCAACAATCTGCATGAGTATGACGCTTCTCTATGTGTCAACAGGAAAGCTTAAATCAAGCGTATCGTTTTAGTCAACAACACCAAATAAAAGTTCTTATCCCGAAACATAGCAGGCGAAAGGCAGGGGTCCACCCTGGACAGGTCGCCAGTCCATCGCAGGGCCACATACAAGACAGACAACCATACATGCTCACAATTCACACCTACGGGCAATTTAGAAGTACAACAGATATTTCTATTAGATTTATTAGATTTTTGTAACCCACTTCTAGTCCTAAAATACTCCCAGCCAAACTCATTTTGTCATGTCTTGCAGGCCTGAGTATATTAAGAAATTAAATTAAGTTGATGAGACAAAACGTATAATACAAATAAAGACTTGGCATAACATACGATTTCATATTATTTGTAAATATTTAATATGAATGCAATTATACAATATGGGATTAAAATAAAATTAAGATGAATTAAAATATAATCAGGTCTTGAATGGATATAATTGGACTGTGCTTATTTAGACTTGGATTTATTATTTATTTTTTCTCTCTCTGTAAAGTGCCCTGAGATCACTGTGTTGGGAATTATTTTACAAATAACTTGAATTTAAATATCTTGGGCTGAAAAGTCTTTTCTCTTTTTTTCATATCATGCCCACCATTTTCTTTCCACTGTGGAACAGTACACGATGATCTCAGAATTATCAGTATTGTTTTTCCGTAGCGTTGCATTTTATGAAACTCTCTATCTGTGTTCAGACCAGTGACGGTGGGGCTGAGTGTTTTACAGAGTTGAAGGTCGGGGTCTATCGAGAGATTGTCCCAATGGGAGTGGATCCTGACGTTATTCCCTACCAGCTGGCAGGTATCGTTTCTACTCCTAACTGTAACTAACGTCACTGCTGTCACAATAGTAATAATACTAATAACACATCTGCGTTGTACATTTCTCATAAAATTATTAAATGTTGCAAATTGCTGCACTAATTGGTTCTCTTCAAATGTAAATGTGTATTATTTTTTTTTGTATTTGTTAATGATGTCACACCAGATGTGAAAGTCCTACATTGTTTTTGTTAAATCTTATAATGTCAGTTTCAGTTACTGTCTGTTTGGCCTCCCAGGAGTTCATCTCGAGCCTGAAGCGTTCCATAAAGAAGTGGAAGCTCTTTTGGATAAAGAGGATTTGTGTAATGACACCGTCCTCCTTGACTGCCGCAACTTTTATGAGAGTAAAATTGTAAGTGGTAATTTTTTTTATTTCTTTGTACAAATAATTCCTCCCAAACATGCTTAATGACCAACTAGAAGTGTGTGGTTGGGAAGTTCAGGAGCTGTATCTTCTCTGCATCAGACCTCATCGAAATGTTCTTTTCAGAAATATATAATCCCCGATTTTAGTTCTGCTACATGTTTTTACAGGCACAAACAGTCATCACTCAATAAATCTTTGAATTGGCACAACTTTCTCAGAATCTGTAGGTGAATTTGGTTGTAAAATGTAATCCTTTATTACAGGGGAAGCTGTTGAGTTTCTGGAAATACTGTGCGGTGTTGAGCTCTGAAATGTCAACGTCAATGTCATCCATGATATTAGATCCACCAGCCCCATAGTTCCCCTGCTGCCACACAGTGATATTAGACCTCTACAAATATGGTATGGGTTGAAAGTTTCTGTGCATTGAGAGTAAGTCTGCAGATGCTTAATCAGATTGGGATCCAACAACCTGAGCTCAGAGCGTAAACGAGCGGTTTGTCAGTGGAGAATGGTGCAAATTAAACCTTGTCCCTTTAAAATTGGCAGAATAAGAGGTTGTTTTGTTTTTGTTTGTTTTTCCTAGGAAATAAAATGAGACAATCACGATTTGAAACATTTGTTTTGAATACCAGTTTCATAAGGGTTTAATGTTTTAGTCAGCGAAAAAGTGATGTTGGAAGGTTGTGTAGTATTT